>JAWPHD010000219.1:0-350000 GCA_037043455.1 Cyrtodaria siliqua
TGAATTCCACCATGTTTGTTGAGCAAGTAGAGCTACACAGGCCCTCTTGGGTCTCTTGTTATTTTATCTGACATGGCTTATTAAAATACTCGGTGCTGATTATACTCACTTTTAACAAACAGGCGAGTATAATAATAACATTCGGTATGTTTTTTCCATAGTTGTTATAGATCTGGTTATGAGTGTAAATTTCCAGCAGGCGGTCAAAATAAGCGTAAATAGTAAGGTTTGATTAACACCAAACCCCTTTGATTGACACCAAACCCCTATGATGGGGTCAAAATAGGTCCTCTTTTATTGTTGACTGAATAAAACAAAGAAAACAAAACAAAGGAAATAGTCATCTTTAATTTTGTTGTAACACAAACATGCTAAATTTGGTTCAATTTTAGTATTGGTTTATTATACTTACGACAACATTACCATTGCTTTACTCAACTTGCATAAGTCCACGAGTGGAAAAAATTCCCTTCCCGGGACTGCGGCCCGATAAGGGAGCCGCTAATAGGTTAACCCAATACCTCCGAAATCAGAACGAGGCTCACTTCCTCTTATTCCGCAAATTCTAATTAAGGAGGGGTGGGATTAATGTTGTCGTAAGTATAATAAACCAATACTAAAATTGAACCAAATTTAGCATATTGGTATATTGATTACTTACGACAACATTACCATTGCGACTTTAACAAAATTAACATGGGGTGGAAATAAGTAGCCTGTTATGATAGGTAGAATGTATCAAGGGAATTTGAACAAACTGAAACTTACAAGCAAAGGGGAATGATCAAACCTGCTATAATCGCAAGAAATTAGAGCAGATTAGAAACTGCAGAAACAACTAACTGACACTCACCCATATATAAGGGTCCTGCTTGGTTCACAATACACAATTTGAAGGAGACTCCATGACATCTCCAGAAGAGGTGAAAATAACATGGTGAATGTGGCACGTGCAATCCTATTCCCAAGTACATGTAGAAGGAACCTCTACTACACCCGTAGCTAATTCAAAGGTGTAAATTGTCAAATATGGTACAGTAAACTGTCCGTCTGTCAAGAAGGTCAAGGGCAATTAAGCCCAGCACCATTGAATAATCGACAATATCAAGCATATCTATCAGAAGAATATGTTTGTAATAAATTGATTGTTAATAGAGAACCAGTATCAATAAATCCCAATTAGATACTTACCTAAACAGTTTAAGTTACATATAATTAACTGTAAAGGCAATAAACTATAAACACAAAGTAACATTTAACTGTGTGCAAATGGGTAAAATAAAACATGCATATGGGAAACATTTTAACCAGCTATAACAGTAACCATCGGTAAGGCTGGTACATGCAAAACATGCATGTATGTAATAAAGTTTGGTTCGAAATCCCGAAAGTTAGTGACTTGCAGACAACCTAGTCATCTAACTGGTCGGGTAGCGAAGCTCCGATGACGAACTGGACAGCAACCAAAGGACCCAGAGCAGCCAATTCGTTATTGAGCTGGGAACAATCCCTTAGGTAGAATCTAACAAAGGGGTTGTCCGAATTCCAGCAGCATGTCTTTAAGAATGCGTTCTAAGGGAATTGAATTAGACCCTGCTAAGGATGAAGACAAAGCTCTGACTTCATGCGCTGTAGGGTTTGACCCTGTAGATCGGTCTTTTGCACATTATAGGCCACTTTAATGGTTTCCCCAATCCACCTAGAAATAGAAGCCAAAGAAATTTCTTTAGTAGCGTGCAGAAAAAGTCTCTTTCTGCCCCGCCGCCAAAACCCTGAGTGCTCCAGGTAGATTCTTAGAGCCGTAACCGGACAGAGGCTAAAAGAATTGGTAGCACCTGAGGGGGGTAGAGCCGGAATAACCAGTGGTAAGCTATGAACTGAAGGTCGCTGGTTCTTAGCCAAAAACCTGGTAAGAATTGTAAGGTAACTGAAGACCCGTCTGCAGCAAAAGCAATAGATTCTTCAGTCCCCCGTAACTGACTGGTGATAGAGCCAGTAGGAGGAGCCTCTAACTTCTGAGATGGGCAGATGAAAGTTACAAGGTGAATATGGTACCCTCATAAGTCCTTCAATTCGGTCAAGGACAATAAGTCCACCACCATCTAAAGTCATAATCGACAATTTCAAGCAAATCTATGGAACAGAAAATTGCTAGTATTACTAGATCATCTAAATAAGTATCGACCACTTGATTCAAAAACTTACAATAACAGCTTCATAACTGAGGTGTAAATGTAAAAGAACTATGAACACAAGCTAAAAGTAACTGTGTGAAACATAGATAAATATAAACAATATGTATAAACCAAACACATTTTGAACATTGTGATATGAAGTGCTTACCAACCAAGATAAGCAAAATATCAATAAAACTGCAATCGATTATTATGCCTACCGTTATAGACTTAGGCAAGGCCAAGTCAGCTAACTGGTAGAGGAGCACAACCTAATGACTGACTGGATCTAGTGAAAACAATATTTACGATAGAACGTAACAAATAATTTGTGAATTTTAAGTCAAATAAAGGCTCTGACTTGTGCAGTCTTATTGGAATTGAAAAGGGTATATACCCAGACAAAAATCAGTCAGTTACTGGAATCTCTCTAGAAAAAGGTAAAAAGAGATCCCTCTGTAGCATTAGAGTGAATCGACTAAGATGGAAGTGTAATAAGAACTGCGCTACACTATTTTGCCCAGCTAAACCTCCATGCCCTCAGAGTAACCCAGTGAAGGGCCTCCTGGAGGTACACTTATGTGAACTATTACCGAAAATTAGTCTGAGATGTAGTTAGAACAGACAAACGTGATGTTGCATACTGATTCGGAATGGAGGATAGTGGCAGATGTAGAATGTAACCCTGGTAACCTCACTAGGGGTTAACGCAGTGGTGAAGACACCAAGATGGAGAGAAGTGCTGAGACAAGGGAACCCTATTAAAATTAAAATAATCGAATTTATTTATTAAGGATAACACATTAAGTTAGTGAACAAATCTTACATGTGGCCCTTAAGGAACAACTTTAGGGTTACCAAAGCCAACCTGAGAGACCCTTAAAAAAGCATTAAGGGTAGCTCTACTGAACCCCTAGACCACGGCAGAAAGTCACCTTGAATGTGGCTGTGCACATGCACGCGCCCCCCCCCCCCCCCCCCCCCCCCCCCCCCCTTTTGTTCTGATCACGGCAGAATGTCACCTTGAATGTGGTTGTGCACCCGCACCCACCTCCACTTTTGTTAAAGTAAAAGGCCAACGAGACTTTAACCTAGCATGTAGATCTAGCCGAAAAGAACTGTGTCTCCGTACGAATGTGGCATATATAGAAACAATAAATAAAGAGATGCGCCACATTTATCTCAAAACCGCCTGAGGGTAAGACTTCAACGAAGAGAAGTCCGGTTCCTAAGGCATAATTAATTTACGGATTAGAAGCCGGGCCTAAAAAACAGTATAGCCTACCAAGACGTTAGGAACATAATCATACTGATAAAACCAGTGATTCATTTTGAAATCTGCTTTAATAAGTCCCTGGGACTCACATATTTTGAAACAATGGGTCCGAACTAAAAAACAATGGGTCGAAAGATTTTTTTTCAAAGCAAATTTCGTTAAATATAATTTATATAACCAGTGTTTCATTACGAATTCAGCCTGAAATTAGTCCGTAGAACTCACATAGATCAGAACAATGAGTCCCAATGAAAATTGGTTCTGTGATGGTGTTGACAACAGTTTGTCGAAAGATTCAAAACAGAATTAAAAGGACTAGAATATAGGCTAGGCCAATTGATCTTGATTTGCCTTATTTTAATTGTTCATTCTTCTTCTTAAGATTAAGTTACCGCGTAGAATTTTCTTAAATTAGTTTTCAGATTTCAATTGATGCATGCCATGGGATGCACATTTTTGAAATGATGGGTCCACAGAAAAAAGTGTGAGTCGGGGACTCGGGATGCGTAGCAAAATGAAACGCTGTAGACCTACTCTAAACTGGCAGAAACACTAGGATACTGTATCCTGGTTCTAGCAAGACTAAAAAGGGAGGAGAATGAACAACTACGCGAACTATCATCAGTACCCTTAGCGTAATGGAGAATGAACCCTGGCACTACAGCCCATTAACTGTATGACTGTATGGAGGAGTGGGTAGGGTTAGGAATCTAGACAGTGATCCTAGCTGCAAGAACTGGAGACAATAACGTCAAAAGCGGCATTACGTAATTGTCGATATTTCACAAGTGAAACACAACCATGAAATATAAGGTTTATCATAAAATCCACAATAAAAACAAAAAGCCGGTTGTCTTGTGGCTGGTATGGGGCACGAAATAGGGACTCCTCGCTACAGGGCGAAAGTATGTGCCACTGTATATAATAAAAGCTATTGTAAATATAAACCTACATCAACAAAGGTGGTGATATAATTTGATATCATTAACTTACAAGTAAGCGGCCCACAGAGCAAAGTAGTGGGGTATTTGATAGATACTGTATACAATATTAGTAAAAGTATTCATATCAACCATGTAGACGAGTCTAAGTAGCAGGGGGAAATACCCCCTACCTCTTAATGACATCCTTGGATATAAATATTACTGCCGCTAAATTAAAATAAATGCTTATATACCTGCAAGTCTGTTGAGCATGAACATAAACAACAGACCTGCAGTTATCATCTATTAAACCATAACCAGGGCAGGAAATGGTTGCAGAGTTACTTGTCCATAATCAACAGATCATGGCGGAGAAACCGTAGTAACTAAAATCATCCTAGATAGGTCAATTCTTGTGACAGTCTGTTGAGCATGAACTTAAACAACAGACCTGCAGTTATCATCTATTAAACCGTAACCAGGGCAGGAAATGGTTGCAGAGTTACTTGTCCATAATCAACAGATCATGGCGGAGAAACCGTAGTAACTAAAATCATCCTAGATAGGTCAATTCTTGTGACAGACCTCGAGAGTAGTTACTGACTTCTAACGAGGTTACCTGCAAACTAGTTCAATAGTTATGTCCATAAGGACAGAAAAGAACAAAGTAATTTACTGAGAATCTTTAGTTAAAAACAAGTATCGGATTCCTCCGTAGTGGGTATAAGCAAGACCACGAGAGGAATATACTTTAAATTTAAATACTCTGTAAGGATTATTAGTAAACACATAGATCCTAAAGATACAAAAGCATTCAATAAGGAACTAAAATCGATAACAAAGGCAGACAATGCTAAAGAAGTGTTTACAAATAAAAGGAGTATTATTAAAGAAAGAGTTTATTGGAGGATGGAATAACTCCCAGCCTGCTAATTAGAATCAAAGATAAGACTTAGACAATTTACGTCCTCTGATTATAGATGGTCTGTCTAATCAGAAGGCTACTAGAACTTCACTCTTGGAATGCGGTTATCATACCAAAGAGAAAAGATTATCCCAATAACAGCACTGTCTAGGAATTATGATTTTCTAAAGAGGTCTAAGTCCTATTGTTACAAGTGTTTCTGACATAACACTGAAAAGAAGAACAAGAAAGTGTCCCGGACACATTTTATAATCCATATGTTATCTAAATTGCTATCATATGATTTGATTTACTGTTTGTTCATTGTCATGTTTACATTGTTATGAATATTAAAATAAAATATTCTATTCTATTGAATCTGCCATTATACAACACGTAAGAAAATATAATAACAGAAGGTAGTCCATGACTAAGAAGAAACAGTCCAGATTCTATTGTGCCCATCGCGGAGGGGCTACCCTGTCGTGTTTGTTGGTGGAGGGACTTTAACCTCAGAACAACACGCACACAAGTGACTAAGAGTAAGAAGTATTACCTGAATAATCACAGTTACCCCTGTGCCTGGACTGTCGGGAAGGTGACCTAGATGAGTCCGAGTCGGAGCTGTTCTGAGGACCTTCCGCAAACCCTTTAGGGAGAGTCTCTGCTACCACCGTGGTCCCCCCCAGTACTGGCCAGCTTACTGGAAACAGGGTTGGAAGGGGAACCAGGTATCTCTTTTCTCTTCTTTAGGGAGAGTCTCTGCCACCACCGTGATCCCCCCCATTACCGGCCAGCTAACTGGAACAAGGGTTGAAAGGGGAACCAGGCAGTTTCCGTCTGGGTTGGGGTTTATCCTGGGCGTAAGGGGTACTCATTTCCCCCTTCGAGCAGGACTCCCCACCCAGCGGTGGCTTGGTCACTTGCGACATAATGCGCTAAAATAGAAAAAGTACGACAGCGAGTGCTAGACGCACGAACTGTAAATGTAGAGAAGGTGTATAACGATAAAGAAATACCAAAATAAAGTCAACAAAACACAAAACCCGTGGAAGAAACGCAAAATTGAGCCACTCGAAATTACCTGATCCTTTCGAAATCAGCGCGAGTGGAATAAGAGGAAGTGAGCCTCGTTCTGATTTCGGAGGTATTGGGTTAACCTATTAGCGGCTCCCTTATCGGGCCGCAGTCCCGGGAAGGGAATTTTTTCCACTCGTGGACTTATGCAAGTTGAGTAAAGCAATGGTAATGTTGTCGTAAGTAATCAATATACCAATATGACAAATATGGTAAATATAACCTGCATCAGTAGGCAGATGCAATCTATAACATAATCTCAGACATTTTCAATGAAAGCTTGATATAAAAACATAAAATTACTTTTAATATTATGTGTATGCTGGGTCATCTTTGTCAGTGTTTTGGTTCTCAGATACCCACCTCAATAGCCACATGCATAAGTTAGGCCTTGCTGAATACAGTATATGTAAATGTGGCGAAAAGGAAACTGTTGAATACAGAGATATTTAGGTTGACAGGAATGTATAAATTAACAGTAGATGTTGCAAAAATGTCAAATACAAATCATTTCATGTGTCTCTTATTCATCATTAGTGAGTATTGTGAGAGCGAAACATAAAGTCCATTAACTTTGATTCACGATTTTTTTTAATTTGCTCAAACCACCAAAACACCTACATGTTATTTGCACTGTAATTGTATTCTTGTCTTAGTTAAACAACATAAACATCACGTGCCAATTTGCTGCATTATGTTCAGGTCGTATTTGCCAAGACCTTCTGAAACAACCCAGAGCCAGTCGGTACCACCCCTTGGTAATGTACATCTCTCCTAGCATAATTAAAGCTGTGTCAGGGTGTAGTACCCTAACATCCTCTTTTAAGCCATCTATAATTCTTTCTTCCAGATTTCTTAAAGCACAACTTATTCCTTGTTTTGCCTTCAGTTGCTCATTGTTTTTGTACTGTAGATAGATCAGGTAGACATATGGATCAATAACTACACATTTATGCCAATCGAGAGGCAATGGAAGCGGTGGTGAATGAAATGACCTGTATGCCTCGTAAAAGAGAGGAATTGGTACCATATTCAACTGGAATGTGTCAAATGTAAGGCACGATAATACCTGCTCTGGTACTGTGTACATCAAAGATGCATTGAAGACCTTTTGATATTTGTCTATGTCTGTTTGCTTTTGTTTGCAGAGCACATCATTATACGGTCCATCATCATAACAATTACAAATGAAGAGGAGTAGGGGATTGAAAGAATTCTTAAGGACTTTGCAGCATTTATCGTAGTCCCCTGTCATATAATGTACTGATGCTGTTTTCAATGAGAGATTGACATAAAGTCCTGTTTGAGAGCTGTCAGAGTACTGTTGTGCATGAATCATTGTGCTTTCTTGTTGGTCTTAGACAAACCGGGCCAGAAGTATAGATGCCAGATAACTTCGAAGTATCTGAATGACCTGTGGCAACGTCTTGAGGAGGATATCTTTGTTTGACTGAAGTGAGATGATGGCAACTTGTTCATCTTTGTTTGACTGAAGTGAGGCCACGGCATCTTGTTCATCTTTGTTTGACTGAAGTGAGGCGATGGCATCTTGTTCATCTTTGTTTGACTGAAGTGAGGCGATGACATCTTGTTCATCTTTGTTTGACTGAAGTGAGATGATGGCATCTTGTTCATCTTTGTTTGACTGAAGTGAGGCGATGGCATCTTGTTCATCTTTGTTTGACTGAAGTGAGGCGATGGCATCTTGTTCATCTTTGTTTGACTGAAGTGAGATGATGGCATATGTTCATCTTTGTTTGACTGAAGTGAGGCGATCCCATCTTGTTCATCTTTGTTTGACTGAAGTGAGGTGATCCCATCTTGTTCATCTTTGTTTGACTGAAGTGAGGCGATGGCATCTTGTTCATCTTTTTTTGACTGAAGTGAGGCGATGGCATCTTGTTCATCTTTGTTTGACTGAAGGACTCACACCACTATTATCTCCCTTGAATACTCCTGCCCTACAGATGAAGGAAGTAGATAAAAAAAACAAGTTCGCTTTTCTACATTTTACAGTATACATTGATTTATCTTTACCCGGTTCTAAATCTACAGCATTTTAGGAAGAGATCCCAGAAAAATGCATGTTGATATAAGATTTCTAGCTAATTCTGCCTCATTTTACACATCATGGGTCTAATCTCCACGGGGTTGTATTTTTGTCTAAATTTTGATAGGTGTCACGCAAACATGAAATTAAAAAAAGTTCAATCTGGTAAATACTCGTTAAAAGTTAATAGCATGCAGATATTGGATCAATGAAGAATTTAAGCATAAATACATGTTGCAAAATCTTTTTTATCTCTATGCCACGAACAAAAACATTACAATGGGACCCTATGGAAAATTAATTGTGGTGTGAGACGTTAAGAAAGAGCTGCAGAATGGCTATCTTTATTCGTTATTCTTAAGGCATTGCGCTTTAGAGCTGCAGAATGGCATTTTCATCCGTCATCTCTAAGGTATTGCGCTTTAGAGCTGCAGAACGAGTATCTTTCATCCTTTAATGCTAAGGCATTGTGCTTTAGAGCTGCAGCAGAACAGGTATCTTTCATCATTCATCTCTAATGCCTTGCAATTTAGAGCTTCAGAATGGGAATTTCCATCATTCATCTCTAAGCCCTTGCGCTTTAGAGCTGCAGAACGGGTACCTTACATCCTTCAACACTAAGCATTGTTTGTGTATCTGTGAACGTTTCAGACATGTTAGGACACAGTTAACACGGTTATTCAGAAATCCCGTCTGTGTATGTATAGTTACTTCAAGTTATCTTCATATTGCAGAAATTAGCAGAAATTTTACTTGATACCATGTTTAACTAAAAATTAACTATATTTTCAAAACCAATACAGGTATAAGCATAATTTTAGCTTTATTTTACAGCTATTGGCTTGTAAAACAAACACACATATCAATGAAAACAGACTACTTTGAAAAAATGTCAAAATTAAAGCGAGAGACTGTTACTTTTCCTGGAAAATCAAAATGTTGACGGGTAACCCTTAGTTTGAGTTTATTATTTTCAGCATTTTTCTCAATAATCATTTCTTAAAGATCATTTTTATGCTATATTCAGATGTAGAGATGCCTTTTCATGTATATTTGAAAGTTTCAGACATAGCTGAGCACAAATGACCAGGAAAATGCAAAATCCTTATCACTACTGTAGATTTTCAAAATATTAAAGGTGCTCGGCCTGAATTTCGACCAATACCCTAGGTCACTAAAACTTGAATAATTTGAAAAGCAATAAACATGGAATCAAACTTTTAGCACTTTTCAGCGTGTAATTGATTTGTATACATGTTCAATTATTATTGAGGTGATCATTAGAAAAAAAAAATGACCTTAAGGACTCACACCACTATTATCTCCCTTGAATACTCCTGCCCTACAGATGAAGGAGGTAGATAAAAAAAAACAAGTTCGCTTTTCTACATTTTACAGTATACATTGATTTATCTTTACCAGGTTCTAAATCTACAGCATTTTAGGAAGAGATCCCAGAAAAATGCATGTTGATATAAGATTTCTAGCTAATTCTGCCTCATTTTACACATCATGGGTCTAATCTCCACGGGGTTGTATTTTTGTCTAAATTTTGATAGGTGTCACGCAAACATGAAATTAAAAAAAGTTCAATCTGGTAAATACTCGTTAAAAGTTAATAGCATGCAGATATTGGATCAATGAAGAATTTAAGCATAAATACATGTTGCAAAATCTTTTTTATCTCTATGCCACGAACAAAAACATTACAATGGGACCCTATGGAAAATTAATTGTGGTGTGAGACGTTAAGTGAGGCGATGGCATCTTGTTCATCTTTGTTTGACTGAAGTGAGGCGATGGCATCTTGTTCATCTTTGTTTGACAGAAGTGAGATGATGGCATCTTGTTCATCTTTGTTTGACTGAAGTGAGGCAATGACATCTTGTTCATCTTTGTTTGACTGAAGTGAGGCGATGGCATCTTGTTCATCTTTGTTTGACAGAAGTGAGATGATGGCATCTTGTTCATCTTTGTTTGACTGAAGTGAGGTGATGGCATCTTGTTCATCTTTGTTTGACTGAAGTGAGATGATGGCATCTTGTTCATCTTTGTTTGACTGAAGTGAGATGATGGCATCTTGTTCATCTTTGTTTGACAGAAGTGAGATGATGGCATCTTGTTCATCTTTGTTTGACTGAAGTGAGGTGATGGCATCTTGTTCATCTTTGTTTGACTGAAGTGAGATGATGGCATCTTGTTCATCTTTGTTTGACTGAAGTGAGATGATGGCATCTTGTTCATCTTTGTTTGACTGAAGTGAGGCGATCCCATCTTGTTCATCTTTGTTTGACTGAAGTGAGGCGATGGCATCTTGTTCATCTTTGTTTGACAGAAGTGAGGTGATGGCATCTTGTTCATCTTTGTTTGACTGAAGTGAGATGATGGCATCTTGTTCATCTTTGTTTGACTGAAGTGAGGCGATCCCATCTTGTTCATCTTTGTTTGACTGAAGTGAGGCGATGGCATCTTGTTCATCTTTGTTTGACTGAAGTGAGATGATGGCATCTTGTTCATCTTTGTTTGACTGAAGTGAGGCGATCCCATCTTGTTCATCTTTGTTTGACTGAAGTGAGGCGATGGCATCTTGTTCATCTTTGTTTGACTGAAGTGAGATGATGGCATCTTGTTCATCTTTGTTTGACTGAAGTGAGGCGATCCCATCTTGTTCATCTTTGTTTGACTGAAGTGAGGCGATGGCATCTTGTTCATCTTTGTTTGACAGAAGTGAGGCCACGGCATCTTGTTCATGCTGTTGTAAAGCTTGTCCGTCTGATGATAAACCTAATCGTGAAATAATACTTTCCTGTTTCATAAGCCAAAATAATGCTTTTTCCCAAAAGGGCAGACAAATTATTTCTTGGTCCGTTTTTTTTCAGAGTATTACATATAACTTCCATACGATTCAGAGCATCTTCTATGTGAAGTACTAGTGTATCAATATCGGGACAATCCATCTCAAGGTCATAAATTATAAGTTTTGCAAGAGTCTTTTGTATGTAATATACACTTGAAATAACAGAGGTCGTTAGGTGGGTGTTATCAGATTTGTAGGAATTAGTTAAATCCTTTAAGAAATCTTTATCACTGAGGAGTTTAGGTCCTTGTAAGAGCTGCCATAGATGCAATAATCTAGAGCTGACATCCTTTGATAGTTTTATCCCAAACATATTTTCCTTAGGTCCTGGTAAGAGCTGCCATATATGCAATAATCTAGAGCTGACATCCTTTGATAGTTTTATCTCAAACATGTTTTCCTCTGGTATAAAATAGTTAGGACAGTTTCTTTTATCAACCCAATCATAAAGTTGCTGCAGGCACTTTTGTAGACAGAATAATAGGTTTTCCGGGCACCAAATATCCTGATTGTTTTGTTCTATTGTGTAGAAAAGTGCAGTTTTGCAATGGTATGAACTGATTACATCACCACGGTGTGGATTTAACCAATACGTTTTTAACATTTTAAGAAAAATATAACACCTGTACTGTGTGGGGTTTAGGTTTAACATGAGATGCTTTTCTTGATATGATAACGATATTCTCCATTCTAAATCTCTACCAGAGCTTTTTTGATGCCCAACTGGCACAACAAAACATCCCATCTTCTTAAACAGTTTACATGTCTCTTGTGATGGCCAGTCATGAGGGCGCTGACGTTTAAACCATGGATTGACATCTTTAACCAGTTGTTGACAGAAATAGACAGCAACACTGTCTATAGACCTGTTCCCTTTCCTCTGATATGTTAGAGCCTGGCCATGCATTTCATGAGGACCCTGTAACAGTCTGAGTTTGTTAGTAATAAAAGTACACCCCTTTCTGTCTTTGTATAGATGATGTGACTGGTATTCAGCTGTACATTTAATATCATTGTCAATGTTACAAAGTTGCAGTTGAGTGTATCCAGGAGGTGTGTTTGCACCCTTTATCATGAGTATATAGGGCTTGTCTGAGGGCTGTAATTTATTCCCAGTCCTAACATCAGCAAATGGAGGATAGTAAAGATAATCAACATCTGAATTTGGTAGAGCCGTTCCTTCTGTTGTTCTACCCACAAATAAGGTGACTGACATTAAATTTTGCTTAAATGAGTCCTTTATGTTGCAAATAACAGATATCATCGCCATTGTTTCTATTTTTTGCTTCCTGTTATCTTCATCAAATTCTACTTCCTCTAAAAAGCTGTTCAGCTCGTGTGATAAGGCATGAGTGGACATTTTATCCTCTTCTTGTTTTGCCCTCTCTGTATCTGAAACAATATGTAACAAATCTTATAAATGAGAGGCTCTGAATGCTGGTATCAAGCTGTTATGTAATTTACTGGTCTACACTCTGAATGCTGGTATCAAGCTGTTATATGTAATTTTCTGGTCTACACTCTGAATGCTGGTATCAGGCTTGTATATGTAATTTACTGGTCTACACTCTGAATGCTGATATCACTCTTTTATATGTAATTTACTGGTCTACACTCTGAATGCTGATATCACTCTTTTATATGTAATTTACTGGTCTACACTTTGAATGCTGATATCACTCTTTTATATGTAATTTACTGGTCTACACTCTGAATGCTGATATTACTCTTTTATATGTAATTTACTGGTCTACACTCTGAATGCTGGTATCAAGCTTGTATATATAATTTACTAATCTAAACTCTGAATGCTGGTATCACTCTTTTATATATAATTTACTGGTCTACACTTTGAATGCTGATATCACTCTTTTATATGCAAGTTACTGGTCTACACTCTGAATGCTGGTATCAAGCTTGTATATGTAATTTACTGGTCTACACTTTGAATGCTGATATCACTCTTTTATATGTAATTTACTGGTCTACACTCTGAATGCTGGTATCAAGCTTGTATATATAATTTACTAATCTACACTCTGAATGCTGGTATCACTCTTTTAATATAATTTACTGGTCTACACTTTGAATGCTGATATCACTCTTTAATATGTAATTTACTGGTCTACACTCTGAATGCTGGTATCAAGCTTGTATATGTAATTTACTAATCTACACTCTGAATGCCTGTATCACTCTTTTATATGTAATTTACTAGTCTACACTCTGAATGCTGATATCACTCTTTTATATGTAATTTACTGGTCTACACTTTGAATGCTGATATCACTCTTTTATATGTAATTTACTGGTCTACACTCTGAATGCTGATATCACTCTTTTATATGTAATTTACTGGTCTACACTCTGAATGCTGGTATCAAGCTTGTATATATAATTTACTAATCTAAACTCTGAATGATGGTATCACTCTTTTATATATAATTTACTGGTCTACACTTTGAATGCTGATATCACTCTTTTATATGCAATTTACTGGTCTACACTCTGAATGCTGGTATCAAGCTTGTATATGTAATTTACTGGTCTACACTTTGAATGCTGATATCACTCTTTTATATGTAATTTACTGGTCTACACTCTGAATGCTGGTATCAAGCTTGTATATATAATTTACTAATCTACACTCTGAATGCTGGTATCACTCTTTTATATATAATTTACTGGTCTACACTTTGAATGCTGATATCACTCTTTAATATGTAATTTACTGGTCTACACTCTGAATGCTGGTATCAAGCGTGTATATGTAATTTACTAATCTACACTCTGAATGCCTGTATCACTCTTTTATATATAATTTACTGGTCTACACTTTGAATGCTGATATCAAGCTTGTATATGTAATTTACTAATCTACACTCTGAATGCTGGTATCAAGCTGTTATATGTAATTTACTGGTCTACACTTTGAATGCTGATATCACCCTTTTATATGTAATTTACTGGTCTATACTCTTAATGCTGATATCATGCTTTTATATGTAATTTACTGGTCTACACTTTGAATGCTGGTATCACTCTTTTATATGTTATTTACTGGTCTATACTCTTAATGCTGATATCACTCTTTTATATGTAATTTACTGGTCTACACTTTGAATGCTGATATCACTATTTTATATGTAATTTACTGGTCTACACTCTGAATGCTGGTATCAAGCTGTTATATGTAATTTACTAATCTACACTCTGAATGCTGGTATCAACCTGTTATATGTAATTTACTGGTCTACACGCTGAATGCTGGTATCATGCTTTTATATGCAATTTACTGGTCTACACATTGAATGCTGGTATCAAGCTTTTATATGTAATTTACAGGTCTACACGCTGAATGCTGTATCAACCTTTCATATATAATTTACTAATCTACACTCTGAATGCTTGTATCAAGCTTTTATATGTAATTTACTGGTCTACACACTGAATACTGGTATTAATTCAGCTTTTATATATAATTTACTAATCTACACTCTGAATGCTGATATCAGTGTTTTCTGTGTAATTGACTGGTCTACACTCTGAATGCTGGTATCAAGCTTGTATATATAATTTACTGGTCTACACTCTGAATACTGGTATCAAGTTTTTATATGTAATTTACTGGTCTACACTCTGAATGCTGGTATCAAGCTTTAATATTTAATTTACTAATCTACACTCTAAATGTTGATATCCAGGTTTGTATATATAATTTACTGGTCTACACTCTGAATGCTGGTATCAAGGTTTTATTTGTAATTTACTGGTCTACATTATGAATACTGGTATCAGGCTTTTATATGTAATTTACTGATCTAAACTCTGACTACTGGTATCAAGGTTTTATTTGTAATTTACTGGTCTACATTATGAATACTGGTATCAGGCTTTTATATGTAATTTACTGGTCTATACTCTGACTACTGGTATCAAGTTTTTATATGTAATTTACTGGTCTACACTCAGAATGCTGATATCAAGCTTTTATATGTAATTTACTGGTCTACACTCTGAATGCTGGTATCAAGCTTATATACAGATCTACACTCTGAATGATAGTATCAAGCTTTTATATGTAATTTACTGGTCGACACTCTGAATGCTGGTGTCAAACTTTTATATATAATTTACTGGTCTACACTCTGAATGCTGATATCAAGCTTTTATATGTAATTTACTGGTTTATAATCTGAATGCTGGTATCAAGCTGTTATATTTAATTCACTAATCTACACACTGAATGCTGGTATCGTGTTTTTTTATATTTAATTTACTGGTCTACACACTGAATGCTGGTATCAAGCTGTTATATTTAATTCTCTAATCTACACTCTGAATGCTGGTATCGTGTTTTTATATGTAATTTACTGGTCTACACACTGAATGCTGGTATCAAGCTTTTATCTGAATTTACTGGTCTACACTCTGAATGCTGGTATCGTGTTTTTATATGTAATTTACTGGTCTACACACTGAATGCTGGTGTCAAGCTGTTATATGTAATTCACTAATCTACACTCTGAATGCTGGTATCAAGCTTTTATATGTAATTTACTCGTCTACACTCTGAATGTTGGTGTGAAGCTTTTATATGTAATTTACATATATGCTTTTATATGTAATTTACTGGTCTACACTCTGAATGCTGGTATCAAGCTTTTATATGCGATTTACTGGTCTACACTCTGAATGCTGGTATCAAGCTGTTTTATTTAATTTACTAATCTACAATCTAAATGCTGGTATCCAGCTTTTATATATAATTTACTAATATACACTCTGAATGCTGGTATCAAGCTTTTATTTGTAATTTACTGGTCTACACTATGAATACTGGTATCAGGCTTTGATATGTAATTAACTGGTCTACACTCTGACTACTGGTATCAAGTTTTTATATGTAATTTACTAGTCTACACTCAGAATGCTGGTATCAAGCTTTTATATGTAATTTACTGGTCTACACTCTGAATGCTGGTATCAAGCTTATATGCAGATCTACACTCTGAATGATGGTATCAAGCTTTTATATGTAATTTACTGGTTGACACTCTGAATGCTGGTGTCAAGCTTTTATATATAATTTACTGGTCTACACTTTGAAAGCTGATATTATGCTTTTATATGTAATTTACTAATCTACGCTCTGAATGCTGATATCGTGTTTTTATATGTAATTTACCGATCTACATTCTGAATGCTGGTATCAAGGTATTATATGTAATTTACTGGTCTACACTCTGAATGCTGGTATCATGTTTTTATAGGTAATTGACTGGTCTACACTCTGAATGCTGGTATCAAGCTTTTATATGTAATTGACTGGTCTACACTGTGAATGCTGGTGTCATGCTTTTATATGTAATTTACTGGTCTACACCCTGACTACTGGTATCAAGCTTTTATATGTAATTTACTGGTCTACACTCTGAATGCTGGTATCAGGCTTTTATATGTAAGTTTCTAATCTACACTGAATGTTGGTATAATGTTTTTATATGTAATTTACTGGTCTACACTCTGAATGTTTTACTAGCTTTTGTATGTAATTTACTGGATTACACTTTGAATGTTGGCATCTGGCTTTTATATGTAGTTTACAGGTCTACACTCTGTATGCTGGTATCATGCTTTTATATGTAATTGACTGGTCTACACTCTGAATGTTGGTGTCAAGCTTTTATATGTAATTTACCGGTCTACACTCTGAATGTTGGCATCAGGCTTTTATATGTAATTTACTGGTCTACACTATGAATGATGGGATCAAACTTTTATATGTAATTTACTAATCTACACTATGAATACTGGTATCAGGCTTTTATATGTAATTTACTGGTCTACACTCCTACTACTGGTATCAAGTTTTTATATGTAATTTACTGGTCTACACTCAGAATGCTGGTATCAAGCTTTTGTATGTAATTTACTGGTCTACACTCTTAATGCTGGTATCAAGCTTTTATACTACCAGTTCGGAAAAAGAAACTTTCAGATATTGCACACAAGACTACGTACTAACTGCAGCTCCCTTAACAATGATCTGTTTTCCAAAAACATGGTTGATTCAGCTTTTTGTTCCTGTGGTCGTGTAGAAAACGCTGAACACTACTTCTTCCATTGCAATAAGTACAGCGATGCAAGATACGTTTTCATGAATTCATTACCACGTTTACCAAATATTACATTGAAAACACTGCTCTTTGGAGATCAAAATGTAGCATACGATGCAAACATTCGTATTTTTGACGCAGTTCATAATTATATTAAAAACTCAAAACGTTTTAACCTGTAGATCAGTTCCTTCGGTTATTGAATTCTTTAAATGGTACACCCCTACCCCCTACTCCCTTGTGTCGTCCACAAACTCCCCATTTACATTTATATTCTTCACTTAAGTTTTATAATTTCCAAATATTTTTTTTTTTTTCATATTTCATTCATTTTGCCTATTTGAATGATGAATTCTCAAGTTCTGTTTATTAATTTTGTTCCTTTTGTTTGTTCTGTTTATTTCATTTTCTATTATATTTAAGTGCTACTTCATCTTATCATGTTTGCTAAGAATTATTCTAGTATCACTTCGTAAACGTAGCTTTTGCTTTTTTCATTCTTCCAGCTTGTATATTGTAAACGTATCGACACATTACTGTTTATTATGCCATCAACTGTTTACAATTAATTCCATACATAGGAGAAGAACATCATAAGTATTTTACATTCGTTCAAATCATTTTTCTGCTATTGTGTACTGATTCCATTTTGTAATAATAATGAGAAATAAAATATGTTTAAACCAAGCTTTTATATGTAATTTACAGATCTCCACCCTGTATGCTGGTATCAAGCTTTTATTTGTAATTTACTGGTCTACACTCTGAATGATGGTATCAAGCTTTTATACGTAATTTACTGGTCTACACTCTGAATGCTGGTGTCAAGCTTTTATATGTAATTTACTGGTCTACACTCTGAATGCTGGTGTCAAGCTTTTATTTGTAATTTACTGGTCTACCCTATGAATACTGGTATCAGGCTTTTATATGTAATTTACTTGTCTACACTCAGACTACTGGTATCAAGTTTTTATATGTAATTTACTGGTCTACACTCAGAATGCTGGTATCAAGCTTTTATATGTAATTTACTGGTCTACACTCTGAATGCTGGTATCAAGCTTATATGCAAATCTACACTCTGAATGATGGTATCAAGCTTTTATATGTAATTTACTGGTTGACACTCTGAATGCTGGTATCAAGCTTATATATGTAATTTACAGGTCTACACTCTGAATGTTGGCATCAGGCTTTTATATGTAATTTACAGGTGTACACTCTGAATGATTGTATCATGCTTTTCATCACATAATGTCCCTTGTTAGCAGTGTCGAACACCCATTTAATATTCTATTGTATGACACACGTGTAATACAACCTGGAACGATTTTGATTGGTTGAGTTAAACCTGTAACACTACGCAAGTTTATTAACTGAAACTATTTTATTTATTACAAATTCACTCAGCTCTGAGTCAACTTATTATTTGTTACAGCTTATACTAAACATTGTTATTGGTTTGTTAAAACGTTAGCGTAAACTGCTATTTTGTAAAGAGGTAAAGAGGTAAAACACAAACTCTTTTATACGCAGCGTTATGTGTGAGACGCGACGTTACGACGTCACATATTTTATGATGTTTTGGCACTAAAGTGTGTCTGACGATGTGACGGTTCTATATCCATCTGAATTATTTTTTACTAATTTGATTGCAATGTTATGTGATAAAAAGGATCTTAAACTCGTTATGAAACTCGTTATGCCAAAAGGCTCGTTAAAATTAAAATAATTCATAACTCGTTTCATAAATCTTATATGAAATGGGAACTCGTTTAAGATCCTCTATATATGTAATTTACTGGTCTACACTCTGAATGCTGGTATCATGCTTTTATATGTAATTGTCTGGTCTACACTATGAATGCTGGTATCATGCTTCTATTTGTAATTGACTGGTCTACACTATGAATGATGGGATCAAACTTTTATTTTCAATTTACTGGTCTAATATATGAATGCTAGTATATAATTATATCTGCTGTCTGTACCTTTCTGGTTGAAACAGGTTACACAGACTGTATGTCTGGTAATACAGGCATGCAAGTTCTAGGAGATGACATTTGTTCGATTTTGACAAAATGTTTAGTGCTCATTTATAAAGCCATTATAGGGTTTAAAATATCAAGCTTGACCTAATTTAACCCAGTTCCTTGATTGTAAATTTTAAATCACTGGTGTAAAACAAAACAAGAAGCAGTCTGAGAGACAGCCATATTCCCACCGCTGTGTTATTGCTTTAGTTTTATCAGTGCACATGGTTATGGTTATGGTTCATCCTCTTATTGCTCTCTGTCAGTGTGTTTCATTGCAGGAAGAATTTAATTATAGAGTTACAAAGGCCAATAACTATATTGTCCATGAAGATAGAGTTATGGTTTTATTACAATCTTCACTTCACCTACTTGCCCTCTATCATTGTATGATGTTTCATAACAGTCTAGTAGTTTTTGATTTATGCTCCAAACAAGAATTATAAGTATAAAATTACATAGGGCAATAACTCTCAATTAAATGAAGACAGAGTTATGGTTCTTGCACTCTGCACTTACTCGCATTGCCCTCTATCATTGTGTGAAATTTCATCGCAGTCCCATTAGTAGTTTTTCAGTTACGGAGCGGACACAAATTATAAGTATAAAATTACAAAAGGCAATAACTCTAATTTAAATGAAGGCAGAGTTATGGTTCTTATGCTCTGCACTTCCTCTTATTGCCTTCTACCATTTTATGAAATTTCATTGCAGTCCCTCTATTAGTTTTTGATTTATAGAGCGGACACAAAATGGGACGGACAGACGGAGGGCATTACTATATCCCACTTCGCCTGCGGCTCGGGGGATAATTAAAGTCAGTTGTTGCAATATATAATAACTACCTCCCATCCCACCCCACTGAATCTGCCCCTTGTATATTTGTAGTGCAGGTATACACAGATGTAAACATGAGCAGTCCATATATTAAGTGCATACAAATAGTGTGTATCATAAGCTAATGTTGCTTGGCTGGTATGGCTGGTATGGCTTGTTTGACTATTCAAAGAATAAGAGAGTTGTGTAATCCCCCCTTTCATACTTCTTCAATAGTTATAACTTTCAAATCTATTATAGTTTGTGAATTCTTGTTTCGCACGGAATGCAGGCTAAGGATAACTAAATAATTGGTATCCGAAATCCGGGTACAGCTTGAGTCATTGGTCATGTGACTTTAACCAGAGCAGCTAAACCAACCTGAATTGTGTCCTTTGTACCGCTTTATTGCACATGTCTGCCATATGATACTGATGAAAACATAATGAATTTGGGAAAGTATGTAGGTTTTATATATATACCAGTTGTAATATTATACAATTTAAAGCATCGAGCCCTGAAGATTGGATGATTTCATTTGAAATGCAAATAATAGGCGAATCAGGTAAAACTGCACACATAACGACTGTTTGCAAGCTTCTTTGAAAAGATTAAATCTGACCAATATTTCCTCACTCTTCATGTCTCTTCAATGGACTTAACCAAAAATCAGTATGCAGTTCAAATGCAAATCCATTTATAGTATCAAAGTATAGTAATACAGTCATGTTCTTAAAACATAAACACCTACCACACCTACACCAGTGGGTGACCAGGATGCACAACAGTAGTCTGTAAAAGGATAATACTAATACGATTTCAATTCAAGGCTAATTATCAAATAAACATCACTGTCAGGGCTTCTAAAATCGCCGGTTTGTCGGTCCCCAGACCGAATTCTGTTTCTCCGGACCGATTTTCTTTTCAAAATCTCTGTTAAAATCGGTCCCAGATATTTTATCTATCGGTCGTTAAAAAATCTACAATTACCCTAAACACTCCTTCTGATATCCTAAAATAAGCCTTGCGGCAATATTCTTTGATCCATAACACGATTTTTGTCACTCGCTGTGCGAAAGTAGGTCAATTTAGTCAATTTGGACTAAACCATTACCGATAGTAGGGAGTTTTCCGGAAGAGTCTATAGCGAGGTAGCATATGCCTTTGATGTGTGATCAGTGAAAGTATATCACGCGTTCTGTCGGTGCACTGAAGCGAGTTTTACCGTCTGTAATTTCTTTGATATACCGTTAGTCGTAAGGTGTTAGCCTGTTTGCTGGTGTCGGTTTGTTTTTTTAAGTGGCCAAAGCTGGACTGAAGTTTGTTTGCGTCATTAAAAAGAATTAAAATACCGAGATGTGTTAATTGTTTGTTTGATTTTTTTTTGCAATAACTTTAAGTATAATATTAATGACATTAATTAAGGAAAGTGATCAAACCTGACACCGTTTTTTTTTTAAGTCGGACCGAAATTGTTTGCGTTAGTCGTAACATTTGGTATTAATTAAGCTAATTGATGAAAAACGATATTACTCAAATTTATGTAAAATCGTATATAATCACGAACATTACTGCTGTTCGTTAGTCATAGTTATTAGATATGGCACAGCGAAGTATTTTGACAATGTTCAAAAAGTCAGATGGGGCACCGAATAGGTTAGAAAACCGGACTGGCAACCCGGTAGAAATAGATAACCGGGCTGGCAACCCGGTAGAGTTGGACAACCGGGCTGGAAACCCGGTAGAGATAGCGTGTGATATAGTTGAGGAGGACCGGACTGGCAACCCGGTAGAAATAGATAACCGGGCTGGCAACCCGGTAGAGTTGGACAACCGGGCTGGAAACCCGGTAGAGATAGGGTGTGATATAGTTGAGGAGGATCGGACTGGCAACCCGATCGAGTCTGTGAGAGCGCAGACTGAGGGCTCTGATGAGCTTACTGAGACTAGAACGTCTCAAGACGCTTTCATGCTGATGTTTAAACACACACACAGCAGTAAATCAGTCGCAGTTATTTCAAAGAAACGGAAACGGACAGCAAGCAGTTCCTCTGATTTAACTCCCACTACTAAGAAAGCAAACGTAGGCGAGAGCTCTCAGTCTACAGACAAACAGTTCACGAAGACTTGGCATGCCGAGTTTGATTGGCTATTGTATGAAAACGATGCAATGTTTTGCACTTTATGCATCAAGCATAAAAACAAGTCGAAGTTTTCACAATCTGGCTCTGTGAATTTCCATGTTTCTACTTTACGTGAGCACGACAGTAGTAGCGGCCACGTTAAGTCAGTCAAAATGGAAACGGAAGTTCTAGCTAAACGGATTCCGTCAGTAAAAATAGCTATTTCCAAGAAGGCTGATCAGATAGAAGGGGCTGTCTGTCGCCTTATCAGAACGGCTTACACCATTGGAAAGAATAATATACCAGTCCACAAATACAAAGAGCTGTGCGAGCTTCAGATCTGTAATGATACAAACTTGACAAGAAAGTTGTATCAGGATAAAAATGCTTGTACTGAGTTCATTGAAATAATTTCTTATCTTTTCGACGACATTTTGCTGGAAAAACTCAGAGCAAGTCCTGCCATAGGAATTATGATCGATGAATCCACAGATCGGAGCAACGAAAAGCACTTGATAGTGTATGTGAACTATTTGAATGATGGCATACTGCACACAAGTTACATGTCACTAATAAAAATTGTGTCTGCAGATGCAAACGCTGTCTATAGCTCAGTGGTTGGGTATTTGAAAGCTGGCAAAATAGACTTATCCAAGCTATTTGGCTTCAGTTCTGATGGTGCTGCAGTGATGATGGGCAAAGACAATGGAGTAGCCGCAAAGCTAAAAACTGACAATCCGTACATGTTAGATATACATTGTATAGCGCATCGACTTGCACTATCCAGTCTCGATGCCGCTAAACAGGTCAGAGAGGTGAAATACTATGAGAGTATGCTGCATACATTGCATTCGTTTTTTAGTAGATCAAGTAAAAGACTTGAGCACTTGCGTATATGGCAAGAAATATTAGACGATCCAAAAGTCAAGCCATTGGCTGTTCACCAAATTCGATGGTTGTCTTTTTCAAACTGCGTTACAAATGTACGCAGAAGTTTGCCATCGCTCCTAAAATCCCTGGAGAGTGACAGCGAAGATGACATCATCGCATCGTCTTTATTTCAAGCTATGTCAACTTACAAGTTTTTGTACTTGACACACTTTTTCTGCGATATAATGGGAGACATTGCTGTTGTCTCGCGGATATTTCAGAATCGTGAAATAGACTATGCCACAATAAAGACAACTGTCTCTGCTGTTTGCGATTCAATTGAACAGCAATATTTGGTCGAAGAAGCACAGTACAATGAGGTAAGATATTAGATAATTACAGTGAGTCACTGTAATTATCTAATATCTTACCTCATTGTAATTATCTAATATCATACCTTACTGTAATTATCAAATATTATACCGCAATATAATTATCTAATATTATACCGCAATGTATTATCTAATCTTATACCTCTCTGTAATTATCTAATATCTTACCTCACTGTAATTATCTAATATTATACCGCAATATAATTATCAAATATTATATCTCACTGTAATTATCTAATATCATACCTCACTGTCATATATCACTGTCATTATATAATATTATACCGCAATGTACTTATCTACTATTATATCTCACTGTAATTATCTAATATTATACCGCAGTGTAATTATCTAATATTATACCGCTGTGTAATTATCTAATATTATACAGCAATGTAATTATCTAATATCATATATCAGTCATTATCTAATATTACATGTATATCGCAGTGTAATTATGTAATATTATACCGCAATCTAATTATGCAATATTATACCGCAATGTAATTATCTAATATTATACTTCAATGTAATTATGCCCCCACTTTCGTAATGTGAAGTGGGGGCTATATAGGAATGACACTGTCCGTAACTTACCGTCTCGTCGCGTAACACATTTTTGTCGCGTCGTGTCCCATAACACATAACACATTTTTATTACTTGCATTCCTCAAAAACTTCTGAATGGGTTGTTCCCAAACTTCATATACACATAACAACTGATGACCTTAATATGTCCCTCTACATCACCCATTGTTGATTGCTAATTTATTACAGAATATTCACCCTTTGTTTGACTTAGAATTTAAGCGGGGATATTCATCACCTTCAGTGATAGTTCTAGTATTTTAAATTGTGTTATTCATTACTAAGCAACGATGTGCAGGTTTTGATACAACATGTGATATGAAATATGTAAAATGACAACAAATTTCATATTGTGATACTCTGTGCAGCTTTGATTAGTAGAGCTAAAAGTTGCTAAAATATGTATTCAATATTTTTTGTTTACTAAAATATGCAACCATTTGAGGATTTCTGTGCTGACATTTCGCTATTTCCTCACAACAATACTTTAGTTTTAGTGTATCGGTACTTTCATTACAACATAACTTGCAGTTTTGGTAGTGCACTAGATCCATGACATAAATATCATAATACACTTGCGTAATAAATATGTAAATGAAGGCCAAATCATCGGTTTGGTGTGCAATCAACATTGCCAAATTGATTTCTGCAACCGTTAAAACTACCGAATTAAGGAAACCCATGAGGCAGCTCTGATTGCTCGTAGTTGTGCGGAGATGACCAAAGCAACATACGACATCGTCATATAAAGGCAACTACATTTTCAGATTTATGTTAGGCCACCCTTAAAAATATTTATGTTTGCCCTTTCCCGACCCTAATTTCAAATTTTGGGTCGGTAGGTAGGCAATTTTTTATTTTTATTTTTTATTTTTTGTAACAGAAACATACTTTTGTTATTAGTAGCATCTTGATGAGACTGGCAATTTAAGATCTTTTTTTCTTTCTAAAAATGAGAAAAAAATATTTGGGTAGAAAATATTTTTTAGGGTCAGTCGGGAAAGGGCAAACATTAAATTTTTTAAGTGTTGCCTTATCTGGCATTTGTATAATCACTATTACTAATTATTTGAATAGGTCCCCACTCCCGATTATTGCAGGTATTGGGCTGCTCCCCATCACCTCGCCCCTCCCACATGCCCCACCCATGTTCCTACTCCTATGAAAAGTATATATAACAATTAGTATGTATAACCTAGAGAACACCTCAGACTTGCATAAATATTAAACAGCAAAGGAGTATATAGCCTTATGCTGTGGTGCGTCGTCCGTCCATCTGTCCGTAAACGTTTTTGTAGCGACTACTCTTCTGAAACTACTGAATGGATTTTCGTGAAACTTTACAGGAATGCCCATGATGTCTAGTTGCTCCTAACAACAATTCACATTGATGTGAAATCCAAGATGGCCACCAAAGCTAAAAATAGATTTTTAAAAAACAAGTTTGTGGCGACTACTTCTTGAAAACTGTAAGTGATATTGATATGGGACTTTTTCTAAAATGATCAGCATGACATGATGTTGGTCCTTGTCGAAAATTGTTTTGATTCAATGTTAAACATGGCTGCTCATCTTTGTTTACATTGAGTTATATAGTACAAACTTGTAGCGACTACTCCTCTGAAACTACTTGACAGATTTTCATGAAACTTCACAGGAATGCTGATCTAGCTGTCAAAACCTATCAGTTGAGTTTTAAGGTCATGCCTTTTGCTTTGTTTTTTTCCTGGAATAAACTTTGAAATGATTGTATGCATGTTCACTAAAAATTATCTGTGAAGCTGCCATCCATAAATGGGTGTGTTCGCTAAAAATTATCTGTGAAGCTGCCATCCATAAATGGGTGTGTTCACTAAAAATTATCTGTGAAGCTGCCATCCATAAACGGGTGTGTTTGCTAAAAATTATCTGTGAAGCTGCCATCCATAAATGGGTGTGTTTGCTAAAAATTATCTGTGAAGCTTTCGCTAAAAATTAGCTATGAAGCTGCCATCCATAAATGGGTGTGTGCCATCCATAAATGGGTGTGTTCGCTAAAAAATATCTGTGAAGCTGCCATCCATAAATGGGTGTGTTCGCTAAAAAATATCTGTGAAGCTGCCATCCATAAATGGGTGTGTTTGCTAAAAATTATCTGTGAAGCTTTTGCTAAAAATTAGCTATGAAGCTGCCATCCATAAATGGGTGTGTGCCATCCATAAATGGGTGTGTTCACTTAAAAATTATCTGTGCAGCTGCCATCCATAAATGGGTGTGTTCGCTAAAAATTATCTGTGAAGCTGCCATCCATAAATGGGTGTGTTCACTAAAAATTATCTGTGAAGCTGCCATCCATAAATGGGTGTGTTCGCTAAAAATTATCTGTGAAGGTGCCATCCATAAATGGGTGTGTTTCTGTGTTTATTTGTGTTTTTGTAGTGTATGGGTTTATGTACAAAAAGTGATTTAGTTTGTTAAAGAGTCCGGAATGCAAAGCATCCCTTTAACATGTTAATATTTGTAACATATATTCAGAAGGTTACATAGCCATCAAGGTCCATTGGAAGTCAAGCATGAGATGGGGCCCAAGGGGTGTTGCCCATTTGTTAGGCAAGGGGCGGTTGCCCATTTGTTAGGCAAGGGGCAGTTGCCCATTTGTTAGGGGATCAGTGGGGTGAAGCCCGCTCAAGTCCGAGACGGTCTGTGTTTGACTTTCATGAAGTTTTGCTTGAGGTAACCTTGTAAAACTGTTCATACGCTCATACATTGTAATTGAATTAATATAAGTCACACAAAATATGGAATCCTGGTTAAACTGTACTAAATTTTATCGATTTTTGGTATGAAATATACTAAAAATCACAGACAAAAAACACTTTGGTTAAATTTTCAGAATGCGTGAGAACATAAAATGTATGCATGTGAGCGTGATTTGACATCAAAATGCGTGTCTCATGCCTAATGCGTGAGACTAAGACAGGTATGAGATTATTAGCATATCCGTAATTTGGGCCCATACTTGCTTACATTATTGGATATACAGATTGGAAGATTGGAAGATTGGAAAAAGCAGTAATATAAAGCTTGTACATGTAATGTATTCTGTGTGCTTGTATTGGGTGTTGCATCAAGTGTGTGTGTGAACACTGTATTAAAGGGACACATGGCAATCTTGATTTGTGTTAAACTGAGGGCATCCCATCAATAATATGTAAAAAATTGTGGTTGCTATGGCAACAGAAATTGTAAAAAAGACACAAAATACACTGCTACTAAAAATAGAAAAATGGTTTCCGCTCAATAACTTTAGTTAGGAATGAGATATTGGAATGAAACTTTACGGGTATGTAGCCTATATGAACAGGAAGCTTGGGATTGCATTTGGGGTCAAGGACAAGGTCACTGTTATTAAAAATAGAAAAATGGTTTCCGCTCAATAACTTTAGTTAGGAATGACATATTGGCCTGAAACTTGGTGTGTATGTAGCTTATAGAAAAAGCCGGTTTCAGATTGTATTTGGAGCCACTGGGGTCAAGGTCAAGGTCACTGTTCCTAAAAATAGAAAAATGATTTCCACTCAATAACTTTAGTTAGGAATGAGATATTGGAATGAAACTTTATGGGTAGGTAGCTTATATGAAAATTAAGCATAGAATTTTATCTGGGGTCACTGGGGTCAAGGTGAAGATCACTGTTACTAAAAATAGAAAATGGTTTCTGCTCATTAACTTTAGTTAGGAATGAGATATTGGAATTAAACTTTATGGGTAGGTAGCTTATATGAAAAGGAAGCTTGGGATTGCATTTGGGGTCACTGAGGTCAGGGTCAAGGTCACTGTTACTAAAAAATATAAAAATGGTTTCTGCTCAATAGCTTTACTTAGGAATGAGTGTAATGAAACTTTATGGGTAGATAGTTTATTTGAAAAGGAAGCTCAAGAAGTTCATTGTTACTAAAAACAGAACAACTGTTTCTGCTCATTAACTTTACTTAGGAATGAGATATTGGCCTGAAACTTGGTGTGTAGGTGGCTTATATGAAAAGCAAGTTTGGGATTGCATTTATGGTCAAGGTCACCGTTACTGAAAAAATGCCCAGTAGGAGACGTGTATTGCTCTGCAATACTTGAGCATCTTGTTTTATTTGGTTTTCGGAAACAGTTGAGTCGGCAGTTCATGTAAGACCCTATATTTATACAGTATTGATGTCACATGCTAGGGTGACATGCAGGGATATGGATCCTTATGTTGGACCCCTACATTAATGAATAAGGGTATGTCATCAATGTTGTTTTTTCTATGTGCAATAATTTTGCTAAATCGCTCACTTAATCTATTCGAAATTTCCCCATGTGATAGACAGCCTGCTGTGTCATTGTTGTTCAAGAAACTATCCACAAAATAACAACAAACTTCACTACAAAACCGTTTATCAAAACTCTATCCATGTGTTCAGGTCATATAAGTATAAGTTATTAGATTTGTATTGGGATATATTCACAAGTTATTTTGCGTATTCATATTTGCGCGACTTTAGGAGCACAATATGTATGCGCGAATGAATGGGTGCATATATCCCAATATATATATATAAATTTTCACAATGAAATCAACATTGTTTGGAGCTTCCCTCTTACTTACTGGTACAGCTCACGCTTTACTCTTTCACGCCGAGTGAGGAATTTTCAAATCGCTCAATTACGCGGAGTTTTGATGATAAAACTATGCGGAGTCGGAAAAGCTTCTCGGCGTACTTATGCCACGAAAGTATGCCACAATACTCCGCGTAGACAAACTAGGAGTTTGCCGAGTCGAAACTGCACAGGTAAAAGGTGCAACTTTTTCTAATTGCAGTCATTTTAATGCATAATTATTCAATAACTTTAGAAAAAATCGAATCAGAAGACTTGTTTTGTTTTGGAAAAGCGGATGTGGGAAAATTTGAATGCCTGGATTATGTATCCTGGGTCACGACAGTTATATGGCGGTTCCTATTACCGGCTTCGTGGCGACTGAACATAACATTCAATTAGTAATTATTATACTGGAAATTATAATTATGTTTTTAATTAGTCTTTCTTTTTTACTATTCTGCTGTTTATTATTACATCAATGGGTTCGGAAATAATCAGAAAAATCAGAAAAAATTGTGAAGAATTCCGGGTCATGAACCCGATATTAGTGCCGCCTTGTTAAAAGATACATACATGGCCAAGGATTATGGGTATTTATGTTGGTAGGAAAACTGTGATTTTCGGACAACAAAAACGAACAAAACTTGTGATTAAATGCATTAAAAGTTTGAAATACATATTTGTTTCAAAATTGATTCATTGTATTTATCAGTCGTGTCAACTTTGCACATAAAAGATGCACACGGCGTCTCATTGTTTGTACCTTTTCTGTTGATTGATTGCTTTTTCAAGTGGGATATCGGACAAGTTGAAAAGTTGTCGGAAAATTCAGATTTTTTTCCCAATAATAAATCACCACAGGTGTGCACTCATAATTAATTGGATTCTACGCGGAGTAACTCGGAGTGTGAGTGACTCGACAATGGCGTACTTTTGCCGTATGAATTCGCCGAGTGCAAACACTGACTCCGCGTAGATACGCGTGGAACTCGATACAACCAAACTCGGCGAATCGAGTAAAGTGTGGGTTTCACGTGAGCTGTACTGTAACAAAATCCACCATGCTTCATAATTAACTAAAGTTCCAGCGGAAAGTAATACCAGTATTATTAATTTGCATTCTATGCAAATTAATATAATCAATCCTAACATATGCATACATATGTAACAGTCTGTTAAATCATTTTAGAATTATGTTTTGTTTAGAATTGCCATATCAGAAAGTCACTAAAGTAGTTACTCAATGAGTGATGCAAACACTTAAAACTCAGAACACAGTGAGTTCTATTTTTTTGTATAAATAAGGATATTTTGAGTGTTTGCAATACTCATTAAGTAATGAGGATCTTGACTTTTTCGATATGGCAAATTCTAAACAAAAACAATTCTAAAATGATTTGAGAGACTGTTATGTATGTTTTGGGCTTATACCTAATTGGGACGAAGATCATTGCGATAATAATATAAACACAAGCCATGTACATGATAATGTCATTTTATTAAATGACGTAATTTTAGTCATTTTTAAAATGGATACTTTTTTAAAATGACCACTCAACTTTTATGGCCGCAAGTCGCATTGTTGGGCAATAAAAAACATTATCGCAAAGGCGGGTGCAAAAATATCATGTGACATACTTTCTTTGACATGAACAGAAAATTGCACCAATCACGAATGAGTATATATAACATACCCAATATGACTTTACTATATATACATCAATATGTGGGAATATTGGCATTTCCTGTTGCATTGAAAGTAAACAGAGCTTTTAAATGCGTATGCAATAATAATAATGTATATGTGCACACAAAAAGTATATGTTTATTAACAGGTTCTTAAAATGCCCGTGACTGAATATGTGTAAAATGAATTCTCAGTTGATGACTCTTTATTCGATTCTCCTGTTTTGGGTTTGGCTTGGCTGGTTAAAGCTGTCTATAGAGTTTGAATTCTCATATTAAGTAAGTTATATATACGTATACCTCGTCATCAGTAGGTTAAGAAACGTTGTACATAATTATGTTGTAAAATTTGGCTGTTGTTGGTTGGATCGCTACTTTCAGTATATTATATCAGTTATTGATCTCCTACAAGTAACGTCAGCCTTTGGCAGTGTCCTTGGTTAAAATTGCTTGAAATTGTCTCTGATATTTATGTTTCCCCAGCACATAGTCAATAATTAGAGGTTAATGCATCATGGAGCAGTACCTATCAGTGATATAAATAGCCCCCAGAGAATGATAATGGCCTGAGGATCATTATCTTACTGCAGGGGGTGGTGCGGGTGGGGGCTGCTGTCAATGAAAGGCACTACTCCACCATGGATTTACCTTTTAATTACATGTCTGCCTAAATATAAGCTAAATTCAATGTGTATTTTTGACTGGTCTGAGAGTTCTCTCTCTCTCTCTCTCTCTCTTCTCTCTCTCTCTCTCTCTCTCTCTCTCTCTCTCTCTCTATCTATCTATCTATCTATCTATCTATCTATCTATCTATCTATCTGGGGATAATTTGGCCTCTTTGACAGCCACAACAAAATCAAGAAAACAAAACAAACAGTCATCTTTAATCTGGTAAAGGTAAAGCATCTAGAATTATTTTTTCCAGATTTCTTAAACTTATTTCTTGGTTGTCCTTCAATTTGACAACATAAACATCACGTGCCATTTTGCTGCATTATATTCAGGTCGTATTTGCCAAGACCTTCTGAAACAACCCAGAGCCAGTCGGTACCATCCCTTTGTAATGTAAATCTCTCCTAGCATATTTAAAGCTGTGTCAAGGTGTAGTACCCTAAGATACTCTTTTAAGCCATCTATAATTCTTTCTTCCAGATTTCTTAAAGCGCAACTTATTTCTTGTTTTGCCTTCAGTTGCTCATTGGTTTTGTACTGTAGATAGGTCAGGTAGACGTATGGATCAATAACTACACAGTTATACCAAAATACAGGCATTGGGAGTACAGGCATTGGGAGTGGCGTTGAATGAAATGACCTATATGCCTCATAAAGGAGAGGAATCGGTACCATATTAAACTGGAATGTGTCCAATATAAGGCACGATAATACCTGCCCTGGTACTGTGTACATCAAAGATGCATCAAAGACTTTTTGATATTTGTCTTGGTCTGTTTGCCATTGTTTTCTGATCACATACTCATTTGGTCCACCATCATGACAAAGACAGATGAAGAGACGTAGGCGATCAAAAGAATTCAAAACCTTAAGGACTTGGCAGCATTTATCGTAGTCCCCTGTCATATAATGTACTGATGCTGTTTTCAACAAGAGATTGACATAAAGTCCTGTTTGAGAGCTGTCACAGTACTGTTGTGCATGAATCATTGTGCTTTCTTGTTGGTCTTGGACGAACCGAGCCAGAAGTATAGATGCCAGATAACTGCGAAGAACCTGAATGACCTGTGGCAACGTCTTGAGGAGGATATCTTTGTTTGACTGAAGTGAGGCGATGGCATCTTGTTCATCTGTGTTTGACTGAAGTGAGGCGATGGCATCTTGTTTATCTTTGTTTGACTGAAGTGAGGCGATGGCATCTTGTTCATCTGTGTTTGACTGAAGTGAGGCGATGACATCTTGTTCATCTTTGTTTGACTGAAGTGAGGCGATGGCATCTTGTTCATCTTTGTTTGACTGAAGTGAGGCGATGGCATCTTGTTCATCTGTGTTTGACTGAAGTGAGGCGATGACATCTTGTTCATCTTTGTTTGACTGAAGTGAGGCGATGGCATCTTGTTCATCTTTGTTTGACTGAAGTGAGGCGATGGCATCTTGTTCATCTGTGTTTGACTGAAGTGAGGCGATGACATCTTGTTCATCTTTGTTTGACTGAAGTGAGGCGATGGCATCTTGATCATCTTTGTTTGACTGAAGTGAGGCGATGGCATCTTGTTCATCTTTGTTTGACTGAAGTGAGGCGATGGCATCTTGTTCATCTTTGTTTGACTGAAGTGAGGCGATGGCATCTTGTTCATGCTGTTGTAAAGCTTGTCTGTCGGATGATAAACCTAATCGTGAAATAATTCTTTCCTGTTTCATAAGCCAAAGTAAAGCCTTTTCCCAAAAGGGCAAAACAATTATTTCTTGGTCCGTTTTTTTCAGAGTATTGCATATAACTTCCATACGATTCAGAGCATCTTCTATGTGAAGTACTAGTGTATCAATATCAGGACTATCCATGTCAAGGTCATAAACCATAAGTTGTGTAAGGCCCTTTTGTATCAAATATACTCTTGAAATAACAGAGGTTGTTAGGTGGGGTTTATCAGATTTGCAGGCATTAGTCAAAAGCTTTAAGAAATCTTTATTATTAAGGAGTTTAGGTCCTTCCAAGAGCTCCAATAGACACAATAATATAGAGCTGGCATCTTCTTCTGATAGTTTTATCTCAAACATGTTTTCCTCTGGTATAAAATAGTTAGGACAGTTCCTTTTATCAACCCAAACATAAAGTTGCTGTAGGCATTTTTGTAGACAGAATAATAGGTTTTCCGGGTACCAAATACCCTGATTGTTTTGCTCTATTGTGTAGAAAAATGCAGTTTTGCAATGGTATGAACTGATTACATCAACACTGTGTGTATTTAAACAATACGTTTTTAACATTTTAAGAAGAATATAACACCTGTACTGTGTGGGGTTTAGGTTTAACATGAGATGCTTTTCTTGATATGATAACGATATTCTCCATTCTAAATCTCTACCAGAGCTTTTTTTATGCCCAACTGGCACAACAAAACATCCCATCTTCTTAAACAGTTTACATGTCTCTTGTGATGGCCAGTCATGAGGGCGCTGACGTTGAAACCATGGGTTGACATCATTAACCAGTTGTTGACAGAAATAGGCGTCTACAGTGTCTACATTCATAATTGATTGAGCCGGGCCATGCATTTCACAAGGACCCAGGAACTGTCTGAATTTGTTAGTGATAAAAGTACACCCCTTTTCGTCTTTGTATAGATGATGTGACTGGTATTCAGCTGTACATTTAATATCATTGTCAATGTTACAAAGTTGCAGTTGAGTGTATCCAGGAGGTGTGTTTGCACCCTTTATCATGAGTATATAGGGCTTGTCTGAGGGCTGTAATTTATTCCCAGTCCTTACATCAGCAAATGGATTATAGAAAAGATAATCAAAATCTGAATTTGGTGTTGGTAGAGCCGTTCCTTCTGCTGCACTACCCATCATTGAAGGGATGAATGACATTGGCGTAAATGAGAACCTTATGTTCCAAATAACAGATATCATCCCCATTTTTTCTATATGTAGCTTCCTGTTATCTTCATCAAATCCTACTTCCTCTAAAAACCCGTTCAGCTCTTGTGATAAGGCATGAGTGGACATTTTATCTTCTTCTTGTTTTGCCCTCTCTGTATCTGAAACGATATGTAACAAATCTTATAAATAAGAGGCTCTGAATGCTGGTTTCAAGCTGTTATGTAATTTAATAGTCTACACTCTGAATGCTGGTATCAAGCTGTTATATTTAATTTACTGGTCTGCATTCTAAATACTGGTATCAGGCTTTTATATGTAATTTACTGGTCTACACTTTGAATGCTGATATCATGCTTGTATATGTAATTTACTGGTCTACACTGTGAATGCTGGTGTCAAGCTGTTATATGTAATTTACTGGTCTACACTCTGAATGCTGGCATCAAGCTGTTATATGTAATTTACTTGTCTACACTCTGAATGCTGGTGTAAAGCTGTTATATGTAATTTACTGGTCTACACTCTGAATGCTGGCATCAAACTGTTATATGTAATTTACTGATCTATACTCTAAATGCTGGCATCAAGCTGATATATGTAGTTTACTGGTCTACACTCTGAATGCTGGCATCAAGTTGATATATTTAGTTTACTGGTCTACACTTTGAATGCTGATATCATGCTTGTATATGTAATTTACTGGTCTACACTCTGAATGCTGGCATCAAGCTGATATATGTAATTTACTGGTCTACACTTTGAATGCTGATATCATGCTTGTATATGTAATTTACTGGTCTACACTGTGAATGCTGGTGTCAAGCTGTTATATGTAATTTACTGGTCTACACCCTGAATGCTGGCATCAAGCTGTTATATGTAATTTACTGGTCTACACTCTGAATGCTGGTATCAAGCTGTTATATGTAATTTACTGGTATATACTCTGAATGCTGGCATCAAGCTGTTATATGTAATTTACTGGTCTATACTCTGAATGCTGGCATCAAGCTGATATATGTAGTTTACTGGTCTACACTCTGAATGCTGGCATCAAGCTGATATATGTAGTTTACTGGTCTACACTCTGAATGCTGGCATCAAGCTGATATATGTAATTTACTGGTCTATACTCTGAATGCTGGCATCAAGCTGATATATGTAGTTTACTGGTCTACACTCTGAATGCTGGTAAAGCTTTTTATATGTAGTTTACTGGTCTACACTTTGAATGCTGATATCATGCTTTTATATGTAATTTGCTGGTCGTGTAATTTGCTGGTCTCAATGCAGATTGAAAACAGGAGTTTGATTATTAAGGTGCATACTTGAAGAGAGGAAAACAAGTTCTTGTTTAAAGTACAGTTTAGAAAAAAAGTTCCTGTAAATAATTACTTACCCTATGAAATATATCTCCTTCAAATCACTTTTTCTGTTTAAATGATAAGTCACTAGCTCAAATCTTAGTCTTTAATCGACAGAGTCAACCAGATTTATCTGCTCCTTGATTTTGTAACATTTAGTTCAATTATTTCCATTTTGCCAAATAGTTTAATTCTGTTTAAATTACATTTCATCAATATAAGTCTTTCTTATGTCTTCAATATTCGTAACTTTCAAATAGATTATAGTTTTGTTTAAAATACACACCAGTATGTAAGGTAACTAAGCCAGGGTAAACAAATGGTAACCAGTCATGTGACATCTACATTGAACTTCAGTGTTTGAAATTTTAAGTAAGTAACTCATACCAGTCATGTGACTAGTAATGTGACAACTATAGCAAGTAACTCAATACCAGTCTCTCGACTTTATGCAGAAATTTGTTTGTAGTCCTTTGTACAGTTACTGTTTATCGCTTACTGCACATGTCATATGATACCATTGAAAATATAAATACAATAATAAATACAAACTGAAGTATGAAATAATTTGGCAAATAACACAGGACTAAGATCTAATATAGACAAAAAAGTATCAAATGTTTTGTGTTGGATATATTAAATGACAATAATATTAAAACGAGCCCAGAGTTTATAATATCTTTGTATATGTGCAAACATTGATATTCTGTCAGTGCATTGCATTGTCCTCATTATGTAGCTGCACTGGCTAAAAGCAAAGGCAGTGATCCAATTTTTTACTTGCAAATTCTATTTTTACAGTCCTTTGATGTTGACCTACAAGTACGCAGTACAACATCAGTGTTTGTTTCAACTGCAAATGAGGTTCTAAGGGAAGATAAAAGAATGCCAATGTTCTTTTTAAAAGAGCGCATGAACGGTTTTTGTTTGCTTGTTGCTTCATTCTCTATGAAAAAATGAATCGATATCATTTTGTAAAACCAATAAAATTTTATTTGCAGTAAAAGTCAGTGTGTATGTCTTAGGTTTCCAGTTTTTGTCGATGACCTCAAATGTAGGTCATAAAAACCTTGAAACCTACTTTTTCATTTTTGTAATCAAGGTGTTAAAAATATAGTGGCCTACCTCTTTTTATGCTGCCTGAAATTTTCGGGGGAGCATATAGTTGCCATCATGTCCTATGTATGTATGTATGTATATGTGTGTGCGTTTGTGCGTGCATGCATGCATGGGTTCGTGCATGCTTGCTAGCATGTGTGCGTGGATGCGTGCCTACCTGCGTGCGTGCGTGCGTGCGTGCGTGCGTGTGTGTGCGTGCTTGCTAGCATGTGGACAGACGGACCATCCGTTCCGTTTTCTATCTGTCCCACTCAACTCTTTCTACGTTTTTCATCTGATTTTCATGAAGCTACAGGCAGTGCCAGTATGATGTCTATTAGAGCATATTTCAGTACATTCCGGTTGAATGATTTTGGCGGAGTTACGAGAGGTTTTCGAATCTAAAGCTTGTCTGCTCAACTACTCCTACGTTTTTCATCCGATTTTCACGAAACTTCACAGGAAGTATCAGTTGATGTCTAGTAGCGCATATTATCAGGAGGTTACGGTTGAATGTTTTTTTGCGGAGATACAAGACTTTGACATTTTTTTAATCTAAAGATTGTCTGCTCAACTCCTATGTTTTTCATGCGTTTTTCATGAAACTTCATAGTATGATGTCTAGTAGTTTTCATGAAACTTCATAGTATGATGTCTAGTAGCGCATATTGTCAAGACATTCTAGTGGAATGATTTTTGGTGGCATTTGGGACTTCGGAGTTTTTGGAATCTAAAGCTTGTCCGCTCAACTCATCCTATGTTTTCAATCCGATTTTCCTGAAATTTCATAGGAAGTATCAGTATGATGTCTAGTAGTAAAAGTTTTTCGAATCTCAAGCTTGTCAGCTCCTCCTATATTTTTCATCAAATTTTCATGGTACATAGGAAGTATCAGTTTGATTTCTGGTAGTGTATATTATCAGAATGTTCAAGTTTAATGATATTTGGCAGAGTTACGGGACTTTGTAGTTGTTATGCCCCCACCATTAGAAGAATGGTGGAAGGGCATATAGTGTTTACCCTATCCGTCAGTGTGTCCGTCCATTCGTTTTTCTTTTGAAATGATCGCCAATGCCTAGACTAGCAAGTTTGTTCAAATGAAGTCCCCGGGGTCAAAAATGGCTGTGCCCCGGGCGGGGGTCCAAAGTTTGTATATTGAGATTTTGCATGTTTTTCAAAGACTTATATAGGAAAAAACTTTAAAAAAATCTTCTTCTCTGAAACCACAAGGCATATTGCTCTCATGTATTACTTGTAGCATCAGCTTATGGTCCTCTACTAAGTTTGTTCAAATGGTGTCCCTGGGGTCAAATTTGGCCCCGCCCCGGGGTTCACAGTTTTGCATAGACCTATATAGGAAGGAAATTCATAAATCTTCTCTGAAACTACAAGAGCCAGAGGTTTAATATTTTGCATTTACTATAAGCTTATGGTCCGTTACCAAGTTTGTTCAAATGGTGACCCTGTGGTCACATTTGGCCACGCCCCAGGGGTCACATGTTTACATAGACTTGTATAGGGAAAAACTTAAAAACCTTCTTCTCTGAAACTGCAAGAGCCAGAGGTTTAATATTTTGTATTTGCTATAAGCTTATGGTCCTCTACCAAGTTTGTTCAAATTGTGACCCTTGGGTCACATTTGGCCCCACCCCAGGGGTCACATGTTTTATATAGACTTCTATAGGGAAATACTTAAAAAAAAAAATTCTTTGAAACAACAAGAGCCATGGGTTTAATATTTTGCATCTTCTATAAACTTATGATCCTCTATCAAGTTTGTTCAAATAGTGACACTGGGGTCACATTTGGCCCTGCCCCAGGGGTCACATGTTTTATATAAACTTTTATAGGGAAATACTTAAATCTTCTTCTCTGAAACTACAAGAGCCAGAGGTTTAATATTTTGCATTTACTATAAGCTTATGGCCCTCTACCAAGCCTGTTCAAATTGTGATCACGGGGTCACATTTGGCCCCGCCCCAGTACAGTGGTCACATGTTTTACAAAGATTTACATAGGAAATTGTTTTAAAAAATCTCCTTCTCAAGAAACAGCTTGGTCAATTTTGACCAAACTTCACTTGGATGATGCTCAGGTGAATGTTTTTCAAATTTATTAAAATTAGGTAAACACGAGATCCAAGATGGCCGACATATAAAAGTCTTTTAAATTACTTCTTGTACACTGGGAGGCTAAGGCCACGGTTCAAATCCCACTGGAGGTAAACGTGTTTTTTTATTTTTTTATTTTTACCTCGACTGATCAGAGATCAGCAGAGCTTATGCCGTGGTGCGGCGTCCGTCCGTCCGTCCGTCCGTCCGTCCGTCCGTCCGTCTGTCCGTTAACTTTTATTTGTAGCGACTACTCCTCTGAAACTACTGGATGGATATTCATGAAACTTTACAGAAATGTTGCCCATGAAGTCTAGTTGATCCTAGCAAAAATTCATGTTGATGCGAAATCCAAGATGGCCGCCACAGCTGATAATAGATTTTTAAAAAAAAAGATTGTAGTGACTACTTCTTGAAAACTATAAGTGATATTAATATTGGACTTTTACTAAAATGATTAGCAAGACATGATGTTGGTCCTTGTCAAAAATCGTGTTGATTCGACGTTAAACATGGCTGCCAGTGGCCATCTTTGTTTACATAGAGTTATATAGTAAAAACTTGTAGCGACTACTCCTCTGAAACTACTTGACGTATGTCCATGAAACTTCACAGGAATGTTGCTCTTGATGTCTAGTTCATCCTAGAAAAATTTCAGGCTGGCCGGAAATTCAAGATGGCCGCCATGGCTAAAAATAGATTTAAAATAAATAAATTCATGTTGATGCGAAATCCAAGATGGCCGCCAAAGCTAAAAATAGATTTTTAAAATACAAATTTGTAGCGACTACTTCTTGAAAATTATAAGTGATATTGATATGGGACTTTTTCTAAAATGATCAGCATGACATGGTATTGGTCCTTGTCAAAAATCGTTTTGATTCGACGTTAAACATGGCTGCCAGTGGCCATCTTTGTTTACATAGAGTTATATAATGAAAACTTGTAGCGACTACTCCTCTGAAACTACTTGACGGATTTTCATGAAACTCCACACGAATGTTGCTCTTGATGTCTAGTTGATCCTAGCAAAACTTCAGATCGGCCGGAAATTCAATATGGCCACCACGGCTGAAAATAGATTTTCAAAAAACAAGTTTGTAGCGACTACTTCTTGAAAACTATAAGTGATATTGATATGGGACTTTTTCTAAAATGATCAGCATGACATGATGTTGATCCTAGTCGAACATAATTTTGATTCAAAGTTAAACATGGCTGCCAGTGGCCATCTTTGTTTACATAGAGTTATATATAAAAACTTGTAGCGACTACTCCTCTGAAACTACTTGACGGATGTTCATGAAACTTCACAGGAATGCTGCTCTTGATGTCTAGTTGATCCCAGAAAAATGTCAGGCTGGCCGGAAATTCAAGATGGCCACCACGGCTAAAAATAGATTTAAAATAAATAAATTTGTAGCGACTACTTCTTGAAAACTGTAAGTGATACCGAGCAGAGCTCGGCCGGCACAGCCGGCTGACGATGATCAGCTAATGGTAACACATGTGCAAATGTTGAAACCGTACCTGGCTGGGCAAAAAAACTGTGTCGCACCGGAAGCGCCGCCATTGATGAAATTGTGTTTGGCAATTTCGGATTTTTTCCTCAAATCATCAGGGGATCAGTCTGTTTCACTTGGACGATTGTCTCTTTTCGTAGTTTGATAATCGCTTATTCGGAGTATTGGTACTGGTTCGGCTAATACCGTCACAAGTAGTTACGAATGAAGCGATATTCATTAAAAGAATGCTTATCATTAGAAGTTGTTTTATTATTTGTTATTGGTTGTCAAAATTAAACTAATTCAAAAATTCAAAATTTCAAAATTCAAAAATTTCAAAATTCAAAATTTCATAATTTCAAAATTCAAAAATTCAAAAATTTCAAAATTTCAAAATTCAAAAAATTCAAAAATTCAAAAATTCAAAATACAAAAATTCTAAAATTCAAAAAATTCAAAAAATTCAAAAATTCAAAATTCACAATTTCAAAAATTCAAAATTCAAAATTTAAAAAATTCCAACATTTCAAAATTTGCAAAATTCAAAATTCAAAATTTTTAAAAATTTAAAAAAATTCAAAATTCTAAATTTCAAAATTCAAAATTAAAAAAAAATAAAAATTACAAAATTACAAAATTTCAAAATTCCATGAATAATTTGATTTAATAATGAAATAATTTTTGCCTTTTAGGTTCGGTCGATATGGGTTGTATTTATCGACCTGAGAAAAGTGATATCGACCGAGGCGATATCAGGTCGATAAATAGAGTTTAATAACCAGTGTTTTTGAGATACGGGAAATATCTCCCGAGGTAGATATTTTCAGTATCTCAAAAACACTGGTTATTTAAGAAATAGAACATCGTTTACTGTGAATTATCGTTTAATATATCACGGTTTGGAGTTCAATTGTAAACAATAATTATTGTTTACAATTGAACGACAAACCATGATATATTATAGATAATTCACCATAAACGATATTCTATTTCTTAATACCCCTAAAATGTGAAAATAACGCACACATCTGAAATCTTTTCGCATTGCTTTGCTTACTCTCCTAACGTTGCGTACGTTACAATGCGCAATGCTTATTCTCCTAACGTTGCACAAATTACAGTGATATATCGTTCAATATAACGAGATATTTTAAACTAGGCTATATAGTGCGGGTGTATTAGAATAAACTATATATTACATAATTTAAAATGATTTTATTAATATTTCTAATGATTAATGCCTTTTTACACCAGTTTACACGAGAACGCCATCATCCAAGACGACGTTACGTCGTACAAACAAAACAAGTGGAACCGGAACTCTTCGTTAATTTCCGTAATCGTTATTTCCTAGTGGTGGAATCTGACGACGACGTCCGTAAAACAATCCGAACGTCATTTGGCATTCCCGCCACTGACGGAAAAGGCCGAACAGTGTTCCGTACTGGGAAATACATATCGACCTCACTAAAAGGCAATAATTTTATAATATTGCTGATAACAGGGTTGACATGGAGGAGTTAGTCCAAATTTACCACAGTCCTGACATGACCAAACTTTAATACGAGAGGGAAATGATAAATGGTCAAGGGTGGGCCACAGCTTGTTAGATTGAAACTGTGTCTACCATTTTAGGCTACAACATCAATGTAACATGAGTTTGGTGCAGAGCAATATCACATGTATTCTTTTTCAATCAATGAAGGAGAATTGTCATGTACAACCATTGACTTGCTTTTGAACAATAAACAGTTTCAAGTTCTAATGACGCTGATAGTAGTAAAAGTAAAAAGCGAATATCACCCACCGAAAACACGCATGGCAACAAGAGCAAACATAATTCAGAAAATTATATTAGTACACCATATACTGAACCAATAAGGACTCAAATTCCAACTCTAATATAACCAAAGACATCCAATCTTTATGTAGGAAACTAGGAATCAAAACCTCTAGAAAACGAAACACAGTCAGAATCAAAGAAAAGGGAAATGAGAAAAGGTATATTATCAAAACATATCAAATAAATGACATACCAGAAGCTGCACCATTACAGAAAGATGAAAAATTCAACCTTGCTATGGATGCTATATTTGCCTTTGAAATAGAACAGATGTCGTACATGCGAAATTTGTCTACAAAGAAGAAATGAAATGAAAATGTTCAATGACACTGTTTGTAGTAGCTGCCAAAAAGATATGTCTGATACAAAATAATTCTCTCTGGAAAACAATAAAAACCCAGAGGGGGGGCCTCTTGAGTTGAAAGAGTATAAAAATATTATCGGTAAAGTACTTCATAAAAATATTTTGGGGGCCAGGTGGTCCAAACCAAAATATCGCGGCTGAAAAAAATAGATTTCACATGTATATGTACAGCGACTTATAACTTTGCCAATTTTTATACGATTTAAATTATTCTTACAGTTTTAGAAAGTAGTTATCTTCAGCTAAATAAATATATAAAGTTATTACCGATCAAAGCTGTATTAAATAATTCCGAGAGGGGGCCAGGTGTTTTTAGCGATCAAAATATGGCAATTTTATGATTCTGATGGGTAGGTGTGTTGCATTCAATAACTCGCTTATTTGACATCCAAATTTAAATATTTTCAGTGTTTTGGAAAGTACATATTCTAAGCTTTCCAATGACATAGTTATTCTGGGGGCCAGGTAGTCCTTTTTTTTCAACCCTAAATATAGCAGGGGGCCAACAAGTAAACCTGTCCGAAGTGTCGATTCTTACGGATGGCGGGAGGTTTACAGTACTGGTTCTACCCAGGAAAATTGGGTGGATGCCTCCAACACCAAAAAAATCGACCGTCATACTAGTATATAACCTTACATGTGTTGAAAATGACGTAAAACACCATACAAGCAAACAAACTACGATAAAGATCGAGTTTGAGTTTGAGTTTACCACCTACCACAATTTAGAGGTGTGTCAAATGCCTAGGCCATTGCTTGGTCAGCTGATTTTGATGATCGAAATTATGAATAGTAAATTAATTTACTCATATGTTGATTGACAAGAAACTTAAGATAGGTTAGTATTTCTTCACAACAATATAGAATAATTATTAAGAGTAAAATATTTGGTTTACAAGTTAAATTTTACATGCGATCCGATATATCATGTAAGTATTAATTTTAAGAGCTCTGCTCGGTCTTAGGCAGTGCCTAAAATTCATATTATTGATATGGGACATTTTCTAAAATGATCAGCATGACATGATGTTGATCCTTGTCGAAATTTATTTCGATGCGACTTTAAACATGGCCGCTAGCGGCCATCTTTATTTACATAGATATATATAGTAAAAACTTGTAGCGACTACTCCTCTGAAACTACTAGACAAATTTTTATGAAACTTCACAGGAATGTTGCTCTTGATGTTTAATTCATCCCAGATTTTTTTTAGGTCGGCCAGAAATTCAAGATGGCCGCCATGGCTAAAAACAGATTTTTAGCTCTACTGATCAGAGATCAGCAGAGCTTATGCCGTGGTGCGGCGTCTGTCGTCCGTCCGTAATCTTTTATTTGTAGCGACTTCTCCTCTGAAACTACTGGATGGATATTCATGAAACTTTACCGAAATGTTGCCCATAAAGTCTAGTTGATCCTAGCAAAAATTCATGTTGATGTGAAATCCAAGATGGCCGCTAAAGCTAAAAATAGAGTTTTAAAATACAAGTTTGTAGCGACTTCTTCTTGAAAACTATGAGTGATATTGATATGGGACTTTTTCTAAAATGATCAGCATGACATGATGTTGATCCTAGTCAAAAATCGTTTTGATTCAACGTTAAACATGGCTGCCAGCAGCCATCTTTGTTTACATAGAGTTATATAGTAAAAACTTGTAGCGACTACTTCTCTGAAACTACTTGACGGATTGTCATGAAACTTTACAGGAATGTTGCTCTTGATGTCTAATTGATCCTAGAAAAATTTCAGGTCGGCCGGAAATTCAAGATGGCCGTCACAGCTAAAAATAGATTTTTAAAAAATAAGTTTGTAGCGACTACTACTTGAAAACTATAAGTGATATTGATATGGGACTTTTTCTAAAATGATCAGCATGACATGATGTTGATCCTAGTCAAAAATCGTTTTGATTCAACGTTAAACATGGCTGCCAGCGGCCATCTTTGTTTACATAGAGTTATATAGTAAAAACTTGTAGCGACTACTCCTCTGAAACTACTTGGCGGATTGTCATGAAACTTCACAGGAATGTTGCTCTTGATGTCTAATTGATCCTAGAAAAATTTCAGGTCGGCCGGAAATTCATGATGGCCGTCACAGCTAAAAATAGATTTTTAAAAAATAAGTTTGTAGGGACTACTTCTTGAAAACTATAAGTGATATTGATATGGGACTTTTTCTAAAATGATCAGCATGACATGATGTAGATCCTTGTGGAAAATTATTTTGATTCGACGTTAAACATGGCTGCCAGTGGCCATCTTTGGTTACATAGAGTTATATAGTAAAAACTTGTAGCGACTACTCCTCTGAAACTACTTGACGGACTTCACAGGAATGTTGCTCTTGATGTCTAGTTGATCCTAGAAAAATTTCAGGTCGGCCGGAAATTCAAGATGGCCGCCACAGCTAAAAATAGATTTAACATAAATAAGTTTGTAGCGACTACTTCTTCAAAACAATAAGAGATATTGATATGGGACTTTTTCTAAAATGATCAGTATGACATGATGTTGGTTTTTGTCGAAAATCGTTTTGATTTGACGTTAAACATGGCTGCCATTTTTGTTTACATAGAGTTATATAATGAAAACATGTAGCGACTACTTCTCTGAAACTACTTGACGGATTTTCATGAAACTTCACAGGAATGTTGCTCTTAATGTCTTATTGATCTTAGCAAATTTCAGGTCGGCTGGAAATTCAAGATGGCCACCACGGTTAAAAATAGATTTCCAAAAAACAAGTCTGTAGCGACTACTTCCTGAAATCAAAATCAATCAGCAGAGCTTCAAGGTCATTGACCTCTTGTTAAAAAAAAGTTTGTAGCGACTACTTCTTGAAAACTGTAAGTGATATTGATATGGGACTTTTTCTAAAATGATCAGTATGACATGATGTTGATCCTTGTCGAAAATTATTTTGATTCGACATTAAACATGGGCGCCAGTGGCCATCTTTGTTTACATAGAGTTTGTATATTAAAAATTTGTAGCGAATACTCCTCTGAAACTACTTGACGGATTTTCATGAAACTTCACAGGAATGTTGCTCTTGATGTCTAGTTGATCCTAGAAATTCAAGATGGCCACCATGGCTAAACATAGATTTTTTAAAACAAGTTTGTAGCGACTACTTCTTGAAAACTGTAAGTGATATTGATATGGGACTTTTTCTGAAATGATCAGCATGACAAGATGTTGATCCTTTTCGAAAATTATTTTGATTCAACATTAAACATGGCTGCCAGTAGCCATCTTTGTTTACCTAGAGTTATATAGTAAAAACTTTAACTTGTAGCGACTACTCCTCTGAAACTACTTGACAGACTTTTATGAAACTTCACAGGAATACTGATCTAGCTATCTAAATCTATCAGTAGAGCTTCAAGGTCATTGACCTCTTGTTAATTTTTAGTATCGTTTCCTGTTTGGATGCGTTTTTTCTTTTATTTAATTTTTCTGAAGTTTGTATATAAAGATTTTGCTTGTTTTACATAGACTTATATAGGGAAAACTTAAAAAAAAATCTTCTCTGAAATTACAAGAGTCAGAGGTTTAATGTTTTACGTTTGTTATAGGCTTATGGTCCTCTACTAAGTTTGTTCAAATGGTGACCCTTGGGTCACATTTGACCGTGCCCCGGGGGTCAAATATTTTGTTTTGCACTTGTAAAATGTTATTGAAAAAGGAATTAAAAGATGAAACCCCTTGATATAAGAGCCATTTTAGCTTGTAGAGAATCCACAGGCCCTCTTGTTCTCCTGTTCTTTCTTCATTATTATTATTAATGATCGCTAACCCCTGGTCTATCAAGTTTGCTCATTTGAAGTCCCTGGGGTCAAAGATGGCTGCAACCCCTGGGTCTAAAGTTTGTATGTAGAGATTATGCATGATGTTTTTACATAGACTTACATAAGGAAAGACTTGAAAACATCTTTATTCAGCATTTGTGAGAGGATTTTTTTTCCATCATTGCAAAGATCCTCAGGTGATCGATTCAGGGCCATCTTGACCCTCTATGTTTACTTAGATGTTTCAGTTAAAATCTTGAATGTGCAGTCATATTCCAAATAACATTTGACCAAAAGCTTTCAAAATGTTTATCATTATAACACAACGATATGTGACAAGCACCATAACTCTGTCTTACTTTTTAACAGAATTATCTCTCTTTTCCACTTAGAGTTTTGGTTAAAATTTTGAATGTACAGTCATCTTCCAAAATACCAATGATCAAAAAGCTTTGAAACTTAGCACACATGTTCATCACCATTAAACAACCATATGTGACAAACACTATAACTCTGTCTTGCATTATTCCAGAATTGTCCCCTTCTATCTCTTAAATGTTTGGTTAAAATTTTGAATGTACAGTCACATTCCAAAAACCTAGTGACAGAAAACTTTTAAATTTGTCATACATGTTCATCATCTGTGTTACAAGCACCACAACTTTGCCATAACTTTTACCAGAATGATCCCACTTTTCATGTTAGATGTGTTAAAAGTTAACAATCCAGCATTGGTGCTTCTTGTCATGTCTGTATTTTGCTTAAAACTTTTTTTGTTTTTGATTAATATACACCTTACTTACAGCTAGTGTGCCTTCAAGTAAAACAGTTTACTATATTTTAAATACCACCCAGTCTGAAGGATTTGACACAAAACTATTTCACTGAATAATCAATCAATGCATTTCTTTAAAAAAAGCCAACAATAAACCTGAAAATCAAAGCTGCTTTTAATTACCTCGGGGCGGATCCAGGATTTGAGATTAGTTGGGACATAGCTTTTGAAGGTTGTGGGGAGGAAGTAAAGTCCCCTGGATCCTGACCTGACATCTGTGAGCGATGTTGGAAAGATTTGTTAATATTTCTATATTCTTTATGTTTATGTTTATATTTACATTAGTACTAATGTGCAGGCCCACAGACACAATTATAGGAAATGTTCCATGTGTGATTCAATAAAAACTGTACATTAAACCTTGTTATGTGTATGCTGCTTCATGTATGTTTTACATCATTAACATGAAATTAAATAAAATCATTTGTTTTTGGATCATCACATAATGAGCATCATTGTTGATATTTCCTCGACAGAAGCGAGACGAGTTACTGGTGATCCTGAAGAAGGAATGTCATGCACGCATAGACGAGCACTACGACAATGTGGCGTTTGTTGTCCTGGGTTCCCTCGACATCAGTACCGAAGACGAGGAATATATCACGGTATGTATAGAACTGTATATGTCTCTGGTTTCTGCATTAGGGTTATTGGCTTTTGCCATGACCCCGGCATCATTGGCATCAGCGTCCTTGTCTGTAAACAGCAGGTTAAAGTTTTTATAACTATATACCACTCTTCAACCCTTTCAGCTATAGCTTTCATTTGGTATGTAGATTATCTAGTGGTGGGGGTCTTTCAAATTATCACCCTCCCACCTTTCAGTTTGACCTTGGGCCAAGGTGAAGGTCATGCTTAGAAAATTTTTTAAAGTTTTGGTTAACTCTTCAATACTTTGAGGTATGGTTTTCGTATTTGGTATGTAGCTTATCTAGGGAGAGGTCTTTCACATCAACACCCACCCACCTGTCAGGTTGACCTTTGGTCAATTTCATACTTACAATAACTTTTAATCTTTCTCACACAGCATTCTCTTTGCCTCTGTTTTCGACTGTTGTCTTATGACAACTCTTGTTAAGTCTCTGGTTGCTACACTAGAATGTTCACCCTTTATAAATCTCTGGTTGCTACACTAGAATGTTCATCCTTTATAAGTCTCTGGTTGCTACACTAGAATGTTAACCCTTTATAAGCCTCTGTTGCTACAGTAGAATGTTAACCCTTTATAAGCCTCTGGTTGCTACACTAGAATGTTAACTCTTTATAAATATCTGATTGCAACACTAGAATGTTAACCCTTTATAAGCCTCTGGTTGCTACACTAGAATGTCTAAGTATCTGGTTGCTACACTAGAATGTTAACCCTTTATAAGTCTCTGGTTGCTACACTAGCATGTTAACCCTTTATAAGCCTCTGGTTGCTACACTAGAATGTTAACCCCTTATAAGCCTCTGGTTGCTACACTAGAATGTTAACCCTTTATAAGTATCCGGTTGCTACACTAGAATGTTAACCCTTTATAAGTATATGGTTGCTACACTAGAATGTTAACCCTTTATAAGCCTCCGGTTGCTACACTAGAGTGTTAACCCTTTATAAGCCTCTGGTTGCTACACTAGAATGTCTAAGTATCTGGTTGCTACACTAGAATGTACACCCTTTATCTTTATAAGCCTCTGGTTGCTACACTAGAATGTACACCCTTTATCTTTATAAGCCTCTGGTTGCTACACTAGAATGTTAACCCTTTATAAGTATCTGGTTGCTACACTAGAATGTTAACCCTTTATAAGCCTCTGGTTGCTACACTAGAATGTTAACCCTTTATAAGCCTCTGGTTGCTACACTAGTGTTAACCCTTTATAAGCCTCTGGTTGCTACACTAGAATGTCTAAGTATCTGGTTGCTACACTAGAATGTACACCCTTTATCATTATAAGCCTCTGGTTGCTACACTAGACTGTTAACCCTTCATAAGCCTCTGGTTGCTACACTAGAATGTTAACCCTTTATAAGTATCTGGTTGCTACACTAGAATGTTAACCCTTTATAAGCCTCTGGTTGCTACACTAGAATGTCTAAGTATCTGGTTGCTACACTAGAATGTTAACCCTTTATAAGCCTCTGGTTGCCTCACTAGAATGTCTAAGTATCTGGTTGCTACACTAGAATGTTCACCCTTTATAAGCCTCTGGTTGCTACACTAGAATGTTAACCCTTTATAAGCCTCTGGTTGCTACACTAGAATGTTAACCCTTTATAAGTATCTGGTTGCTGCACTAGAATGTTAACCCTTTATAAGTCTCTGCTTGCTACACTAGAATGTTAACCCTTTATAAGCCTCTGGCTGCTACACTAGAATGTTCACCCTTTATAAGTTTCTGGTTGCTACACTAGTATGTTAACCTTTTATAAGTATCTGATTGCTACACTAGAATGTCTAAGTATCTGGTTGCTTCACTAGAATGTGAACCCTTTATAAGTATCTGGTTGCTACACTAGAATGTTAACCATGTATAAGTCTCTGGTTGCTACACTAGAATGTTCACCCTTTATAAGTCTCTGGTTGCTACACTAGAATGTTAACCCTTTGGGGGCACTCCACAGTTTAATGTACATTTCTCAATCATCAAACCCATGACAAGCTCTTAGCCTGAATCCTTGAGCAAAAATAAATCACATCATCATTGTGTCATACATTTCTTAGAAGACAATAAAATTACCCGTGTTTCCATACCAAATAAAAATATCAAAAAGCATTTTCTGTACAGCTTTAGTCCCATTTCTTTAAGATTACCCCACCCCTTAAAACATGCTAAAAATGCAATTTTAGCAATATTTCAAATGTCAATAAATAAAAAATAAAAAAAATCCTACACATATCAGGTCATGTCTGCACTCATAATGCATTGCATATCAGGAAATGCTAAATTTTACATACCTAGTCCGGCATTTTAAAAAGTTATTCCATGCTGATCTCCCCATCAGTGAAAATCAGCCATTTTAACTACTTTTAGGAAGTTTTTGATTGGTTCACATCTTTCTATTTATAGCCTCCAAAAAAAACAAAGAATGCATATTCCAATACACCAAAATAAACTTAGAAGTAATCAAAACTGAAAAAAACATCAAACATGTGCTTCATAATTATTATAAAGACCATCCATGGACCTAAAAGATGCTTAGTTGATTTCTTTCTGATTTACACCATGGACATTCATGCGAAACTGAGGACTGCCCCCTTTATAAGTCTATGATTGCAACAGTAGAATGTTCACCCTTTATGAGCCTCTGGTTGCTAGACTAGAATGTTCACCCTTTATAAGTCTCTGGTTGCTACACTAGAATATTAACCCTTTATAAGTATCTGGTTGCTACACTAGAATGTTAACCCTTTATAAGTCTCTGGTTGCTATACTAGAATGTTAACTCTTTATAAGTCTCTGTTTGCTTCATAAGTCTCTGGTTGCTACACTAGAATGTTCACCCTTTATAAGTCTATGGTTGCTACAATAGAATGTTCACCCTTTATAAGTCTCTGATTGCTACACTAGAATGTTAACACTTTATAAGTATCAGTTTGCTACAATAGAATATTAACCCTTAATAAGCCTCTGGTTACTACACTAGAATGTCTAAGTATCTGGTTGCTACACTAAAATGTTCACCCTTTTATAAGTCTCTGGTTGCTACACTAGAGTACTAGTGTTCACCCTTTATAAGCCTATGGTTGCTACACTAGAATGTTAACCCTTTATAAGCCTCTGGTTGCTACACTAGAATGTCTAAATATCTGGTTGCTACACTAAAATGTTCACCCTTTATAAGCCTCTGGTTGCTACACTAGAATGTTCACCCTTTATAAGCCTCTGGTTGCTACAATAGAATGTTAACCCTTTATAAGTCTATGATTGCAACAGTAGAATGTTAACCCTTTATAAGCCTCTGGTTGCTACACTAGAATGTTCACCCTTTATAAGCCTCTGGTTGCTACACTAGAATGTTAACCCTTTGTAAGTCTCTGGTTGCTACACTAGAATGTTCACCCTTTATAAGTCTGTGATTACTACACTAGAATTTTCACCCTTTATAAGTCTATGAGTGCAACACTAGAATGTTCACCCTTTATAAGTCTGTGATTGCAACACTAGAATGTTAACCCTTTATAAGTCTCTGGTGTTACACTAGAATGTTAACCCTTTATAAGTCTCTGGTTGCTACACTAGAATGTTAACCCTTTATAAGTCTATGACTGCAACACTGGAATGTTAACCCTTTATAAGTCTCTGGTTGCTACACTAGAATGTTCACCCTTTATAAGCCTCTGGTTGCTGCAGTAGAATGTTAACCCTTTATAAATCTCTGGTTACTAAACTAGAATGTTTACTCTTTATAACTCTCTGGTTGCTGCACTAGAATGTTAAACCAAAGTATTTTTGTTCTGCTCCTGGTCATCCCACAATAAATTATTTTGTTAAACATTATATAAAAGCTAAATACCTTTTCAAATTCTCAAATGTAACGACATTTGGAAGTACCTTGTCAGTATTCCGGTCGTAGAATAAAAACTCAAATGTTGAGTAAAAAGATATAACATGTCTTTGTTAATGAAAATGTATTTTAGAAGTATCATACAAGATCATTTGATCGTATTTGTTGAAACCACACACTCATCTGTCAGATGGGGACGTAAAGCGAACGGTCCCATGTATCATAGTCTGTGTTGATGAGCCATTACAGCTCTCGATTCAACATTCTAATCCACGCAACCTGTACTTGACAATGGGCCACCTGTACTTGTCAATGGGCCACCTGTACTTGTCAATGGGCAACCTGTACTTGTCAATGGGCAACATGTACTTGTCAATGGGCAATCTGTTCTTGTCAATGGGCAACCTGTACTTGTCAATGGGCAACCTGTACTTGTCAATGGGCCACCTGTACTTGTCAATGGGCCACCTGAACTTGTCAATGGGCAACCTGTACTTGTCAATGGGCAACCTGTACTTGCCAATGGGCCACCTGTACTTGTCAATGGGCAACATGTACTTGTCAATGGGCAACCTGTACTTGTCAATGGGCCACCTGTACTTGTCAATGGGCCACCTGAACTTGTCAATGGGCAACCTGAACTTGTCAATAGGCAACCTGTACTTGTCAATGGACAACCTGAACTTGTCAATGGGCAACCTGAACTTGTCAATGGGCAACCTGTACTTGTCAATGGGCAACCTGTACTTGTCAATGGGCCACCTGAACTTGTCAATGGGCAACTTTTACTTGTCAATGGGCAACCTGAACTTGTCGGTGAGTAAACTGTACTTGTCAATGGGCCACCTGAACTTGTCAATGGGCAACCTGAACTTGTCAATGGGCAAACTGTTCTTGTCAATAGGCAACCTGAACTTGTCAAGGGGCAACCTGTACTTGTCAGTGGTCTTATGGATCAGTACTTATAATGTTTGCACCTTGTTTGATTACGTGTACTTCAAACTGCGTAATCACTGGATCTGCTCCATGTTACAGGCGCTGGATAACAAGTACGACGTGCTGAGGAAGAGGATCTTTCTGATGGCGCTCAAGGAACAGCTGGACTGGAGAGAGTAAGTCAGTTTTTATATCACAAAGATTATAAGAATCTTTCATAGGTATCTGGTAAAGATCGGGAATTCCAACATGAGGTATAATTGTTTTTTATCGGAACTAAGGCACTGCACATGTTGACATTATTATTTATTATAATCTGTATTGCGAGACCGCTGTAAATTTATGACCTGAATTACCTTGTACAATCAGTGTCAGTATAGAAACAGTCAACCTCCTTTAGAAGGCCATCTGTTTTTAAAAGGCCACCTGTCATTCAAAGTTTGTGTGTTTTCGTCAGAAAGGATGGTCTTTAAAATGGTTCCACTGGTATATTTTACGGAGTAAAAACAATAAAGAACAAATATTTATTGCATCACAGTTTATCAAAGGAAGACAAGCAGGCCGCTATCCGTGACATTATAAAGCAGGAGAAGCTACTGAGGAGTGAGTGCAAGTTTCACGAGATGGAACATCTGGTCGGACCCAAGGTCAAGGTTGGTACATATAGGATATTAATTTTGTGTGAGTTTTTATCAGTGCAGGGGTCAAGCCAGACTCCAGTCAAAACAGGGAGAAGTTTTTCAAAACAGGGAGACTTGAGGTCGGTCGACATGAGACGGACGATTAAATATCGAGTTAAACAATTCTTAACCAATTGCATGTTATTTTATTAATTATTTGTATTGGTATTATTTCTGTTATAATAACTAAAATAATGCATACTACTAATAAAGCATGTATTATTATTATCATTTTGTTATTATTATTATTTTTTTCCCACGGCCTTACAAACTTCAAAGTGAACAGTGCCAAAATCCTATCTGTCTTGAACATACCAACTGAAATCGTATAACTTTATTCACCCCCCCACCCCTCCCCCACCTTCGTTTCATTTTTATTGAAAAATACTAATTATTCGATAATTACCCCAAACTTAGTTTTCATTCATACCCGCATTGAGTAACATACGTTATTGATATCTATGTCTAATCATAGAATACAATACATTTCCGCTGATTTCTCTCATCAATAAAAAAATCACAAACAAACTCTCTTTATACCAAACACATTTCTTTATTTCATAATTAGCCTCAATAAAACACACAATCAAAGTTTTGCTTATTAAAGATTCTTTACAACTGTGCCGATGTCAATCATATAATTTATATACACTGTCTTTTAAATTTATTTATCGTGGGAGATTTTTCAAGGTATCTCGTTGTCAATCATAATCATAACCGGCCCTTGCGCAGTGTATTGTAGTACGATTTTTAAGTATTCATCAAACGAAAAAAAACTACAGCTTTGATTGGTTTACTTAAATAGAATGCGCACATGATTCCCCACATGATCTTATCACGTGATCGCCTAACGAGCAAACATGGCGGTTGATATTCTCATCTCGCCTAAGGCAAGCCGATAAAGATCGATAATTAGGCTATTGCCCTGATTAGATAAGAGTCGCGTTGTTATTTAATGGTAATGGGATTAAATAAGGTACGTGTGATACACGCGCTGATTGTGTATTTTAGAGGCTTTTGTTTATTTGAAATTGCCGAAATTGACCCGAATTTGCCGAAAATGACGGCGACTCAAATTTCGCCCCACATGAATAAAAAAGCGAAGTCGGCCAAACTAAAGCGAAGTTTTTAGCGACTTCGCCTAATCGCGTGAACCCTGCAGTGAATAACAGTTTTTATTTCATCGAGAAGTGAGCAAACTTCATATTTTCACAAATGCATGCGAAGCATCAGTGAAAATATCAGAGTATGATCACTTCTCTGAAAAGAAATTTCTTTTACTTCTATGCCTTTAAGTTAATGCAGAAAAAATGGTATTTGGGTCAGTAGGTCAAAGATCAAGGTGGCGGTGACGTTGACATTGAAAACATACACTTAATATTATGTTGATTTCGTCATCCATACGTGGAGCGCTGTGGTCTAGTGGTAGAGGATTGGACAAAGTTCATAAGCCTTAAAAAGTCCGTCCTTAAATTTCAGAAGTAGCCTTTAACAGTCTTTAAATCCACTCCAGCCTTAAAAATTCCTTAAATTCTGAAAAAATATCATTAAAGGTCCTTGAATTTCGTAATCAGTCGATTAAATTATACAAGAGGAATAATATCTGACATAGTTTAAAAAAAATCAGCAAAAAAAAAATTCGCTGATATGAGGAACAATCAGAAAACACGGAATATTTACAAGTATAATCAATACAAACCAAGTGGTGCAGTACAAGCCTTGAACAGATACAGTAGAACATAAAATTGATAAAGGTAAGATTAATGTTATGAGTTAAACTGGGCCTTAAAAATGGGTTATTAGGGCCTTAAAAGTCCTTCTGTATGAACCATGATTGGAACCATTCTCCTTCTATCTACAGTCCCTGATAAATTCTATAAGTTGTATATGTTCTGTCTTATAGATACTTCCTGCACTGAGAAATTTGATGGGAGAAGACAAGGCTGAATGCCAGAGGAGGAAAAATCAACAGAAAGATGGTAAATTAGCGTATGCTTGCTGTAGTTACCATGGTTATAGAGAGCCATCTTGTTTTGTTAGGACAAGTTAATTAAAAACGTGACTTATTATCTTCATTTTGTCTCACAATTAAACAAATCATAGGAGCAACATTCACATGACTTTGAACATCTGTGAACTGTACTGGCTGTGAGAGAGCAAATGTTGCTCGTCACTGGCTTAAGTATTTTTGATCCCGTAAAATAATAAACAAATCAGTCGAGAAAATGTGCTGATATTGCATACGGTGATGGTATGATTTTGAGATAAATAAAAAGTAAGTACCTTAATGATTTACTTCTAATATCTGATGTCACCATCTTTTTATAATAATTGTCTTCTGCCATTTCATGATTGCCTATGAATGATTTATTTATTCTCAGATGAAGATCCAGTGGACCTGAGTAAAGTCATCAATGTACTTGCTGACCTTGTGCCTCGCTATGACAACGAGCAGGAGTTCCTGTTGGCATGGTTGCACTCACCAGAGGCCAAGAGCCTCAGTCTGAGAATGAGGCGCATGATGATAGTGAAGATGAAGGTAAGAACATTAGTTCTGTACCTGGCATGATGATAGTGAAGATGAAGGTAAGATCATTAGTTCTGTACCGGGCATGCTGATAATGAAGATAAGATCATTAGTTCTGTACCAGGCATGATGATAGTGAAGATGAAGGTAAGAACATTAGTTCTGTACCGGGCATGATGATAGTGAAGATGAAGGTAAGAACATTAGTTCTGTACTGGGCATGATGATAGTGAAGATGAAGGTAAGATCATTAGTTCTGTACCGGGCATGCTGATAATGAAGATGAAGGTAAGAACATTAGTTCTGTACCAGGCATGATGATAGTGAAGATGAAGGTAAGAACATTAGTTCTGTACCGGGCATGATGATAGTGATGATGAAGGTAAGAACATTAGTTCTGTACCGGGCATGATGATAGTGAATTGAATTGAATTGAATTGAATTGGATTTTATAGTCGCACCAACAGCTAAGGTCATATGGCGACTTTCCAGCTTCCACTGGTGGAGGAAGACCCCAGTTGCCCCTCCGGGCAATTTTCGTGCACGGGCGGACACCTGGGTAGAACCACCGACGTTCCGCAAGCCAGCTGGATAGCTTCCTCACATAAAGATTCCTAGGCCCCTGAGGGATCGAACCTACAGCGGTGAGGGGTAAGTGATTGCAAGTCAGAGACTCTAACCACTCGGCCACGGAAGCCCCCTTGATGATAGTGAAGATGAAGGTAAGATCATTAGTTCTGTACTGGGCATGATGATAGTGAAGATGAAGGTAAGATGATTAGTTCTGTACCAGGCATGACGATAGTGAAGATGAAGGTAAGAACATGAGTTCTGTACCAGGCATGGTGATAGTGAAGATGAAGGTAAGATGATTAGTTCTGTAATGGGCATGATGATAGTGAAGATGAAGGTAAGAACATTAGTTCTGTAATGGGCATGATGATAGTGAAGATGAAGGTAAGATCATTAGTTCTGTAATGGGCATGATGATAGTGAAGATGAAGGTAAGATCATTAGTTCTGTACCAGGCATGATGATAGTGAAGATGAAGGTAAGAACATTAGTTCTGTAATGGGCATGATGATAGTGAAGATGAAGGTAAGATCATTAGTTCTGTACCAGGCATGATGATAGTGAAGATGAAGGTAAGAACATTAGTTCTGTAATGGGCATGATGATAGTGAAGATGAAGGTAAGATCATTAGTTCTGTAATGGGCATGATGATAGTGAAGATGAAGGTAAGATCATTAGTTCTGTACCAGGCATGATGATAGTGAAGATGAAGGTAAGAACATTAGTTCTGTAATGGGCATGATGATAGTGAAGATGAAGGTAAGATCATTAGTTCTGTACTGGGCATGATGATAGTGAAGATGAAGGTAAGATCATTAGTTCTGTACCAGGCATGATGATAGTGAAGATGAAGGTAAGATCATTAGTTCTGTACCGGGCATGATGATAGTAAAGATGAAGCTAAGAACATTAGTTCTGTACCAGGCATGATGATAGTGAAGATGAAGGTAAGAACATGAGTTCTGTACCAGGCATGATGATAGTGAAGATGAAGGTAAGAACATTAGTTCTGTACCAGGCATGATGATAGTGAAGATGAAGGTAAGATCATTAGTTCTGTACCAGGCATGATGATAGTGAAGATGAAGGTAAGAACATTAGTTCTGTACCAGGCATGATGATAGTGAAGATGAAGGTAAGATGATTAGTTCTGTAATGGGCATGATGATAGTGAAGATGAAGGTAAGATCATTAGTTCTGTAATGGGCATGATGATAGTGAAGATGAAGGTAAGATCATTAGTTCTGTAATGGGCATGATGTGTAATGGTTCTCTGTCACATTTGAAATACAATCTATACTTTATATACTTAAGAATCTGCCCCTTTAAAAATGGCAATTTCAGCTTTACAAACTGTGCACCAGCTGTCATAGACTTTCATTGTATTGCTATAAAATATATTTCTTGCAAAGTCTTTCAACAAAAAACTCATACAGGTGTCATTGAAGCCTTTAATAACACCTCATGTTATCTAAGTGATATATTAACCATTGCCAACAATTTATTTTCTGCTATGGTTAACCCTTAGCCCGCTTTGAATGTATAACGGACTCCTTTCTTTAAATTTAGATCAATCAATTTATGTGAGAAAGGGGTGTTTTGGAGAAATGACTGATGAGCAGCTGGACATTGTAAACCCTGACCCTGGGTTTACAATGGACGCAAAGGCTATTATAGTCGCCCTTAGGTTAAGGATTAATAATATTTATCCTAAACTCCACAAAGGCTACATATCTTTCAGATGGTGCTGCATCTTTGCCTTGATTTACATCTTTCGATTGACAAGTGATAATAAGCAAAATCGAAGATAAGAAAAATTATGTCAAGTTTTAAGATCATTAAGTAACCCACTTAGAGGGCGATGCTCCAAAAGCAACGTATTATTATCGTTAACTTTGATTGGTTTGTTGAATGGTGTTTTACACGGCATCATTTTCAGCACATTTTAGGCTGTACGTGTATATGACAGTCGATTTTTAAGTGGTGAAGGTAAGCCACCCACTTTTTCCTGGGTAGAACCAGTACTGTATACCTGCCATCCCTAAGAGATGAATCTTTGAAACACCTTTTCAAAATTTGCTATTGTAACCCTAAAATATAAAAGTAATTTAAGAACTTTTTTGTGACCAGGAATATCACAGCCTGACTTCTATGGTGACGTGATTTACAAACTTCTTAAGAACCATGGTCAAGAACACTTCCATAAACTCTTTATCAAAATTATTAGGGAAGTTATATAAAAAAGTTTTGACCCTGTGATCTTGCAACATATAACATGTTTAGTGGGTGACCCATTTACAGTTTATCACCATGCTTCCCTCATGGAATGTACTACAATGGCTAGATAGATTGTGGACCCCATGATGATATCTACTTAAATCTGAAAAGGAAGGCAACATTTAATGTTTATCATCCGTCAAGTCTTTTCATACACTTAACGTTTTGTTCTCTTGTTTCTCTGGCTTCTGCCAAGTCATTAAGTACTTGCTCTGTGGCTTTCTAGGTTTTTGTTTTTTATATTCATATAAACATGATCATCTTTGTGTTTTACTTGTATTGCCTATTAAGGCTGCCAAGTTTGTTAAAGGAAACAGCCTGGTGGGGGATTTCTTTATGTACACTGTCTCATTTAGTTGATGACAATAATGGCATGAGTTATATTTGGTGCACCATAGAACCTGGTATTTTTGCTACTGCGCATGGCAGTACCCCTATCTACTCTTGTTTGTGATGTCATGTTTACTTTCATGTCACTTTATTTCTAAATGATTAATTCATGTAATTGTTGTTTCTTTAAAATGCATGCTTTTGGGTGACAGCATTGGGTGAATGCTACACATGTCCTGTTTGATTATAGAATCTTCCAATAATTTAGGCCGGACAACCAATCACCAGTAGTGTCCAATGTGATCTACCAATCACCAATAGTGACCAGTGTGATTTTTAGCTCTACTGATCAGAGATCAGCAGAGGTTATGCCGTGGTGTGACGTCCGTCGTCCGTCTGTCTGTCCGTCCGTAAACTTTTATTTGTAGCGACTACTCCTCTGAAACTACTGGATGGATATTCATAAAACTTTACAAAAATGTTGCCCATGAAGTCTAGTTGATCCTAGCAAAAATTCATGTTGATGTGAAAGCCAAGATGGCCACCACGGCTAAAAATAGATTTTTAAAAAATAAGTTTATAGCGACTACTTCTTGAAAACTATAAGAGATATTGATATGGAACTTTTACTAAAATGATCAGCATGACATGGTGGTTATCCGGGTCCAACATTATTTTGATTCGACGTTAAACATGGCTGCAGCGGCCGTCTTTGTTTACATAGAGTTATATAATGAAAACTTGTAGCAACTACTCCTCTGAAACTACTTGACAGATTTTCATGAAACTTCACAGGAATGTTGCTCTTGATGTCTAATTGATCGTAGCAACATTTCAGGTCGGCCGGTTAATCAAGATGGCCGCCACGGCTAAAAATAGATTTTTAAAAAATAAGTTTGTAGCGACTACTTCTTGAAAACTATAAGAGATATTGATATGGGACTTTTTCTAAAATGATCAGCATGACATGATGGTTATCCGAGTCGAACATTATTTTGATTCAATGTTAAACATGGCTGTCAGCGGCCATCTTTGTTTACATAGGGTTATATAATGAAAACTTGTAGCGACTACTCCTCTGAAACTACTTGACGGATTTTCTTGAAACTTCACAGGAATGTTGCTCTTGATGTCTAATTGATCCTAGCAAAATTTCAGGTCGGCTGGAAATTCAAGATGGTCGCCACAGCTAAAAATAGATTTTCAAAAAACAAGTTTGTAGCGACTACTTCCTGAAATCAAAATCAATCAGTAGAGCTTCAAGGTCATTGACCTCTTGTTTTGTTTAACTTTGGGTCATAATTGGCAATCTTTATTTCTAGATAATCATCCGAAAAGTTTTTTGTATTGTTCTAGAGGATGTCATCTTGTACGATCATTTTTGGCACAGCTTCTTTATTTCATCTTCTATTCCTGGGATACAGACAGAAGTCAAGGTCACATCTTGTTCCTGATATAACTCAGGGATAGATATGCTGTCCATGACCAGCAGTTTCCCAGTTCAGTATACTGTGGTTATATTCAGGTTGAGACATTATAGTGTAGTTATATTCAGACTGATATGTTATACTGTGGTTATATTCAGGTTGAGACATTATACTGTCGTTATATTCCAGTTGAGACATTATACTGTGGTTATATTCAGGTTAAGACATTATACTGTGGTTATATTCAGGTTATGACAGTATACTGTGGTTATATTCAGGTTGAGACATTATACTGTGTTTATATTCAGGTTTAAGCATTATACTGTGTTTATATTCAGGTGGAGACAGTATACTGTGGTTATATTCAGGTTGAGACATTATACTGTGGTTATATTCAGGTTGAGACAGTATACTGTGGTTATATTCAGGTTATGACAGTATACTGTGGTTATAGTCAGGTTGAGACATTATAAGTTATTAGGATTCTTGACAGGGGACATGGGCTCACATTCCCTGCCTTGAAATTATATTCACCCGAGCCGTTAGGCGAGGTGGAATATATATTTCCAGGCAGGGAATGTGAGCCCATGTTCCCTGTCAAGAATCCTAATAACGAATTTGTCATACTTCAAAGTTGTAACCATTTATTTAAGAAAAAAAACAGCCAAAACACACTTTCATTTTTATTGCGCCAATTTCCCCGACTAGACGTTGTTTACTTTCGTGACGTCATCGCTCTAACGTCTTTAAAATTGGCGTATTTTTTTAATAAAATAAAAGTATTTTGTCACTATGTTAACGTTTTATTATATGTAAAGTTGCCAAAAAATAGACTTAGGATTATTTCAGACTTTTACACAAAGTGGAAAGCGCAGAAAAGCGATAGGAAGGAAACAATCGGCGGTTTCCAAAACGAATCGGCAACGTTATCGTCGCCATTTTGTTTGTGTGTACTGGAGTAATGGGGTACCTCCTATGTTCACGTCTCGAAACGTAGACATGGGCTCATGTCTACGGCGCATTGACCAATGAAATCCTGAGAATTTTCTTTGCAGTATGACAATATACTGTGGTTATATTCAGGTTGAGACAGTATACTGTGGTTATATTCAGGTTATGACAGTATACTGTGGTTATATTCAGGTTGAGACATTATACTGTGGTTATATTCAGGTTATGACATTATACTGTGGTTATATTCAGGTTGAGACAGTATACAGTGGTTATATTCAGGTCGAGACATTATACTGTGGTTATATTCAGGTTGAGACATTATACTGTGTTTATATTCAGGTTGAGACATACAGAGTAGAGATGGAGGAGGAGTTTGAGATTGCTGCACTAAGTGAGGGTCTCATGGAGAGGGTGATGGATACACTGGCACACAGGTATGTCCTGCCATACATCTGTCTATCCATCTGTCTGTCTGCATCTGTCTGTCCATCCTACTGTCTGTCTGCATCATTCTATATCTATATTTCCATTCATGCCATACATGTCCATCTGCTAAATGTCCCATTCAGGATCATGATGGCTATGCTCCTCTCATTATCACGAGTATTATCATAATCTATATTTGCAGTCATGACATTAATGTCTGTGTCCGTCTACTAAATGTAAATGTCCCATTCAGGATCATGAGGACTACACCATGCATGTTCATCTGCTAAATGTACCATTCAGGATCATGAGGGCTACACCATGCATGTCCGTCTGCTAAATGTCCCATCCAGGATCATGAGGGCTACACCATGCATGTCCGTCTGCTAAATGTCCCATTCAGGATCATGAGGGCTACGCCATGCATGTCCATCTGCTAAATGTCCCATCCAGGATCATGAGGGCTACGCCATGCATGTTCGTCTGCTAATTGTACCATTCAGGATCATGAGGGCTATGCCATGCATGTCCATCTGCTAAATGTCCCATTCAGGATCATGAGGGCTACGCAGTGCATGTCCATCTGCTAATTGTACCATTCAGGATCATGAGGGCTATGCCATGCATGTCCATCTGCTAAGTGTCCCATTCAGGATCATGAGGGCTAGGCCATACATGTCCATCTGCTAAGTGTCCCATTCAGGATCATGAGGGCTACGCCATGCATGTCCATCTGCTAAATGTCCCATTCAGGATCATGAGGGCTAGGCCATACATGTCCATCTGCTAAGTGTCCCATTCAGGATCATGAGGGCTACACCATACATGTCCATCTGCTAAATGTACCATTCAGGATCATGAGGGCTACACCATCATTGATCCTGAATGGTACATGAGGGCTAGGCCATACATGTCCATCTGCTAAATGTTCCATTCAGGATCATGAGGGCTACACCATGCATGTCCGTCTGCTAAATGTCCCATCCAGGATCATGAGGGCTACACCATGCATGTCCGTCTGCTAAATGTCCCATTCAGGATCATGAGGGCTACGCCATGCATGTCCATCTGCTAAATGTCCCATCCAGGATCATGAGGGCTACGCCATGCATGTTCGTCTGATAAGTGTCCCATTCAGGATCATGAGGGCTAGGCCATACATGTCCATCTGCTAATTGTACCATTCAGGATCATGAGGGCTACACCATGCATGTCCATCTGCTAAATGTCCCATCCAGGATCATGAGGGCTACGCCATGCATGTTCGTCTGATAAGTGTCCCATTCAGGATCATGAGGGCTACGCCATGCATGTCCATCTGCTAAATGTCCCATCCAGGATCATGAGGGCTACGCCATGCATGTTCGTCTGATAAGTGTCCCATTCAGGATCATGAGGGCTACACCATGCATGTCCATCTGCTAAATGTCCCATCCAGGATCATGAGGGCTACGCCATGCATGTTCGTCTGATAAGTGTCCCATTCAGGATCATGAGGGCTACACCATGCATGTCCATCTGCTAAATGTCCCATCCAGGATCATGAGGGCTACGCCATGCATGTTCGTCTGATAAGTGTCCCATTCAGGATCATGAGGGCTACACCATGCATGTCCATCTGCTAAATGTCCCATCCAGGATTATGAGGGCTACGCCATGCATGTTCGTCTGCTAAATGTCCCATTCAGGATCGTGAGGACTATGCCATACATGTCCATCTGCTAAATGTCCCATTCAGGATCGTGAGGGCTACGCCATGCATGTTCATCTGCTAAATGTACCATTCAGGATCATGAGGACTATGCCATGCATGTCCTTCTGCTAAATGTCCCATTCAGGATCGTGAGGGCTACGCCATGCATGTTCATCTGCTAAATGTACCATTCAGGATCATGAGGACTACGCCATGCATGTTCATCTGCTAAATGTACCATTCAGGATCATGAGGGTTAGGCCATACATGTCCATCTGCTAAATGTCCCATTCAGGATCATGAGGACTACACCATGCATGTCCATCTGCTAAATGTCCCATTCAGGATCGTGAGGGCTACGCCATGCATGTTCATCTGCTAAATGTACCATTCAGGATCATGAGGACTACGCCATGCATGTCCTTCTGCTAAATGTCCCATTCAGGATCGTGAGGGCTACGCCATGCATGTCCGTCTGCTAAATGTACCATTCAGGATCATGAGGGTTAGGCCATACATGTCCGTCTGCTAAATGTCCCATTCAGGATCATGAGGGCTATGTCATGCATGTCCATCTGCTAAATGTCCCATTCAGGATCATGAGGGCTACACCATGCATGTCCATCTGCTAAATGTCCCATTCAGGATCATGAGGGCTACACCATGCATGTCCATCTGTTAAATGTCCCATTTAGGATCATGAGGGCTATACCACACATGTCCGTCTGCTAAATGTCCCATTCCGGATCATGAGGACTACACCATGCATGTCCATCTGCTAAATGTCCCATTCAGGATCATGAGGGCTACACAATGCATGTCCATCTGCTAATTGTCCCATTCAGGATCATGAGGGATACGCCATGCATGTCCATCTGCTAAATGTCCCATTCAGGATCATGAGGGCTACACCATGCATGTCCGTCTGCTAATTGTCCCATTCAGGATCATGAGGGATACGCCATGCATGTCCGTCTGCTAATTGTACCATTCAGGATCATGAGGGCTACGTCATGCATGTCCATCTGCTAATTGTCCCATTCAGGATCATGAGGGATATGCCATACATGTCCGTCTGCTAAATGTCCCATTCAGGATCATGAGGGCTACACCATGCATGTCCATCTGCTAATTGTCCCATTCAGGATCATGAGGGATATGCCATACATGTCCGTCTGCTAAATGTCCCATTCAGGATCATGAGGGCTACGCCATGCATGTCCATCTGTTAATTGTCCCATTCAGGATCATGAGGACTACACCATGCATGTCCATCTGCTAAATGTCCCATTCAGGATCATGAGGACTACACCATGCATGTCCATCTGCTAATTGTCCCATTCAGGATCATGAGGACTACACCATGCATGTCCATCTGCTAAATGTCCCATTCCGGATCATGAGGGCTACACCATGCATGTCCATCTGCTAATTGTCCCATTCAGGATCATGAGGGATACGCCATGCATGTCCATCTGTTAATTGTCCCATTCAGGATCATGAGGGCTACACCATGCATGTCCATCTGCTAATTGTCCCATTCAGGATCATGAGGGATACGCCATGCATGTCCATCTGCTAAATGTCCCATTCAGGATCATGAGGGCTACACCATGCATGTCCATCTGCTAATTGTCCCATTCAGGATCATGAGGGCTACACCATGCATGTCCATCTGCTAATTGTCCCATTCAGGATCATGAGGGATACGCCATGCATGTCCATCTGCTAAATGTCCCATTCAGGATCATGAGGGCTACACCATGCATGTTCGTCTGCTAAGTGTCCCATTCAGGATCATGAGGGCTACGCCATGCATGTTCGTCTGCTAAATGTCCCATTCAGGATCATGAGGACTACGCCATGCATGTCCATCTGCTAAATGTACCATTCAGGATCATGAGGGCTATGCCATACATGTCCGTCTGCTAAGTGTCCCATTCAGAATCATGAGGGCTATGCCCTACATGTCCATCTGCTAAGTGTCCCATTCAGGATTGTGAGGGCTATGCCACACATGTCTGTCTGCTAAGTGTCCCATTCAGGATCGTGAGGGCTACGCCATGCACGTTCATCTGCTAAGTGTACCATTCAGGATCATGAGGACTACGCCATGCATGTCCATCTGCTAAATGTCCCATTCAGGATCGTGAGGGCTACGCCATGCATGTCCATCTGCTAAATGTCCTATTCAGGATCATGAGGGCTATGCCCTACATGTCCATCTGCTAAGTGTCCCATTCAGGATTGTGAGGGCTATGCCACACATGTCTGTCTGCTAAGTGTCCCATTCAGGATCGTGAGGGCTACGCCACACATGTCTGTCTGCTAAATGTCCCATTCAGGATCATGAGGGCTGCACCATGCATGTTCGTCTGCTAAATGTCCCATTCAGGATCGTGAGGGCTACGCCACACATGTCTGTCTGCTAAATGTCCTATTCAGGATCATGAGGGCTATGCCCTACATTTCCATCTGCTAAATGTCCCATTCAGGATCATGAGGGATACGCCACACATGTCTGTCTGCTAAGTGTCCCATTCAGGATCATGAGGGCTATGCCACACATGTCTGTCTGCTAAGTGTCCCATTCAGGATCGTGAGGGCTACGCGACACATGTCTGTCTGCTAAATGTCCCATTCAGGATCATGAGGGCTGCACCATGCATGTCCGTCTGCTAAATGTCATATTCAGGATTGTGAGGGCTATGCCACACATGTCTGTCTGCTAAATGTCCCATTCAAGATCGTGAGGGCTACGCCACACATGTCTGTCTGCTTAATGTCCCATTCAGGATCATGAGGGCTGCACCATGCATGTCTGTCTGCTAAATGTCCCATTCAGGATCATGAGGGCTGCACCATGCATGTCTTTCTGCTAAATGTCCCATTCAGGATCATGAGGGCTGCACCATGCATGTCCGTCTGCTAAATGTCATATTCAGAATTGTGAGGGCTATGCCACACATGTCTGTCTGCTAAATGTCCCATTCAAGATCGTGAGGGCTACGCCACACATGTCTGTCTGCTAAATGTCCCATTCAGGATCATGAGGGCTGCACCATGCATGTCTGTCTGCTAAATGTCCCATTCAGGATCATGAGGGCTGCACCATGCATGTCTGTCTGCTAAATGTCCCATTCAGGATCATGAGGGCTACACCATGCATGTTCGTCTGCTAAATGTCCCATTCAGGATCATGAGGGCTACGCCATGCATGTTCGTCTGCTAAGTGTCCCTTTCAGGATTATGAGGGCTACGCCATGCATGTCTTTCTGCTAAATGTCCCATTCAGGATCATGAGGGCTACACCATGCATGTCTGTCTGCTAAATGTCCCATTCAGGATTGTGAGGGCTATGCCACACATGTCTGTCTGCTAAATGTCCCATTCAGGATCATGAGGGCTATGCCATACATGTCCATCTGCTAAGTGTCCCATTCAGGATTGTGAGGGCTATGCCACACATGTCTGTCTGCTAAATGTCCCATTCAGGATCGTGAGGGCTACGCCATGCATGTCCATCTGCTAAATGTACCATTCAGGATCATGAGGGCTATGCCATACATGTCCATCTGCTAAGTGTCCCATTCAGGATTGTGAGGGCTATGCCACACATGTCTGTCTGCTAAATGTCCCATTCAGGATCATGAGGGCTAGGCCATGCATTTGCATCTGCTCTCTGTCCCATTCAGGATCATGCTCTTGCCATTATCACGATCATTTTTAATAATCTTTATTTCCTTTGAAATCAGAAATATCAGTATAACATAATCATGAAGTGTTGAACAAGAAAAAAAGTTTGATTGTTTTCATAAGTAAATATGATATTATAGACATGGGAGTGACAAGGAAAGACAATCCCTGCTGGCGAGAAAGCGAGTCCAGCTACGTAGTCGCCGAATACAGCAGGATGAGGAATACAGCAAGGAACCAGAAATCTCCAAGGACAAAATACCGCAGAAAGGTAGGAATGATAAACATGTATCTGTAATGTGGAAAGGTATTAAATATTGTCTTCATTTTACAGTCAATATTTGCCACACAGAATAATATTTTAAGGATGTTGGGGTCTTGGTGTAGGAGATTTTTGAGTTTATTCTTTATTTGTAAGTGTTAAACAGCTTTCTAGACAAAACTCACTATTTTATGACATACACAACATTGTTTGTCAGCTTACAACTTTTACTTTGACAGCATAAATAGAGCAGGATTTACACTTTTATCTCATTCAAAGTTCATCTCCTTGCTTAAATCTAAAACTGTATGAAATAACCTTCTAATCAGGTTATTTTTAATGATTTAGCATTCAGTAGATTTATTATAAAGTTCCTTGACATTTTGCTCTTGGTTCTTTTTAGGGGATTTGACAGGTCTACAGGCCATGTATTTACGTGAGATGCTGAAGCGTCACACTGATGAAAGGGAGGTAACTCTATATCACCTTCAAGATGAGAGTATCGATGAACTGATAGAAGCTGCATCTACGATGTCTGAGAATGAACGACAACAGCGACTGGCAGAGCTACAGGGCAAACGACAAAATCTAAATCTGACGATGCCTGGTAAATTGAAAACTTATATTCTTTCAACACTTTAATTATACTTTATATATTATATTACTATTTTAAAAAAAGTTTTTATTTTTTATATCTGCATAAATTTTGTAACATTTGCTAATAATAAATATAAAACATTCTCTTAAATTATCCTGCCATGTGGAATTACATGTGTAACGGTCCTTTTATTAGTTGAAGATAGCTGCTCATCACCTGTCATTTGTAATCGGACCGGAAAAACGCTCTTTCGATATCGTCATAAAAGCTGGCTCTACGGCAAGACAGTAGTAACGGGCTTATAAACCTATCTATTTACATCCACCCCTGACTGAGTCCTACAACATAAGTAGCTCCAACAGTCTTTCCAGACAGTATTGTCAGCATAAAGGCAGACGACAATATAACGTCTGTTTGAGGTCTTGGATGCACAGTAAAGCAGCATTTGTCTCCTGTATACAGAGGATCTTACATGAGTGCCTGTATAATATTGAATTTACTAAACAAGTTGGATAACATTTTATGATGATACAAATTTTTTAACCCACTAATTTTAATTCAGTATTAAAGGGACACACGGCAATCTTGATTTTATAAAAACTCACGGCATCTTGTCTTGTTAGTTTTTCTACATAAAGGGGTCATTTCACCAAGGATTGTTTTGGTCCCGAGAGTACCCGATCCTTTTTCTGGTCGATCGGCCGCATTTTTGCGAAAATAATCGGGAACGTGCGAGCACTGTCCCGCACTACCCTATACATTCGGGGGAAGATCTGGCGCGATCGCCTCAGTCCTCCGAGGGTCGGGTACCGAAAAAGTGATCGGCTACTGTTTTTAAAAATGTTGAAAAACAGTAGCCGATCAAAAAACGTCGGCCCGGGGTCGTCTTGGTCGTCCGAGGGTCCCCTGAAGGTCCCCTAGTCTCGCCCGCCCTCTGGAGCTTTCGTATAGCCTCTGCAGCTCTCTACCGAGGGTCGTGCGTAGTGTCGGCACAGTGTAAGCACCCGACCCTCACCAGATCCTCGGACGACCGACCCGCATGTGCCCGTAAGTGCCCGTAAGTGCCCGTAAGTGCCCGATCACCCCCGCAGGTAGCCGTCCTCCGTGCTGACGTGTACCAAAATAGCCAGATTAAGGGCGATCCGCGGCCGAGAGTAAACGATCAATCAGATCTTCGCCCAGTCTTCGCGCGAGAGTAGCTGAGGGTAGCCGAGAGTAGCCGAGAGTAGCCAGTTGAGCCCCGAGGGAGGGACTATAATCCTTAGAAATACACACATACACACACACACACACACAGCAGACCATAACCCGCTTCGATACCGACCACGCAACACATCTACAATTCGACGCTCTACGGACCAATGCTATGCCCAGGGGACAGAAGACTGCCTCCAAGGGGAAGAAGGCCAGTACCAGGCCTGCACGATCACCAACGCCGCCGGTTTCTGACACAGACTCGGAGGTTCCTGCCGAAGTTCCTCCCGAGGTTCCTGCCGAGGTTCCTGCCGCTCGAGGTCTGTCTCCCCTCGACGAAGAAGAGACAGATCCCCAGAAGAAGGCAAAGAAGGCAAGGAAGACTGTCAACATGTCTGCCACTGAAGAGAAGAAGATGGTGGACTTCATCCAACAGAATCCCTGCCTCTACGACAAGTCCAAGAGGGATTGGCTGAACAAGACGGTCAGGGATGAGCTGTGGAGGACCCAGGTGGATGTGATGCAACGGACCAGAGAAGAGCTGACCCTCTGGTACGAGTCCATCCGGACCCAACTCTCTCGTCTGAGGAAAACCAAGTCCGGCCAGGGAGCAGTCCGTATCACAGACAGAGACCAGTAAGTATCTACAATTATTTAATAATTTTATTAATAAATTTTTTATTTCAGCTTGCCAGTTTTATTTGTCATGTTGTCTTTCATATGTTGCAGTAATGTTAACTGTTGAAATGTATAATAATTTATTTTAAAATGATTTTAACGTATTTTTGTCATTTTATTTTAATAATGCCAAAGTAATGCATGGCTTTGTAATAATGTTGTTTATTTTTTAAACATAATTTATAGAGTTAATATTATTCTTAATTTCTGTAAAATCTGTGTTTATGTGACAGTACAGTCAAATATTATTATGACAATATTATGATTTTTGCAAACATTTGGTACAAATAGTTGTTTTAATTTCTGTAGTGTTTTAATTATTTTATTTTTCATAATAATTTATTAATTGGTGCTTGTCTATGACAGTACAGTCATACCACATTATTATAATACATGTTTATTATGTGTGGAAATATTTGTTTACTGTTTATATAATATTTCTTTTAATTTGTGTCTTTTCAGATGGATCCTGGACAACTTCTCCTTCCTGATCCCCCACATGATAGAGGTTTCCAGGAGGAACACTGTCTCTCAGAAGGCGAAGGTGGCAGCTGCAGCTGGAGCGCCCCTGGCCGCGGCCTCTACCTCGACCTCCGTAGAGGTGATCCCTGAACCAGATGACGACTTCATCCTGGACGTTCCGGAGATGCCTGACATCCCACCCTCTCAACCAACGTCGGAGTCTTCTTCGCTGCCACGCCCGTCTCACACCGAGACACCTACGACCGTCCGCAGGGGCAAGAAGAGGTCAGCTCCGGCCGCCGACGACTCTACTAAGCGCGCCATCGACGAGATGCAGTCCCAGAGGGAGCAGAGCAACGAGTTAACCCAGCTCTCCAGGGACCTGCTGCAGACTCTACGGCCCACCACCAGCCTAGACAAGTATCACCTGTGCGGCTACCTGTCCAGCCAGTTCAACGAGGTACGCCCAAAGATCTGGAAACGTTACAGGACCAGATTCTTCCTGCTCTGCGACGAGATGGTAACGGAGAATGATGCAGCTAATGCCGCCGAACGTCAGGGTCAGCAGCCTCAGCAGAAGCAGCAGCAGCATGTCCACAACCCGTACGGTCGCCTTCTGCCTACTGTCCAGCCTCCCCCTAGCCAGTGGGGCACCCAGACGTATCCCGGAGTGTCTCCCTGGAATTCCATGGACACCGAGTGGGTGCAGCGCACGTTTCCTGCACAGACCGTCACCAGATCATCACCCAGGTCACCCAGCTGCCCACCGTTTAGGACACCGAACTACGCCACTCTGAACACGCCGCAGCTGCCTTCCCAGGGGGGAAGCCTTGATCGGATGAGCTTCAACGCTTCGTTCAGTTCCTTGCTCAACCAGAACCGAGACGCCCAGGGCAGCGTGGTAGACCAAGTTCTCGACGACCAACAGCCTGACCAACAGCCTGGTGCCTCCTCCTCTGATGACAAGCAGCCTGATGCCTCCTCTGACCAGCCGCCCTCTGATGACCAGTAGTGATATAAACATTCTGTCTGACATTTGGATTATTTTAACAAACATTGGATTTGGATTACAAAAGAGACTTTATGTAAATAATGTAAATATTGCAAATATGTTATTAAATTGTTTTGTGGTTTATTATTAAACATTTGAAAATGTATATCAAATGTCTTTGTTCAATTAAAAAATGTGTTGCAAATGAAATAAAGAAAAACACAAGTTCACTAACTAATTGAAGCCAAATTTATAGTTTCAATTTAGTTAGTGAACTTGTGTTTTTTTTAATTTCATTTTGTCACTGTTTTCTTGGAAGTGTATGGGCTTTATTTTCCAAAGTACAAAGTTATTTTCATTTACAAAGTTATTATTTACAAAGTCATTTACAAAGTTATTTACAAAGTTATTTACAAGTTACAAAGTCAAAACAGTATATAAGAGTCTTTCAATACACATTTAAGCAGAATGTGAATATCTCTAGTTGTCTCTGGGCTGAAGAGCTCTATCCTGCCAAGGAACCGACCCAGCTGGACTGTTGAAGTAGTGCTTGAGATAGTCCCTCTGGTTCTTTCCTTCAACAGTGTCCCTGTTGTGGCCAAGGTTTTGGGCAAGGTCATGCATCACATGTCCATTTCTCCACTCTCCTGGGATGAGGTTGTGGTCCAACTTCAGGGGTCACTTGCATAGGCATAAGCATGCACCGCCACCGGCTAGCCATAATCCCGAAGGCGTTCTCCACAACACGTCTGCCCCTGGATATCCTGTAGTTGCAGATGGCCTCCTCTCTGCTCAAACCTCTTCTTGAGTAGGGCTTCATCATGTAGTCACGTAAAGCAAAGGCATCATCCCCCAGGAAGAAGTAGGGCACATCAACGTTATCGTTGGGCATAGGCGCTGGAGCAGGCAGATTCAGCATACCCTCTTCAATGCACTCCTTGCATTGAAGATCTGCGCGTCAGACATATGTCCATACCCACCAACATCAATCCATAGAAATCTGTAGTTGGCGTCGACCAGAGTCATCAGCACCACAGAGCAGAACTTCTTGTAGTTGTAGTACAGCTACCCACTGTTAGGAGGTTTCTTGATTGCGCAATGCTTACCATCTAGAGCTCCAAGGGCGTGTGGCACATTCCATCTCTTCTCAAATTCATCAGCGATCTGTTTCCATTCTTCAGCAGTTACAGGACAGGGGAGAACTTCATCTCTGTACTCTTCTACAATGGCCTCAGTCACAATAGGAATGAAGGCAGCAACTGTATGGCGTGACACTCTGAAGGAATAGGACACGGTCGGGTAGCTCTCACCAGTCGCCAGGTATCGCAGGGTGGCGGCCAGCTTCACCCCAGGATCTATCGCCAGCCTGAAGTTGGTGTCCATCTTCTGTATACGTGGACCAACCCGAGCCAGCATCTCATCAAACATCTCTGGAGGCATGCGTAGAAAGTTTCGGAAAGCAGCAGAATCACCGACCCTCATCTCTTGCATCAGTGCATCGTAGTGGCCATAGTGTAGCCTTCTGTCATCACCCAGCCATGGAGTACACCAAAACCTGGAACATAGTAATAATAATTGTTATTAAATACAACAGCAAGGGAGATATTTAAACAAAATTATTGTAAATGATAAGAAATTTATACAGAACAATATCAATGCCAGATAATTAAAACCCAAATGTTTTAATGAAACAAAACACATGTAAAAATCCTTTAAAATGTCACAAAGAATTAATTTTTACTAAATACAACAGCAAGACATATATTTACTCAAAATTATTACAAATAATAATAAATTTACAAATTAATACCAATGCCAGAGAATTATAAACCAAATATAAAATAAAAACTGCACACTTTTCTCAGAACAGGTACTGAAACAAAACACACTTGAAAACCCTTTAAAAAGTCACAAAAACTTACTTCTTTTTGGCATATTTTCTCTTGGTCCTTGGCCTCCTCCTCAGCATATTTCCTAATGTAATAACATTTTGCTGTGCTATGGCAGAACGAAGTTGTAGAGCTACAACAAGCCCCAGCACTGCCTGTTGGTCCATGACCTTCCCTGGCTGGTCAGAAAGTGATGAACGGCTTCGATCTGAGCGGTTTATATAGTCGGGCCTTTAAAAACACCGATCTCCGGCCGATCTAGGCAAATTTGGTCGGCCGAAGAACGTCCGAAGATCGTTTAAATCGTCCGAAGACCGTTTACTTTCGGCTACCTGCGTCAACATAAACCTACATTCGGCCACTCTCGCGCGAAGAACGGCGGAAATCGGCCGAAAGCGTCCTCTCTCGAGCCGGGATCGCCCATTTTCGGCCTCTCTCGGCCGAACAACGCGCGAAGATCGCTCACTTGCGCGCGAGAAGCTGGTCTCTGCCGGGCCTTTGCCGTATACCTGCGGGTACTTGTGCGAACTTTCGCATACTTGCGCCCCGGAAACGTGTCGATCGCGCGAGGAACGTCCGAGAATCGTCCCCCCGCCATGGTCCATTGGTCGGGACTCAATCGGGTCACAAAAAGGGGGCGATTGGAGGCGATTCAGGACGACAATCGGGCAGATCGAAAAATTGATTGATCGGGGACAATCTGGTCCAGATCGGGCCGATTGGAAAAAAACAATCCTTGGTGAAATGACCCCTTAACCTGCATTTGTTCAATCATTAATATTAATTATAAGAATAGTACAAGGGAAATCCATTTTGAATATTATTAACTGTTGTTTATAATTATTACACCAATAATATACGTAAAACTATGGTAGAATAAGATGAAAAATAAAAACTCAAAATGTTATTTAATTATATGCAAGCAGGGTTAAAATCTAACTAATACTGGATAAATAAATCAAGATTCTAATTTTAATGCTTGATAAACACATCAAGATTGCCATGTGTCCCTTTAAGTAGGCATGAATGTGAGATTCCATTTAAGAGATAGCCGTGCTAAGATTTTCAATCTGGGATGGTATGTGAGTGGTATGTGAGTGGTTTTACTGTCTGAAATTTCGTTTTACGGCAACGCGGTATCAGAGCCGTAAAACGTAATTTCATACATACTTGATGTTTTCTATGAAAACTCAAATTCATCGGTAACGGCATTTTGTTGACTTCATCCAATGACGTTGCTTGTTACAACGTTATGTGACTTCACATACTCTTCAGACGGTAAATTGGGTGTTTTACAACTGCAAATTTTAGATGTTGGCCAATAGTGAAACGTGTTACATAATAGTTGCATTAGAATTATCATTTAACTCCAAAAATGCAGTGTACATTTTAATGTATGGGTAGCTGCCTATATGTCAATGTTGTATGATGACATTGTATGTTGCTTCGGTCTACAACATATCACACTTAACAATTGAAACAACTTTGTCCATGTCCATAATATGGTATTTTTAATGGTTACGGAAATCGAGGAGGCAGTTCGCATTACACACCTAGAACGGAAAAGACCGGGCGATGATTTAACCTTCATTTGCATATTTATTACACTAATGTATTGTGATATTTATGTGCTGGTGATGTCTAAATATATAATGGTAATGTAAATGTAAAAAACAGAGTACAAGTAAGAACATGGTTTTATTACACTCCCACACCAGCAAGTTATGTGATAAATATATATACTTGTGCTCAAACAGTGTGACATAAATTAATATCATAAATATACTTTCTTTCCTTATTTCCCAGATGATAAAGATGAGCACGAGTCCATACTGGAAGAGGCTGCAGCCCTGCGTGCTGTATCCATGAAGCAGCAGCTGGTCATGCACGGGGAGACAGCCAACATAGAAGCCATTGCCATGGCAATGCTGGCAGAGTTACAAGAGGAGCAGGACAGGGAGGTGGCCCTGACCTTGTCCCAGATTGAGAACATGGTTAGTGCCGTCATGGTTTCACGGAGCAATGTCTTTTTTCTTTCCTTCGTGTTCATTAAAGTTTAGTAAGTCTCCTCAATTTGAATATGCAAATTGGTGACTGATTATTTTATATAAAGAATTTAAACGTTTTTTTTCATACTCCCCAAAATTTTCAGGGGACATATAGTTGCCATCATGTCTGTCCATATTTATGTATGTATGTACATTGGTCCGTCCATTCGTCTGTTCGTCCTTCCCGCTTTCTTGTGCACTCAACACCTCCTACGTTATTAATCCAATATTCATGAAACTTCATAGGAAGTATCAGTATGATTTCTAATAGCGCATATTGTCCGAAAGTTATGTTTGAATGATTTTTGTTGGACACATATTTTATGATCAAAAGAAATCAAATGTCTACAAAAGTGTATTTTTTGGTTCTAACTAACCCTGGTAATTTTTTTTATTTATTTATTTATTTTTTTAAATATTTGGTAGTTTTTTTCTAAGCCTAGCAGCTACCCTGTGGAAAATAATAAATAAAATTATTTACCACAATCATGTTTTTTCCTAAATTAAAATTACCGGTACCCCAGTCGTGACTATATTGATAAGTGGCTATAATGTGCCATTCACTTTGTAAAATAAGAATAAATGTATTCTGTAAGTTTAATAATTTAGATTTTGGATAGAGTTATTTCCCTTTACAGAAATCTGTTATAATTTTGCAATAAAATAAAGTACTCCTAGAACCTTTGTCGGGTTTAACTTTCACTGCAAAACAGCATGTCAAGATTCGTGCTTTCAAAAAAACTTTGGGCCAAAAGAAACCAATATTGTCATGGTCCGGACTGCCTTTAATATAATAGTGATGCTTATTGATATTATAATGTTATAATGCTTTTTTTCATCTCCCATCAGAATGAGGAGGATATACGTACATGTCTGGACCGAGAAATCAACAATCGTAGGCTGGGAACTGCCTGGAATGTTATCAATGTGTTCACTCGTTACCAAGGGGAGGCAACAGATGACCTACTTCTGAAGGTAAATAAAAACAAATATATCTATTTTAAGACTTTTTCTTAATGGCATCTTCATTTCGTTATGAAGCCAACTAAATATTCATAGCCACTATTTGTGTGAATATGAAATAGGTAAATTGAAATTTGGCAATGAAATGGGCATAGTGAAAGAACAAATAGATTGAATGTAAGACTTTCCCCTCCATGGCATCTGCATTTCGTTATTATAAGCCAAACGAATATGACCATCGGTTCATAGCCACCATTTGACCAATCGGTTCATAGCCACTATTTGACCAATCAGTTCATAGCCAATGTTTGACCAATCAGTTCATAGCCACCATTTAACCAATCAGTTCATAGCCAATGTTTGACCAATCAGTTCATAGCCACCATTTGACCAATCAGTTCATAGCCAATGTTTGACCAATCAGTTCATAGCCAATGTTTGACCAATCAGTTCATAGCCACCATTTGATCAATCAGTTCATAGCCAATGTTTGACCAATCAGTTCATAGCCACCATTTGATCAATCAGTTCATAGCCAATGTTTGACCAATCAGTTCATAGCCACCATTTGACCAATCAGTTCATAGCCACCATTTGACCAATCAGTACATAGCCAATGTTTGACCAATCAGTTCATAGCCACCATTTTACCAATCAGTTCATAGCCAATGTTTGACCAATCAGTTCATAGCCACTATTTGATCAATCAGTTCATAGCCAATGTTTGACCAATCAGCTCATAGCCACCATTTGATCAATCAGTTCATAGCCAATGTTTGACCAATCAGTTCATAGCCACCATTTGTTCAATCAGTTCATAGCCACCATTTGACCAATCAGTTCATAGCCACCATTTGACCAATCAGTTCATAGCCAATGTTTGACCAATCAATTCATAGCCAATGTTTGACCAATCAGTTCATAGCCACCATTTGACCAATCAGTTCATAGCCAACATTTGACCAATCAGTTCATAGCCACCATTTGACCAATCAGTTCATAGCCACCATTTGACCAATCAGTTCATAGCCAATGTTTGACCAATCAGTTCATAGCAATGTTTGACCAATCAGTTCATAGCCACCATTTGACCAATCAGTTCATAGCCAACGTTTGGGTGAATATGAAACAAGCAGTTACAACTATAACTTCACATGGAAGAAAATTGTATTAAAATGTTGGCACAAGTCTAACATCAGATTTGTATAGGTTTGCCAATATTGGTGATGTTGTGATCAAATGATGAGTTTTAGTTTACTGAAAAGGCAGATTTTGAAAATTAACATGGCTTGTAGGTTGACATTTTTTAAGAATAAACTCTTCTTCAGATTTAGCAACAATCCTACAGGGACTGAAAATTATTTACCATACTCTGCTAATAATGAACTTGTGGCTATTTATAAAAATATTTTGGCTGTCAATTTCTGTATACCATATTATTGACACATCTTTGAATATGTTCATGCTTGAATTATTGTTCACTTCAGGCTCTTGAGAAGAAGTACAATGTGTTACAAGAGAAACTGTTGGTTGATAGCCTAAGAATAAGAATTGGAACTGACCAATGGGAACAGCTGTCACAAAAAGAAAGACAACACAAACTAATGGCTTTAGACTCGCAGGCTCAAGAACAGTTAAGATTGGGTAGGAACATACTGTTACTTTTGTTTAATCTTTATGACTGGTGTGATCATGTTTTCTAAATGTTTATGACGTTTTAGTGTTCTGTTACTTTCTAAATGTATGTGACTGCAATGAGGCAGAATTATTTTTTATATAATATTATTATGAAAATAAGAGGGCTGTTCAAATAATAGGTGGACTTTTTCGATACCGCACTCATATGTAATAAAAATATCACTAGTTGAAATAGTTACTCAGCGACTCTTTAACACAATTTCCAGATGTGTTATAGTTTATTAGTATAATTTGAGTTTATTCTACATTCTTGAAATACAGACATTGTAAAGTATTCCCATTCTGTATTCCCATACAGACTTTGGAAAGTATTCCCATTCTGTATTCCAATACAGACATTGGAAAGAGTATTCCCATTCTGTATTCCCATACAGACATTGGAAAGTATTCACATTCTGTATTCCCATACAGACATTGGAAAGTATTCACATTCTGTATTCCCATACAGACATTGGAAAGTATTCACATTCTGTATTCCCATACAGACATTGGAAAGTATTCCCATTCAGCACACAAAGATTATATATTTGGACATTAACCTCAGAGGGAGAAGAGATGGATGACCAATATTGCATGGCCACAGTCAGGCCCAAAATAAATTAAATAATATACAACTTGGCGTGTGCGTGACGAACGCTTGAGTGGACACCTATGTTCATTCTCCATTGAAGAATGTGAAACCCGGCAATAAGAACTACTTTCTTTCAAATCACATTTTTATTTTACATGTACATCATGTACCATTAACATATGGTAAGTTATAATACTATGTAACAGTAGTGGCATGTATTTTGGCTACAGAGTATATCTATTAGAAATTACAATTTTTTGTTGAGGCCCGGGGAGACAACCGATTGCCCGAGACATACTGGCAAACCAGCGGCCCATGTTAACATAGTGTCCAGTCCCGATACTTACCCGACTACCGTACCGTGAACAGCCATTGGGGACCACCTGTATTACCCTTTCCCCCGCTAGAAACAAGTGCCCAACAGTTGACTGAAACTGGGCCTCCCCTCTATACATAAAGGTGGAGGGGGTTCCATCGTTACCCAGATGTAAACCCCACAATACAACACATACATTATTATTAACCTTGGTAACGTTCACCCTGCAGCTTGGTAGCATGTCAGGTCAGGAGAAAAGGCCAGGTGGCACGCCCCAAATAACATCAGTCTCCCCGGACTACACCCCCATTAAAAGAATAGCCTCTGTGCCGATTCGAATTAATTTTGAGTATGATCCCCATGAAATATTTGATTTTTAAATTGCCAAATTTAAGGCTTCAAGAGATTTGTCCATCAATGTCTTGTGTAACTGAATGTTCTGACTGTTACACCCTATCGAGAACGGTGTCGGATATTGTTTTAACACTGTTATATTAAAAGACACTATATAGTTTCCGATGTGTTGCTTTGTTGTTTGGATTCCCACTGATGATCCGTTCGCCGACTGCCAGGTAACGGTCGACCAGGAGGTCTTGCCCAACTGTTAATTACAGTTTGGAATGCCCAGCTCTGCAACTGCTGTGGTAGATCTGGTTTACGTAACTGCAACGAAAAACTTGGCAGCAGAATTTGTTTCTTAAGAAAAGGGATGGGTGGGTGGGTAAAGTTCTGAATTGTAGCTTAGCTTTTTTCTTGATCAACAAACCGTCACAAGAGGGCGCACTTTCGAGTGTTCCTCTCTCTTGAAGAGTGATCAAGGGGGATAACTTTTGTACTTATTAATGAATCAAAGTACCAAGAGAACTAAAAATGCAAGTTGATAAATTTAAATGAGATTATTGAATACGAGGATTCTGATAATCATTATTAAATAATATACAACTTGGCGTGTGCGTGACGAACGCTTGAGTGGACACCTATGTTCATTCTCCATTGAAGAATGTGAAACCCGGCAATAAGAACTACTTTCTTTCAAATCACATTTTTATTTTACATGTACATCATGTACCATTAACATATGGTAAGTTATAATACTATGTAACAGTAGTGGCATGTATTTTGGCTACAGAGTATATCTATTAGAAATTACAATTTTTTGTTGAGGCCCGGGGAGACAACCGATTGCCCGAGACATACTGGCAAACCAGCGGCCCATGTTAACATAGTGTCCAGTCCCGATACTTACCCGACTACCGTACCGTGAACAGCCATTGGGGACCACCTGTATTACCCTTTCCCCCGCTAGAAACAAGTGCCCAACAGTTGACTGAAACTGGGCCTCCCCTCTATACATAAAGGTGGAGGGGGTTCCATCGTTACCCAGATGTAAACCCCACAATACAACACATACATTATTATTAACCTTGGTAACGTTCACCCTGCAGCTTGGTAGCATGTCAGGTCAGGAGAAAAGGCCATGTGGCACGCCCCAAATAACATCAGTCTCCCCGGACTGCCACATGAACATCTACCCAGACACACTGATGTTCACCTCCACAAAAACCCACCATACAAATCTGGCCCTACACGGACGAGATGGGGAAGCACGACTGCTTTTCTAATACTATATTCTCAATTCCCCCTTTCCAGTTTTTAAGTAACACCCGGTTGCCAAGTTTTGACAAGTGGGTTCCATCAGTCCTGTACAATACCACATCATGTACAGAAATGCAACTTTCGTTGTCTATCACTTTTCCCCCCATTTCCAACACGAATTTCTTAATAGCACTGTTCACCCTTTTCCGTTTCTTGTCTAACATAGGACCAGCATTCAATGGGGCAAAGTGCCAATAACGGCGAGGAAGTAATGTTGACCAAATTAAGGTTGTGTTTTGGAATAGAGCACGGTATCTTAGCAGTGAACACTTTACATTTTCTATTAATTGTTTCCCCGATAGGTTTTCTGTTGTTAAATCGTTTGACCCACAATGGATTAGTAAATAATCCGGGTGCGGGAGCACTTTACGTTTTTGATCAATTAGACCATCCAATCTGTCCACTGTTAGACCTCGCTCACCAACCCAATATGGAGACAGCCCTCTGCTCCGCAATTCTGACTGGTCCGTTTCTTTTGCTGCAACACCAGCCCAGTATACAAACGATGATCCCACCAGCCAGATATTGGCGGGCGTACCTGCAAAAACTTTGTTTGCATTAGTATCTAGCAGTCTAATCGAATGTATCGGGTATATACGCTGGATTTCCATCTACCCATGGCCATTATTTTTTGTTCTGGAATCCCCTTTTTTGCCAGCTCTGTAGCAGCCCCTATTCTAAAGCTATGTGACCTGTAGTGACCTTTAATGTTGAGGAATGCCAATGCTTTTTTCAAGATCGCATTAAACTGATATCTAGTTAGGGAACTGTGGTTAAGGTGGATAAACAGATCATCGTTACTAGAAATGGGACGCAACTGTAAATAATTGCTCATTAACTTTACCGGACAGTATGATTCACTGATTTTTGGGATGTGGAGAGTAACCGATTTGCCACATTGATCTGTTTTTGACCATCTTATTGTCAGCTGGATTGACCAGCCAACTAACTGCACGTCTTGTATTTTTATCGGTGTAACACTATGGGTGTGTTTATTGCTCTGTGTAAATTCGCCAACCCGCAAAAGTGCAAAAAATGCAAGTGAAAATGCTGCAGCAAATAATGATTCTTCGAAACCGGTAGCACTGATACTATGCAGGCATGCCAATAGTTTGTCAAGTAGATTGAGTGTGATGGGTGCTCTAACGTCCCTATTTACCCCACCTTGTAAGCGACGCAGACCCTCAACTGCCTTTCCAACTATGAAAGATTTTGTTGTGTCATGTGTTCCTTTGACTTTGTGTACGTAAGCAATACCAGACAGAAAGGCTGCAATCGAGGATGCTGAAATACTTTCTATGGACAAGTAGGCCACGAAATTAAGCAGGTCATGAACTGGCACCGGCCATACTTGTTTGAGGCTATATAATTTTCTGAAATGTTCGAGCTTGACAATGGCTGCCTTATATGCGATCTTTGTATTGTGAGAAATAGAGCTGTCGATTAGATCCTGAGCTAGCTTTGTTAGATTTCCCAGATCTGTGGAGGCACTTTCATTGGCCACTGGTCTGCGTCTGGTGCTTCTCGCCTGAACCTTCCCCACTGAGAACGAGAAAGAGAGTCAGCAATGTGATTTTCTTTAGAGGAAATATACTCTGCCCGAATTGAAATATTGTGTGTTAGAGTAGTTAAAACCATGTGTCTAACCAAATTCATCACCCTATCTGATTTGCATGTTTTTGTGTTAACCACCTGTACCACGGCTTGGTTATCGATATGGAAGAGTACTTTTTTATTTGACAAAGTGGATGCCCACAGTATGATGGCTGCTACTACTGGGAACAGTTCAAGGAAGGTCATGTCTCTGATAATATCAGAGTCCACCCATTTTTTGGGCCAGACCCCGTGCGCCCATTTACCAGCAAAATAAATCCCGAACCCCCCTGAAGCTCCCCCTGCGCTATCTGTATATAGCTCTAGACTTTCATTGGATGCCCATTTATTATTTGTGATGACCGTGACACCATTGTATGAATCTAGAAACTGTAACCAAAGTGAAAGATCAGCCCTCATATTTTGTGAAATTCTGATCTTATGGAAGGGCTTCTTAACACCTATGGTTGAGTTAATAAGCCTACGGCAAAAGGCTCTTCCTGGGGCAACTACCTTACAGGTAAAATTGAGTAACCCCAGCAAGGACTGCATTTCCTTGAGAGTGACCTTCTTGGTTGTCAAAGTAGATTCAATTTTTTGTTTCAGAGCTACCAATTTTTCTTGTGGGAGTCTCATAACCATTGCAATGGTATCAAATTCGATTCCTAGGAATACTAGGCATGTAGTAGGCGGCTCCGTTTTTTTGCTAGCAAGCGGCACCCCTAAACAAGTGCAGATCTTTTCAAAACTATGTAATGTACCCCCTGGGGTCATTGAAGTAGCTGGTTCCCCAAACAAGAAATCGTCCAGATAATGTAAGATTGCTTTATTTTTGCTCTCTTCCTGTACCACCCAATGCAAAAAAGTTGCAAATTTCTCCCAAACGGAACAACTAATACTAGACCCAAAAGGTAGCATTTTGTCGAAAAAATATTGGTTTTGAAATTTAAAACCCAGTAGTTCGAAGTCTTCTGGCGCTATTCTTAGAAGCCGAAAAGCAGACTTGACATCTGCCTTACTTAGAAAGGCACCTTTCCCAAGTTCATAAATTAGAACAGCTGCTTCGTCTATACTGGAGTACGTAACCGAACAGAATTGTTCATCGATATGAAAGTTAATTGAATCATTCACTGGGTATGACAGGTGGTGGATCATCCTGTAATCCCCATCTTTTTTTTGGAACTAGACCTATGGGAGATACCTGTAGCGTAGCGAAAGGTTTGCTTGTAAATGGGCCAGCGATTCTTCCTGCTGCTAATTCTTTTTGAATTTTGTCTTTTAAAACGTAATGCAGTGACTCTGCGCTTTTAAGATTTGGGGATTCTCTAGGCCTTCTGGGGCCTGTGTAATGGATCGAGAAACCTGACGTTAACCCCATTATAAGGTCCGATGCTGCACTTCTGTTAGTATACAAATCAAGGTAGAATATAAGTTTGTCTAACACAAGGGGTGTATTCCCAAGTGTGTATCTATTAATGTTTTCTGCCGAAAATTGTGTGATTGGACTAATATCCTCCCTTACTTTGGCCGACCCTACAGCTGACTTTACTATGTTTCCCTCCACAATTTGAACAGGCATGGTTGAATCTGCAACGAGGGAAGAATGGGCATTCAGATCCATTATTGAAGTAATTGCAGCAATTTGAAGTTGGCCTTGATGCTTGTTTAAATGCTCTATTCGCCGTCAAGGGTTGTTTCGGCCCACTGTGAAAATTTGGCTTATGGATGCCCTCAACATGTTTCGGGGTGAAATGACCGGAATATTTATTAAATGTTGGTCTAGACTCAGAACTGCTGTTAACGTAGAGGAGCCAGTATTCCGTATTGATAACACCCCAAGATGAATGGGGGTCCCTGACTTTATTAAGACGAAATTGCTCGTCATATTTACTCCACCCGTCTGACCGACTCGCCGCTAATCGTATGTCCCTCATGTATTTGAGTAATTCTTGCCCACGTGTCCTATGCTTTTCCAGCAGGACACTCATGTAGACCATGAAAGCGGAAGTCCACTTCTCGATTTTAAGAGGGGGCTCCGAGATTACCTTTTCAACGTAAATCAACCCATTTTTTATCTGGATTTCCCCGGGATCACCGTGCTCATTATAACCTTTAATTTCTCTAGCCGATTTAAGCAACATTGGGAAATCCACAAACCCACCTTCCCAAATTTTTTCTTTAACTTTAAGAGGTACGTGACTGCCAACTGGATCGAATACGCTACCCTGTAGCTCTGGTGTTTTGTCAAAACCAAATGCATCTGGGAATTGTAATGTTGTTACGTTTTGAAACATATCATTGACGTCCCCCACTAAATCGTCACTATCATTACCTGAGCGGTCACTTCCGCTTTCCATATCAACGATCTGAGGCTGCGGCTTGGTGTGTGTTGCCGACGGCTTATTTTGTGCAGCCGTTTTCCTAGCACTATGCGTGGCCGCCGCTTGTTTCTGCTTGGGCGTGGTCAAAGATCCGCTGCTGCCCTGTCACGGCGCCGATAATACCCTCCTAGGCTTAATCCCGGGAGCTCTTGCAGCTGTACCCCGCCTTGCCGGTCTTTTTCCTGGCATAATTGTACCGTGTGATGGTGGATGATTAAGACAAACCGTATATTTCGTAGATTTAAAGTTCTGAATTGTAGCTTAGCTTTTTTCTTGATCAACAAACCGTCACAAGAGGGCGCACTTTCGAGTGTTCCTCTCTCTTGAAGAGTGATCAAGGGGGATAACTTTTGTACTTATTAATGAATCAAAGTACCAAGAGAACTAAAAATGCAAGTTGATAAATTTAAATGAGATTATTGAATACGAGGATTCTGATAATCATTATTATTTAAAGTGAAAAAGAATCAAAATTTTGTTTTATTTTATTAATAGGCTTTCCGTCTATTTAAGGTCATGTACAGCCATCACTCCTGGGTGAGGAATTCCACCTGCCAGAAAGTGTCACTCAGATGATGGGAGTATGTCCACATGTCTTCAAGAACAAGGTCAAAGGTCAAATTGTCACAGGTAAGTTTCATATATTTAACAAATTAATTTGATTTCATTATTGTCTTCTTAATGTATTGAGTAATCTAGACAGTATTCTGTTTTTGATCATTCATGGTATAAAAAAACAAAGACAAGCAAAATGTCATAAGCATTAGTACAGCTGAGGAAACAATGTAATATGTACCCTGATACTCGGCTAGGTGTACATTTCCTAAGTACCTTTTGTTTTTTAAGATGACTACTTGATGGATAAATGGGTACCACTGCTTACATTAATGTCAATAATTTATTATAAAATACAGGCAGGTATGGAAGTGTGAAGAGACCAACTACTTGCCTTGACAGATCGAAAAACTCAGTATTGATATCAAGCCTTCTGCAATTCAGTATAAATGCTTGTAATATAGGTTGATAACATACATACAAGCTAATTTTTAATGCTCTGCCACAAAGAAAAGCAGACATAGTCATACTCTTGTCTGTCCGTCCCTTCAGTCCCAGAACTATGTTCCTAACAAAAGTAACTTAATTTGAATGACCGTGACTTACTTTTCACATTTCGTTAATTTATATTCAAGGTTTTTTTTATGTGACTGACATGCATCATTTTATGGTCACAAATTTGAATGGAGGAATGCTTTACATTCTAGTTGTAAATTTGGAAATGAATCTTTTCTTTCAGAACACATGTTCTCTGCTTGACCATTAGTATTACACTATTCACCAGTTGCAATGAAATTTTGTGTATGCTTTCCACAGGGAACCAGTCCAATCTGCACATGGACGAGGATGCAGGTGTGGTTAGTAAGAAGGGGGAACCAGGCAGCCTACTGAAGGACCTGTATACCAGATTTGAGGAAGAGAAACACGCCCTAGTCAGACAACTGAAAGGTGGAAACACTTGTGTTTTTTGTTTTTTGTTTGTTTTTCAATTCTTTACTGGAATTTTGCACATATTATAAAAACATAAATAAAACAGAAGTAATTGTTTTGAAGTAAAGGGATACCTATTACCCATAATTTCTAACTACTTCGTCAGATGGAATGAAGATTAGTATGTTGGCTTCAGTTAACCTTTCACGTTAAGCTCACCTATCAGTAACCGCATAAAAGAATTAATGAAACATTACACAGGTATTCACTTTCCTAAGTGGAACTCGTACTGACAAGTGCCATAACTCTGTCATGAATTTAGAATAGAATTATGCCCCTTTTTCGACTTAAAATACTCTTATTTTGCATTATATCTCCAAATCTCCATAAATTAATTCAGTGAATTGAATTGAATTGAATGTTGTTTAACGGCTCATCAACACAGTATAGGTTATTTAGAGCCGCCCCAGAGAGAGGGGAAGGATACATAGGAATCCGTGAACCTGCCCTACTCTTATTATCGAATAGATTCCTATGGTTCTTTAACGTGCTCGGAGGATAGACCGATACACGGGACCGCCCGGTTTACGAAACATAACACATATATTCACTGTCATGAAAGAAAGTCATGCAGACAAGCCCATAACGCTGTAATACATTTAAGAAGAAATATGCCCCTTTTAACTTAGACTTTTAAGCAATTTAGATTCCCAATAAATAAACAAGGCCTCAAGGGGTGGGGTTAGTTAAACTGGCTGTATCACTTGCTTTACTCTATTTCCCTGTGAAAGGCTTTGTATAGACTATTGTTTGGGGCGCTTGTTTCAGCCAAAGGTTTTTCAGCAATAACGTGAGCAATTTTATAAATACATACACAAGTTATATATCATTAGAACTGGAATTTTTAGTGGTAAATAAAAATACTTTACTTTTCAAAATTGGTTGAGAAATAAATATTTTACTGCCAAAATGCTTTTTTGGTGGGGGCTATTCCATTAAGACATACCGGGGACTCCAGGAAGACAGTTTATTAAACATCTATGGGTGAGCCCTATTTTCTGAAATTTGGTTCTTCAAACTCAGTTGATGTTCAATTTCAAAAGTGCCTTCCTGGGGTCCCCTGTATGTTTTCATGGAATAGCCCTGGGTTTTTTCTCCATGTAACTTGAAATTTCTTGTTGCTGGGGCAGCAGAAAATTAAGAAATCACAAATAACTTCAGTTAGCCCTAGAATTTTGCTATAAAATTTTCAGTGTCTTAGCTTACACTTATCCAACACCTTAAAACCATTTTTGGATAAAAAATCTAAAAAATATATTTTACAAATATTTGATGCAGCAGAATTTTGCATTGAAAATGCCCTGCAGCAGAATGTTACATTGAAAATGCCCTATCAAAAGAAATTTTGCATGTGAATTTTTTATTCCTCAACAGATTTTGAAAAGTAAGGTATTTTTATTTACCACTAAAAATGTCTGTTTCACTGATATAAGTATAGGATAGAGCATGAGTTTTGCACGTGTATGGGGAGATAATGCACGAGCGTTAGCGAGTGCATTATCGTCCGTACACGTGCAAGACTCATGCTCTATTGTATTTATACCACAATAACTAACATATGCTGCGTATATCCTCGGGTATTACACGATGCATAGTGTGTATTTAGGCTATTGTGTTATAATATATTGTATAGCCTGGTTGAATTTTGTCTTAAAAGTCCAGAAAACATTTGGCTGAAACAAACGCCTCTAACAATAATTGTGTTGGTGTCAGATCTTTAAATGCCCCATCTCAAATAATATATATCTATTTCACCCCAGGACAAACTGAGGATTACTTCAGTGAGAAGGAAAGACAGATACAGCTGGCCCGTTACCATAGAGAATCTGTGTTAGCCAGTCAGGAGACCACGTTCGTATTGACGGCAACCTGGGTTGGTCTCATGGAGAGGCAGCAGGAAGAAGTCAAATTCAGGTTTGTCATTTTGAATAAAACATGTTGACTTGACACCCACATGTAACTTGAGGTTTATACTAAAGGTAGAATATGCTTATTAAAATTTAAAATGAAACTGTTGACAAAATATTCTGAAACCTTATAAATTAGGGAATTATGCAATACAAACAATAGAATAGAATTTAAATTGTTTAACTCAGTGCCCCATGTGTAATCTTATGTACTGGTAAGTTGTATCCCATGAACACTGCACTTAGCATAAAACAGGTAGCACGCAGGGCCGAAGGTAGCATAACCTTTTATTGGACGGCAAGTTTCAAAATTTGTTGTTTTGATTAATGCCTGGGGACATTTGATATCAGACAAAAGTCTGTATCATATTTGTTAAGGTACTACAATATTAATTTGTCTAGTGTAGAGGCAGTGATTTAATAGCCTCTGATTTATCTGGTGTAGGCATTTTATATTGTTTTTGTATTTTTGATGATCTTTTTTTAAAATGTTCAAAAAATTATATTCCAATGAATAAGTAATTGGCTTTTTCTTCTTTAAGTAACAGGCAAAAGCATTCTTTTAAAAGACTTTCAATATATAAAAAGGTCCAACATTGAGTGCTTATGTTAATTGATCGATTGTTGACCTGTAGGTTACTGAAGGATAAGCAGCGCTATGAGAAAGTCGCGAGGAAGGTGATGGCAGACATACAGAAGGGAGGTCAGCAGACTGAACTGGCCTCGGATTCTGCCCGGGCACAGTCAACCATAGAACTTCTGGTATGTAGTCCAGTAGAATAAATAGCAAAATAATATGATAATATACATTCATAATTATTTGGTGAAGTCTCTCAAGAATGATGTTAAAGGGACACATGAAAACGTTGGAGTTGTTGTTAAGCATTAAAATTAGCATCTTAATTTATTAATCTAGTATCATTTTGACTTTAAATCTATTAGCATATAATTAAATAAAAGTAATAAAATTTGGAGTTTTCGATAGCATTAATGAAATAATGGTTCAGTATTACCAATTATTATTAATATGCAGGAACTAATTGCTTTGAATTATTCAAATATTAATTATTATTATATACCTGTGTGTGTGTGTGTGTAATTCTAAGGATTATAGTCCCTCTACTATTTGAGCTCAGAGAAGAATCCCTCGTTGACTCGACATTATAATAGGCATTTTGCACTGGCCTAGAAGCAGTCATGTGTGATTAAATAGTTTCGTCCATTCTGATGGGACATATGCCAACTGTGCAATAGTTCATTCCATCACTGTGCAATAGTACATTAGCTACAATAGTTCATCAGTGTCATTTACATGCTTTTATTAAGACAGCAAAGAGTGGTGTCATGTCATGAGAGTGATGTCAACATCACATGACAGTGCAATAGTTAATTCTGTAAGCAAGCAGTAGTACAATTACCGTGCAATAGTTCATCTATGTCATTAGTGTGCAATAGTTCATCTATGTCATTAGTGTGCAATAGTTCATCTATGTCATTAGCGTGCAATAGTTCATCTATGTCATAAGCGTGCAATAGTTCATCTATGTCATTAGCGTGCAATAGTTCATCTATGTCATTAGCGTTCAATAGTTCATCTGTGTCATTACCGTGCAATAGTTCATCTATGTCATTACCGTGCAATAGTTCATCTAGGTCATTACCGTGCAATAGTTCCTCTATGTCATTACCGTGCAATAGTTCATCTGTGTCATTAGCGTGCAATAGTTCATCTATGTCATTAGCGTGCAATAGTTCATCTATGTCATTAGCGTGCAATAGTTCATCTATGTCATTAGCGTGCAATAGTTCATCTATGTCATTACCGTGCAATAGTTCATCTATGTCATTACCGTGCAATAGTTCATCTGTGTCATTACCGTGCAATAGTTCATCTATGTCATTAGCGTGCAATAGTTCATCTATGTCATTAGCGTGCAATAGTTCATCTATGTCAATAGCATGCTTTTTTGTAAGTAAAACAATTCAGAAACGCTTATATTTATGGTTTATAATAAAACAACAATTTCATTCCTCAAAAGTCAATGGATTAGAACTATTTATCAGAGAGAGCGACTACTGACCCGAGAAGTGTACTATTGCACTCAGAACGATTCAAATATTAATTTTCAAAAATGAAAAATATGTTGAAAAGCTAACTGGATGTGTGAGGTTATAAAAGAAAAGAAAAGGGTATTCATATGTTCCTTTGATTGTACTGATGAAGATGATGGTGATGATGATGATGATATTTTATTTGTAACTGCCAGGATGCTGTGATGGTACAGCTTGAGAACAAGCACCTACAGGAGCGTCAGTTGTTCCACAGACTTGTCCAGAGTACAAACAAATATGGTGACCTTCAACAGCAGGCGGCCATGTCTACGCAGCAGCAGATATTGGACAAAATGTCTGATCTGAAAGAGAGCAGGAAAAAATCTGTGCAAGGTATTATATTATCAGTCCTTTTGCTGCGATGATCCAGTTTCACTTTTATTATTGTAAGTCTTGTTATTAGATATACTGAAATGCATTCTTACTTGCCAGAGTATTACATAGAGGATCTTACATGAGTGACTGTGTATTATTGATTTTAATAAACAGATAGGATACAAGGCTCTGTCCAGTATCCTATCTTTTTATCCAATAATTTATTAAAGTCAATAATACACAGTCATGAATGTAAGATTCTGTTTATCACATAACAAACCTTCGACGTGATAATTTCACTTTAATGTAGTCAATTTACCTTGTATACAGTGGCAATTTGTAAGAAAAATCATGACGTCATTTTGTTGTTTTCATGACGTCAGCTAAGTTACGCGGCTGTAATGCGTTCGCTCTACAAATAATGTCATTGTGACACCTTAAACTAAATTTAACATTACAAAAATGCATTTTATAAAGTAAGATTTCAAATAAAGATAAATATTTATGGTGTCTGAACGTATCGTATGATATACATGTACCATGCAAACATTTGTGATTACATTTTTACTGTATACAAAAACAGTGATTCCGTTTGCATCTGTAATACACTAGTGTATTGCAAGAAGTAAGTCACGGCTTTATAACACTCCCAGAAGCCATGTTATGTAATAAAATGTAATTGTTAATCCTCTGACACACAACCTGTGTCTTATCCGGGAACCAAGTGGGATGAATCCACCAATCAGATACATCCATTTCAAGTTGAAGCGTAAATTTTAATTGATCAATAATCGGTCGATAAATAATATTACGTGTGATTTGTTTCGGTCATTTTTAAACCATCCACCTAAATCACAGTATGCTTGTAATTTATCATTTTAAAGTAGATATTTTCTAAATATAAATTCAGTTGGAATTGAAAACCATGACATTAAAATCTGCTCTAAAATACCAACTGCCCATGTTGTCATTCTGAGATGTGAGAATGACTGAGATCGTGTATGTACACACAAGGTCATAAACACTGGCATTTGTATATAACATTTCTTCTGAATAAAGAAAGGGGCGTCCGTGGCCGAGTGGTTAGAGGCTCTGACTTGCAATCACTTACCCCTCACCGCTGTAGGTTCGATCCCTCCGGGGCCTAGGAATCTTTATGTGAGGAAGCTATCCAGCTGGCTTGCAGAACGTCGGTGGTTCTAACCAGGTGCCCGCCCGTGCACAAAAAATTGACCGGAGGGGCACCTGGGGTCTTCCTCCACTAGTGGAAGCTGGAAAATTGCCATATGACCTTAGCTGTTGGTGCGACTATAAAATCCAATTCAATTCAATTTTGAATAAAGAAGAAACATTGGGGTAATTTATAAAAATAACATGTCTTGGTCCAATTCCTATAATCAGCAGGGAAAAGGTGTAAGTTTTAATGAAGAATTAAAGCAACTGTTGAACTCTGCTTTTTCAGTCAAGCGTTTAATTGTAACGATTACAGATTCTATAATTTTTGTGTCGCCTATGTAGCATGGCAGACACTTAAGGATCACTTTCTCCGTTGTCGTCCGTCATCCTTCACACTTTAACCAGTAACTCAAACTTGGCTATGAGTTATACCCATTTTCATAAAACTTTAACAGGAAACTTAACCAAGCTGTTGAATTGAAATAAGTACATGGCAGGTGACGCAAGTGTTCATGGAACACCCTTCTAGTTTTAATTGGTTTTGCCGTGTACCAGAAATAATAATCACAAAAATCTTTTTTTTAATTTAGATCGTAAATGTGAGAACCTTGAAGTACTCACAGAAGCAACAGTGTACAAGAAGGAGGCTCGCCGAGGTCACATGACCGCAGAAACTGACGACATAACAGAGGAGGATCTGTGTACGTCCCTGATGGCTGACCTGTTGGAATACCAGAATTGTGAAGCGCAGAGAGCACTGTGTCTGCTGGCTCAGCAGGTACGCCAGCCTAAATTTGTGAATAAATGAGTGGGTGGTAAGTCAGGAAACGTGGCTTTCTGATACGGAACCTAAGATTGTTAAAACTAAACCATGTCAACCAATTAACATACATGTAACTTCTGATATGAAACCCACATGATATTGTTAAAACTAAATGGGGTCAACCAAACACTATATCTTTGACAGGTGTTGCTGTGGTGTAATCTTTATCACCTCGATAAAGTAATCCGGGGTCAACCAAACACTATATCTTTGACAGGTGTTGCTGTGGTGTAATCTTTATCACCTCGATAAAGTAATCCGGGGTCAACCAAACACTATATCTTTGACAGGTGTTGCTGTGGTGTAATCTTTATCACCTCGATTAAGTAATCCAGGCATCGATCCCAGCCAGGATTCATTTTCGAATTACTTCAAAAGTAATTTCACACTTGACCAGTCCTTTGGTTGAGACTTAAAACCGAAGTCTGCTCGTTAAAATGCCTAGTGCAATACAGCAAGGAAGGAAAAGCAAACGCTTATATGCACAAAATATCTTTCTGATATGGAACCCACATAATATTGTTACAACTAAATGGGTATCATATTTAATAACATTACATTATCATAATTAATCCAAGATTTTATTAGTCGATTGCATAGCAAATCCAGGCTTTTAGTTTGGTGATTTCCATCTATCGTTCGTTCGTGTTCGTTTATCCGCATTTTGATGTTTTGTTAAAGTTTTTGTTTTTCCTCATTTCTCAAAAAAGAATTGTCAGAAAGCCTTGAAACTAATGGCACACAAGTTCATTATCATTACACAATGTTATATGACAAGAACCATAACTTTGTCATGTATTTTATCTGAATTATTCCCACTTTTTACTTAGATTTTTAAGTTAAAATGTTGGATTGGCAGTCTGGCGTTCTCACCACTGTTGGTGCTTCACTTGTTCAGTAGCAGGTGATCATTTTCCTGTCATATACTCTTGTAGAGTGAAGGAGAAATTCTCCAGTACCAGAACAAGATTCAGCAAGACAAGAAATCCAACATGGCCGACAACATTGCCATGGTAGTGCTCTCCCCTGAGAGGGCAGATGGCGCCAGTGAGGATGATCTAATTGAGGCACTCAAGGGGAAATATGATGCACTAAAGGATAAACTTCTTGCCGAGGCTCTCATGAAAGAGGTAATATTACCGTATTTTGTTTTTGTTTTGGTAAAATTATAAACAACCATTTCAAAACCTTTAGGAGATGGGTGGCATCAAGAGTTCCTTTAATAAATCTGACAAAAAATTATTATGCTTAAATTTATTATTTAAAACTACTCCATCATGATATGAAATGTAATGTGACTGCAGTTCAAACTTTATGGAAATAAATCTTAAAGTAGCAATCCCGCCAACAACAACCACGTTTTTACAACATATGTACACCATTTCTAAACCTACTGACCACAACGTATAACTTAGGTATTTTGAGAATCCAAACTTTGTAGACGTAATATAAACGGCTTTAACCAGTCTGGCCAAACCCCAAAAACTGGAGCGTCAAATTAGAGTTACCAACTCATAATTCATTTAACACATATTCAATCATGGTTATTTTAAGAACCCGTGAATAGACCTATACTTTTAATCACTGACATGAACACCTGACAAAGAGCTTTGATAAACGGTTTTGTAGGGTAATTTTGCCTTTATATGGAGGTTAGTTTCTTTAACAAATTGAATCATATGCTCAACTTTCTGTTTCAGCTTGGAGACACAGAATGGAACCGTATGTCAGAGAAGGAGAGACAGAGGAGAGTATTTGACCTGAAGTTGAAGGAGAAACAACTTCGGAAGGCGGGCGAGGCTAATGCTCTACTGGGTGAGTGTTTTGCTGAACTAGAGGAAGAAATGTTAAATCTTATGGAAAAGTATGGGACAGAATCAGTTAATATGTTAAAGGGACACATGCCAATATTGATTCTTAAAAAACGTGTAATGTTTACGCTAGCCTTTCTACGCAATTGATATATTTGCAAAACATGTTTAATCATAAATGTCTTCAAATCAAATTAAATATAAAGTGTGGTTTATTACTTAGGCAGGAGGTCTATAGTATTTGTTATACCCAGGAAAAAGTGGGTGGTCTGCCTCCACCACTTAAAAATCAGCTGTCATATATAACCTTACATGTGATGGAAAATAACATAAAACAACATTCAACCAACTAAATATAAATTAAAAAACTGTAAGTAAAAAAATCTAGGTATTGGTTTAATAAAAGTATTGAAGATTGCTGCATGTCTCTTTAAAATTGCTTTAGGCAAGGTTCAGACCATGATAGTAAATTGTTCGGAAGTTTTAATACTAGCCCTTTAAGTATTGTAGACTTTACTGAGAACATATTTCAACTGCGATAATTCTTGTTTCAGCTGAGCTTCTGAAAGATCAGGAGCATCTACGTCAGCTGATGGGAGACTCCGCGCAGGATCAGCGTCAAAAACTACAGGACCGATTACGACGCAGGAAAGAACGACATGCTGAAGGTAGGTAATTTCTCACTTAGCGCAAACTTGTAACCCTAATATATCATCTTTGTTAATGCATGATATCAGTGTTTTGACTTCAGATATGATAAAAAAAATATGTTTAAAAAAACAAATACAGCATTTTGTATTTTAGAAATGTGTATCCTGCAGCCAAGTTTTGATGAAAGGATAAAAGTTCAATCCTTATATCACATTACATGTTCTAATACATGTCTGACAACCAATTATTTTCTTTAAGAACAAAATGTTGTTGAAAAATCAAAAATTACATCAAAATAAAAGTCAGAACATGTAAGGATGTGTATTTATAATAATTATGTATATCAGGGATGTCGGAGGAGGAAATAGATCAACTGGAGAAAGAAGATATAGAGAGAGAAGAAGAAGAAGGCAGAAACAAGAAGAGAAATATCATTGAAGACCTCGATCAGAGGTTTGAACAGGTAAGCATTCATTTACATAGAGGATCCTTGAGAAAGTCTAATTTAATATTATGTAACCATATATAGCTACTGTTGTTCTGGAAACTGATTCAGAGAGAGCCTTTTGCAATTTATCATTTTAAAGTTAATCCACTATTTAATGGATAAATAAAATGTAATACTGGTATTTAGGTAAATAGATGGGGCATATTTCACCTGTGTTTATGTTTTGTATTAATAGGTTATTTTATAAACATTTTAAAGAAAAACACCCAATTACTTATTATGTCGACAAAGCAGTATTTTGTGCAACTAATTGTTTGACATTTCACATTGTACCAAATAAGGAGAAGGATGAGTTGCTACGGAGACTAAACGCTGCTGACGATGACCTTGAGCGAGAAAGAGAGAGACAATCCAACCTGGCACGACTGCGGCGGGACCAGAGACTTGCAAGGAAGGAGGACAACTTTGGTTCCGCGGCACTCATACTGGGCCTCGCAGAGAAGCATGATAAAGAGTAAGTTATGTACATAATGTCTTTAGTATTTACTATAGCTTTAAATTCATTTTTTCTGTCATTTATTGAAGTGTAAACTTTTCTTCATCACATGACAAATTGAATTAATTCCAGAGGATTTTATGTTATTTGTGCATAATTCACCAAACATAAATTTGACCCTAATGATTCCGATATTTTGTTTACTATTTTATATGTTTTGAAAACACATTTCTAAATCAGGATTTTCAAATTCCACCTTCTTTCATCAATACAGTCATTTGAAACACCTTTGTTTTCTGTGTAAAGTACAACGTCATGAGATATGTATGAGTTGCGAATTTCATTATGGAATTTAAATAGGTATGAATAAGGATCATGTGATATGATTTGACCAATGAAAAGTAGTATTAGATAAAGTGTTGGAATTATATTGGACTGACCACATGAGAAAGAATAAAGTTTACATTGTGTAAATGTCACCTACACCAAATACACAACCTGCAGGATGTTGAAGCTGTACCATTTGACATTTTTGAAATTAATTAGGATCTTCTCTGTTACAGCCTTAGATTGTCCAAGGATGAGGAGAGAGAACGCCAGGAGAAGTTGGCACGGGAAAGACTCGAGGCTGCACGGGAACGTCGACATCGGGGTATAAAGGATGATGATGATGACAGTGAAATGCACGTGGTGAATACAGATGACCCCGCCTCAGTGCAGGAGGCTATAGCACGAGACATGGACAGCAGACATAGGCATGAGAGGGAATTCTTCATGAAGGTTGGTATTTACTCATAGGGTATTACTATATTGTCGATGATTAAACCTGACACTGGGGCAGCTTCTATTATTTTGTAGAGACAAACAATGGCTTTTTTTTATCCAGCTTTTGTGAGGGTAGAGCAATTAAATTCATTGGTGTATCGTAAAGTAAAATGATGGTACACAACCTTTTTAATTGTAATTTGGATTTTAGTTAATGAGTTGGTAATTTTCAACCTCAGTTGATTCTTGTCCACCTTATTGTTACCTTATTGTTTATGCACAGGGATGGAATCTCCCTTTATATGTTTCTTGTCTGCCGTTGCCATTGTTCGTGTTGATGTTTCCATCAATAGATGTGTGTATGTTCAGTTACAAAATCTCATCATGCCACTGTTGACATTTTTGGCCTTCATTGTCGATGTGCTTCATTCCCAGAACCTGAATGTAAGATAAGTTTTCCAGCCACTGTGATGAAAACGAAAATGCTTACATGGTATGCAAGAAATAATATTGTGACTAATATGTTTAGAAGGCCCCAGTGGGGTGGGGATGGAGTGTGTTAATAGATAGGTTTATAAGCACAATGCTGCTGTCTCGCCATATAGCTAGCTTATCTTATGTCGCGATGCAGGAAAGTGTTTTCTGCTTATTATTAAATTATGAGTTTGATTCACCACTGAGGCTGCTGAATTTTGTCATACACTTAATATATGTACACCTCAAAGTATCATGGCTGTTATATTTAAACTTGTTTCTGTCTCTTCACCCCAGCTTCTTGAGGAAAGTGTTGATGGTAAACACAGGAAGTCAGCACAAGCCATGTCCCATGATGAGAGGGATGACAAGATGTTTGAACTGGCGGAGATATACAAGCACTGGCTCAACTCTGACAACAAAAACGTGCAGGAACAAATGGACATTTTGAAGGTAGGACATCAAACTTGTATGACAAAAACGTGCAGGAACAAATGGACATTTTGAAGGTAGGACATCAAACTTGTATGACAAAAACATGCAGGAACAAATGGACATTTTGAAGGTAGGACATCAAACTTGTATGACAAAAACATGCAGGAACAAATGGTAATACTAAAGGTAGGAGATAATCAGAATCTTCAGCAGATGAAGATCAGCAGTTCCAACTTAAGTATATACCGACAGATTTTAGCCAAACCAAGACTCCACCCATGATTTGATTCTTTTTTCTAGCCTACGATTAACATTTTTCTTATTGACATCACCAACATTCAATGTTTTCCATTACCATTTATTACCTGATCTCCTATATAAATGCTATATCGTCATTTCTTGCTAATTCACTAAGGAAAGACTGTTCCCGGTGAAAACGAACTGTTACCGGGCTTTAGTTTCGACTGTTTCCCTCACGTGCTAGAATTTCCCCGATTACTATTTATAGAAGGAACATCAAAAACTCGGCATTTTCCGCTGCCCTTCGTGACAGGCGGGAAATGCCGAATTTTCCCACACATTGAACATTTCCAAACTGTCACGGAAATTGTCGGAAAATTTACATTGGTTATCAATCAGCTAATCATAAATGAAATATTGAAAATATTTAGTGACATATTTTATCTGACATCATAAAACTCACACCTTTTAGACATTGATGGAAGATGAAATCTACAGTTTACAGTTCAGTTTTACACATGTACAGAGGCCAAGAATTAAAAGCATTAAGATTTAAAGTGTGTTTTTGTGTGTAAAATATTCTTCCAATCACTTGCTTTTTTCACCATAGGTTCCCATTATAAAACAAATTTTTATTTTCACTGTTTCGTACAGTAACATTAATCAGGTAATAAAACAGTTATCACATGTGTGTTTGGGGAACAGTCAAAACAGTTTTCCCGAGGTGAAGGGGATGGCAGTGACTGTTCCCAAAACACATGTGATGACTGTATAATGTTGATTTACACAGTGATGTCATGCAACTGTTGATGCCAAGCAGAGGAGGACTCAGGACCACGTCTGTCACAATGACAGAGTATGAAAATAAGTCCTGACAGCTGGACAGTGAACTCTGAGATTTGGGATGAATCTTGTAGGGAAGGGGGAAAATGTAACCTATTCTGGCTAGTTAGCTCAGAGAGCATAGGAACGGTAGCCCTAAGATCTGGATTTGAGCCCCAGTTACGGCTGCTTTTTTCTATCATGTGAGATCAACATCATTATTAATATGTTTAATAAAGGAATATTTTTACCACATGTGTAAAATTTGGATATCCTATCTGGTAAGCAAGCTCCATTTTAAAGAAATAAAAGAAATAAAATCTTTAAATAAACATGTTTCAATATAAATACAGCAGACAAATTAGGGAGTGGTCAGCACTTTTTTACTAGTACACCTACCTGACAAAAGCAAATCAAATGAGATTTGTGCTAAAAATAGTTTCAATATCTTGTAAAAAAACACTTAAGCCTACTGATGTTTTTAACACAAACTATGTCTTAAAACAGGAAGCTGCTACTTGTAAGTTGGAGATGCTGATGGTTCAGGCAGAAGCAGACGGCCGTCAGGTAACCAGTGATGACCTACAGGTGGCACTGCTGGCTGACCTTCAGGAGCATCAGAAACGGGAAGCACAACGACTGTTGAATAATATTGAAAACACGGTCAGCTTCCTTTCATACATGTATAGAAATTGTTAAACTGTTTTAATGTTTTAATGCCATGAAATGAAATGACAAATTTCTGTTTCAATAGTCATTTTACATCAAGATAAAGTTTAAAATATCATTATTCTTTGAAAGTCCGATTGATTTTCCTTGAAATTTTATATCTCTAAAACAAATGTTCATAAAATATGAAATGTTTGATAAATAAGAACTTGCTTAATTGGACCATTAAATAACTTTCTAGAATGGTTTTTGAGACAAATTTTAAGAGAAACTATCTTGGTCTTAAAAAAATTATAAATAAATGGCCTTTAAACTTTACATTAATGAAAATATGTAATGACTTGATGTATTTTGGGTTGTCCAAGTATATACCTTTGATTTTTAAAAGTCATTATGCTGTTCGTTTTGCTTTCTTTCTTTTTTTTTGATGATTATTACTGTACGACAAAACCTGAGGGTTTTTTTAATACAGGATCTCCAAGGGTTACAACAACTTCACAGAGCCATGTCACTGTTAAACAAAGATGGTGGCCATGACAATGTAGCATCTGTGTTGCTAGGTGACCGGTTGCCAGGGGAGAGCAGTGAGGAGGAGGCTGAGGAAGGGGAGACAACTGAGGCCAGTGTAATGAAAGCCTTGGAACAAAAATATGATGCCATCAAGGACCAACTTCTTGTCGAGGTCAGAACAAATGTTTCCTCTTAGTTAGACTGACTGATATTGTATGACATAAAATGTGTCATCTTAGTTAGTCTTATAAAATATGGCATTACATGTATTATTGGGGATATTACAAAAAATAAAAGATATCTAAGATGATGTTGCCCTCCTCTAGTGTCGGGTATCACGATATATTGCGATACAAGAGACTGTATCGCGATACTTTCCATAATATATTTTCTTGTACAATTACTTTGATAATTTCAACCGACTTTGCTGATTTCCTGGTGTATTTCGATGCAGATGACATAACGTGATGCAATGTTGGTTGTGCTTGTGAATGAGAAACATTGGACATGACAGTTCCGAGGTTGACAATGTCTACTTTCTGTTCTGTATTCGACGTCAAGTAATGTCTTCACAGCTGAGTTACCAAATGTGTTGTGCTGCCGGAGCACTTGACCATAACCTTGCATATTTTACAAAATGCCACATTGCCTAGATCTAGACTAGACTACTATTGTAGCGCCCTTTTTAAGCCTAAAGTGATCCCAAACACACGATTTTGCTCTTTTGTTTTTAACATTTCTCATTCACTTGAGTCGGCCATGCTCATCTGAGTGTATGGTACCAGGGAGTAAGTATACAGGGAGGAGACACGGACCGTATTTGATGTTTTATGTTGTAGCGTGTGTTTCACTACTGCGTGAAAATGACTACTTTTGGTTGTTGCATGAATGTGTGAAAAACAGCAAATTCTTATAAATTATAACACTTATAAACCCCAAAAAAGTGCGAAATGTAAACATAAGTATTATTTATGCACATTGTGTCCTCTGATACAGAGCGTGTATTTGTTTGCATGTATAAAAGCACGTTTTACCAGACGGCTCCTTGTAACAAAGATGGCGCCACTCGGTGCCAAATAAAAAATGGTGATAGTGTATAGCTATTGCAAACGAGATACTAAGTACGGGTTATATTAGGCATGTTTAAAAGCACATTTTACCAGACGGCTCTTTGTAACAAAGATGGCGCCACTCAGTGCCAAATAAAAAATGGTGATAGTGTATAGCTATTGCAAACGAGATACGAAGTATGGGTTATATTAGGCATTAATAATAACAAAAAGTGAATAGTAGACATATTTATCTTTGTCAAGAAGGTAATTTCACGGTGGTGATTATAAGACAAAGCCTAAAAAGAGGTGATGAAAATGCCTCTTTTGAAATATCGGCTGAAATTAAAAAAAATTCAAATTAAAAATGGTGTATAGCTATTGCAAACAAAATACAAAGTACAGGTTATATTAGGCATTAATAATAACAAAAAGTGAATAGTAGACATATTTATCTTTGTCAAGAAGGTAATGTCGTGATGTTGAGTATAACAGAAAGCCGTAAAAAAGAGGCTGTAAAAACTGCCTATTTTGAGATGTTGGCTGATATTTTAAATTTTCAAATGTAATGCGCTTGCGATCGATTTACCTGTATCGATAAAATAGTAAATGGCGGCGTTCTGGCGTGACAGCATAAATCGATAAACTAGTGTGTTTATTAACCCGTGTCTCCTCCCTGATGGTACCCAGCATAACATATGCACATATTACGATAAGGGAACACCAGATATTATTGGAAGTGCATCTATTTTTAACTATGATGGTACTCACTTCCCAATATGTGTATTTACGATTGTATTACAAACACGGGTAACCTCTCTCTAACACTAAATAATCTCTCTCGTACATGTTAATGTGGAATATTTCAGGCCCTAATGAAGGAGCATGGAGAGAGAGAGTGGGCACAGATGACGGAGAAACAACGACAGAAGAAGCTTATTGACCTCAAGTTGAAGGAGCGGCGACTCAGAAAGGCGGGAAAGTTGGACGAGATTGCTAACATTATTGGCAGCCATCTTGAAAATGAAAAACGTAAGGATCTGTAGTAAAATTACATTTTAAAAAATTGTGTTAAATTGTGAAAATAATGTTTTCTGATATTCATTTTTTGTCACACTTTAAAAGGTTTTATTTTTGTCACTATAACTTTTTTACGAATTGAATTGAATTATTTAAGTTACAGAAGAATCATGATTTATTTATTATTTATTTTTTTATGCTAGCTTTTAACTGTACTGTCAAACTTGCTCCAGAGATCACCTCTACCGAAAGACCATTTTCTGTAGGAGACCACTTTTTCAGATCTCAAGTGTGTTGTTTTAAGTTAAAAGGCACTTGTATTAAGGGACCACCTCAATATGGAGGCCAAATTAGTTAAAAGACCTCTTCAATTAAGAGACCACATCAGTTACAAGACCTCATCAATTAAGAGACCACATCAGTTAAAAGACCTCATTTAAGAGACCACATCAGTTAAAAGACCTCGTCAATTAAGAGACCACATTCTTTAAGAAAACACTATTTCAGGTTCCAAGCATACTCTCTTAAATTAAAACGCACATGTTTAAGAGACCATCTGTGTTAAAAGACCACTTACTATTTTCCTTTTAGTGGTCTCTCAATACAGGGTTGACTGTATTGTGTTGTGTTATATGAGATGTTTGATCTTATCCAGTACTTGACGAGTTGATGGGTGATAGTAAGAAATCACAGAAAAAGAGATTAGAGGAGAGGCTGGCCCGCAAAAGGGAGCTGATTGCAGACAGGCAGTCTGAGGGTCTGTCGACAGATGATGCGACGATTGAAACCATTATACAGGAAGAGGAAGTGGAAGAAGAGAAACGCAAACGACGGGTAAACTAAAAAAAAATATCGACTTAATTATAATTGATAGACCACTAACATGAGTGATAATATTATATTGTTGCGATTTTATTTAAATTCTTTGTTAATTGTGTTAATAACTTCTTTATATTGTAATTAATGCTAAAAACATTTTAGAGAATATACAGATAACCCTTTTTCAAATCAATGTCCCTGTATCTTCAGTATCATTATTTTCAACAGTATCATCATCTTCAGTATCATTATTTTCAACAAAAAATCACTTTGAAGTATGTGTCATATAATATATAGACGATCTTACGTGAGTGTTTGTTTGATATGAAAAAATATGAAACGTGTTGAATAATGATGTATTTTATGAAACCTATCGAGTAAAATATTAAAATCACCCAATGAGTTTCATATTTGAAATCATATGAAAACTTTTGTTTGAGTTACATGACAACATCTGATGTTATTACACATGTGGTAGTAACAAAAATATGAAAAATGTTACAAAACAGCATACAAGCAACATCATGTGATAATTTTTTTTTAAAAATTATGAACAAATTATGAATTCAAACTCTAAAGGACTATTAGTCTATTAAAATTAAATACTGAAAAGTAGATACCTTGAAAGCAACAAACACAAACGAGATAAAAGTAGCAACACTCATGCCTCCTTGCACCGGCCTTAAGCGATATTCCATTTTAAAGCCACAAAGATTGGGGTTGATGATCTCAAAGGACTAGTTCAGAACTGATTAAAGTTTCTCCTCAAATTTGAAATTATAATTAGGATTTTGTTGATCTTGAAATACATAGATTTACAAATAAGATGGCATTGACATTACTGTTTTCACAGAACATTCTGGAGAATCTTGAACAGAATTTTGAAGATGAGAAGTTGCGTCTGCTGAGAACATTGTCAAATCAGAGGGACAAGGTAACACAGGAGCGCCAGAGGCAGTTGGAGCTTGCCAAGCTGAAGCGTGATGAGAGACGTATGCAGAAGGGGCAGAAGCTGCAGACAGCAGCAATGATAATTAACAGTGCAAAAGAAGATGACAAGAAGAGAGAACAAGGGTAATGGAGATTAATTTTGTGTTTAGCATGGCACACACATTCGTGAAGTTTTCCATCATTTTCTTTTAAAAGGAAAAAAGTAAATAAATACGAAAAAGATATGTTTGATTATAATTGTCAACAATATTAAAAGAAAATGGGTCTTTTAATATTTAATAATAGAAATTAGGAATATTAAAGTGCCAGTTGCATATTTTACTTCATGTTTAACATGGCACATGTAAACAAATGTTTCACAGCAGTTTTAAAAAATTGTATTTTGGTTTGTAATTTAAAGTGGCAAAACTAAGTTTAACAAAAACAAATAACTAATCTTTACAGCATAGAAGCAGAGCGGGAGAGACAGCAAAACATTGCACGTGAGCGTCTTGAGGCTCGTAAGCGTAAGAAGCACGGGGCTCCACTGAATGCCGTAGAGATGGAGCAGAAACTTAATGAGGATGAGGAGAGAGCAAAGTTGGATGAGGTCGTGAAGCAAGCTGAAGGTTTGTCTACACTAAATTTGCATTTGCATATTGTTCAACTTAGAGCATTGATGCATTACAAGTATATATTCTGTCAAGTATATATTCTGTCTGGAATAGAGGGCTGGCGTGGCGCAGTCGGTAGCGCGGCGGATTTGTAACCGGAGGCCCTGGGTTCAATCCTCCGTGGTGCCACTGAGTTCCGTCAGTGTGTTGTTGGGCAAGACACTTTTCCTTAGCCTCGTCCGTCGGATGGGGACATAAACCGGGCGGTCCCGTGTATCGGTCTATCATCCGAGCACGTTAAAGAACCATAGGAATCTATTCGATAATAAGAGTAGGGCAGGTTCCCGGATTCCTATGTATCCTTCCCCTCTCTCTGGGGTGGCTCTAAATAACCTGTACTGTGTTGATGAGCCGTTAAACAACATTCATATATACTGTCTGGGATAAGAATATGTTGCCAAAAACACATGATCATGCTATTAAACTCATCCTGTTAAAGGGACTCGAGTCGATCTTGAAGAGTAATCGGTGCCAATACAAATTCAAGAGAAAGCCCTCATAATATGCTTCAGTTTCATATGAAATGTGCACGTCTAGTTTATTAGCCTCATATTTAGTTTGGTTGATTTATTTATTTTTTTATTTTTTGGACTCGGCATATTTTTGTTGTTAAATTCGTATAGGGGCTCATATTGCTAGCAGTTGTACATATTAGTAAATATAAGTGTAGGTTGATCTCAAAACACACATTTATTATAGCCTTAAAGCATTATATGAATTCATTTTAACAAGTTTTGCACCAAAATCTAGCCAAGTTTTTAAGTTTTATCAAACTATTTCATTGATAATAATAAATTATTCTGATAAGGTGAATGTTTTTCAACCCATAGCCTTGGTACTAAAACGGAATATGTCAAATAGAAATGTAAGACTTCTGACTGTATTTCAGGGGAGAGTATCTATGAAGCATTAATGACGACAGTTGAGAACAAACAGGAAGAAGAAATGGACATGTTGATGGCACTGCTGGACCTTGCCAGGGGAGACAAACAGCAGACGACAAAGGTCAGCAGCAGACAGAACGAGGTAATTGTTGTCTTGTTCAACTGTAAACTTTGATAATCATGTATTTGCTGATTAGTCTTTGCCTATTTACTAATGGTATTTGCTGATTTGTTTGTGCTGATTCATCTTTCTGATTGGTCTATTCTGATTGGTCTTTGCTGATTGGTCTATTCCAATTGGTCTTTGCTTATTGGTCTTGGCTGATTGGTCTATTCTGATTAGTCTTTGCTGATGGTCTATTCTGATTGGTCTTTGCAGATTGGTCTATTCTGATTTGTCGTGGCTGATTGGTCTTGGCTTATTGGTCTTGGCTGATTGGTCTATTTTGATTAGTCTTTGCTGATTGGTCTATTCTGATTTGTCATTGCTGATTGGTCTTGACTGACTGGTCTTGGCTGATTGGTCTATTCTGATTGGTCTTTGCTGATTGGCAATGGTGACTAAACAAACAAAAATACATGACGCATAAAACTAAAAATTGTACCCAAAGGAGTAAAACATTAGGAGGGTTATAAGAAGCTTTTTTTATAAGCTTGTTTGTTTGTTTTGTTTGTATGATGTTTTACGTCATTTTCAACACATGTCAGATGCATTGTCTCGGATCTGTAAGTTATCTTTTAGTTAAAACTTAAAGAATTAATTCATATTTATATTGTATATTTGATTATCTTTGTCAATGTTAATGTTTATAGTTACAGCAAACCAATAGTTACATGATCATGTTGAAGTTTGGGAATTTATCAATTCTATAATGACATCACATTAAAATAGATAGGTATGCTTTGAAATTACCTTGTTGATTCAGGAGTTGAAATCTGAGTTGGCACGTTTGGATCAAGAACAGATGCGCTGGCGTAAACGGTCAGCCCAGATGGTGGCGGACTTGGACGAGACAAATCTGACTGTGGAGGCGAGCCACGAACACATGGCCGAAGTGGCACAGAATAGATCTAATCTCATCAAGATACTCACTGACGCACTCATGTGTAGGCTGGAAGGTAAGGAATGGGATTTGACATGGGTCATGTGACCTTTTTAAAGTGATAAATATTATGGGACATGGATGTAATGTACATTCCCTGTAATAGCAAAGTTACAAAAACGTATATGTTTTACCCTGAGAAATGGGCTTACATCCTGTCTCTAATCATGGGAGAAACTACATTACATGTCTCTAAAATAAGTTTGCGCCGAAAGTTTAAAAATTTTTTTGTTTAACTTTAAATTTTGTTTTCGAGATTAATGCTCCATAATATCAAATCCTTCATCCTCCCCTGTAGGTGATTACTTACCCCCATACTAGTGATAGGTGTTCAGTTTCCTGAAACCTTAGACCTTAGCTAGGGTGGGATGGTAGGTACAACTATAGAACATGCATTAATCTAGTCATACATTTATTAATCTTTCTCTGGTAGTCATTACCACATCAGGTAATTACATTATTGTTTTCCAGTTGAACATCGTATACTGAAGCAGAAAGAGCCTGACATGTCAGGTGACAAGATGGAGGAGGAGCTTCAGGTTGCCATGGTCACTGATCTTCAGGAGAAACAAACTTCAGAAAGCAGAGCTATACAGCATCTGATGGAAAATCAGGTACTGTATGGGTGTCTAGATTCCAATTAATGGCCCATTTTTGTCGCATCTTCAACTTGCAGAACGTAACACATAGTTTCTGCAGATGATTTATTTGCTCTTAGCTCTGCGAACTAGAGTTGCCCAACTCAGTGTCAACTTGCATCTTTACTGGTACAATTTTATAACTTCATGTCATGTGACCTTGATATACTTTTCATATGACTATGACATCCTTTTCATATGACCTTGACATACTTTTCATGTGACCTTTGCATTCTTTTCATATGACCTTGACATACTTTTCATGTTAACATCCTGTTTGTATGACCTGACATCTTTTTCATGTGAACATGACATACTTTTTAGCTTGACTGTTCAAAGAATAGTGAGAGCTATCCTACTCACCAAGGCGTCAGCATTGGTGTCGGCCTCCCCAGCTTCCCCTTGAAGTTGTTGTGCAATAACTTCAATACTACTGAAGCTATTGCATTAAAATTTTATACTAATGTTTCCCGTCAAAATCTGCACCTTATCCAACAATCCCCATAACTCTTCCTTTCATTTTGACAAAATTATGGCCCCTGAATTGGTAAAAAATGTCATTTTTACATAGAAGCATGTAGGAAAAACAAAATCTTCTTCTCCGAAACAAAAAGGGCTGCAGCTTAGATATCGTGTATGTAGCATCGTCTAGTAGTCCTCTACCAAGTTAGCTGAAATGGTGACCCTGGGTTCAGAATTGGACCCGCCCCGGGGATCACAAGAGGTGAAATATTAGGGTGTGGGTGGGCCCCCTGAGTCATAAATTAGTAACCGTTGAGATCCCCACCCTATAACCATATATACACTTACTGGGCATGAACAGACAGATATAACCACCCAACCAGCATAGACTCGGGGCTCCTTCCCCACCCCTGGGGACATAGCCCCTCAGTCATAACTTGGAAACCATTGAGATCCCTACCGTTATGATCTTGCTGTCCTTTTCATGTGACCTTGACATCTTTTTCTTATTACCTTGACATCCTTTTCATGTGACCTTTGCATTCTTTTCATATGACCTTGACATATTTTCATGTGACCTTGGCATACTTTTCATGTGCATTAAATGAGGTAATTTGCTTTAAGCTCATAAATTAGCCTAAATATATTTCCTGAACTTGTTAGTCCTCTTCATGTTGAAAGGTTAGAAATGAGTGTTAAAAAACAAATATCATAGATATAATACAGTTTCTTATGAATGGTGTATTAGTTTGGATAGTGATCAACTTTTAAGTTAGTACAACTTGCTACAAAGCCTCTCACTGGTTTGGAATATCACCCCTTAAATCTAAACAATTAAACAAAAATAAGTCAAATCTTAAATATCTTTCCTCTGCTCTCAAGAATGATGAGATGTTGCGAGAGATGAAAAAGAGCCAGCATGTGGCATGTAGAGAGGGATGGTTTGACAACCTGACACGTACGGTATTCCACGTGTCGTCAGCAGAGGGAGGTATGGAGGAGCAGGAGACGATCGAGGACAAGTTCCAGGAGAACATGGCTCAGATGGAGGCTGAGTTTGAGGCTGAAAGGGAGAAGGAGATTCAGAAAGGTGAGATAGAGGAGTTCAATGAACTCAGTTTTAAATTTAACCATAACAATCATGTTTGTTGTTTAAAATATTTAGTTTCAGACATAGGCAAACCTCCAGAGAAAAAAATATCATAATTGTTCTTATTAAAAAAGTTTTTAAACAAAGAAAAATGTAAACACACAAGTAAAGAGGGGTCCCACAACCCTATCGAGTACACCATATTTCAAACCTGTTATTTTGTATGCTGGCTCTCACATCGCCTGGTTCCCACATGGGATAGTAGTATTTTAAATGCCAAATGATATTCCAGACTTCAAACTCCGGGTTAAGTGGTAGTCAAATTTCAACCTCTATCTGAAGTAGTATTGGTAAATATAAATAAATGTAAAATATTATAAATATAAATAAATATTTTGGCAGTGCCATAGGGAGGGACAAATCAAGTTGCTAAAGAGTGTCCGCATATGAACAATAGTCCTTTTAGCTGGAATATTTTGAGAAAAAAAATAGCTATTTGTCGCCATTTCATCATCGTTAAAGTTTGTATGCGTCTCGGAAACAACTTGGCATCATGGATGGAAACTTTACACATGTATTTGACTTTATTAGGCATCATCATACAGTCAGTTACTATAACCCATCTTCTTATTTTGCCAAATTAAGTTTACTTCTATACTTAGATTAATGTGGTAAAAGTTTTGTATGCAAACTTCACACATGTATTTGGCAGTATTACAACATCATACAGACAGGCTATATAACTCATACTTATGATAGCCTCTTTTAAACTTAGAAAAACAAATTGGTTAAAGTTGTGTATGTATTTAAGATTGTCAATCTAGTCTTTTTTAAAACAGGTCACCAAAATCTTTCTCAAAACATCTGGCTTGCGGAACGTTGGTGGTTGTACCCAGGTGCCCGCTCGTGCATGAAAATTGCCCAAGGGGCACCTGGGGTTTTCCTCCACCAATGGAAGCTGGAAAGTCGCCATGTGACCTTAGCTGTTGGTGTGACTATAAAATCCAATTCAATTCAATTCTGTTTAAAAAAAACGTCTATCAATATCTTCATATTTATTATACTTTACCACCAAACTTTGGTATACTGGAACCTTCTTGTTTACGTCCGTCTGTATGTGGATATATTCATTCTAAAAGTCAAGAGTAAAACTATTGCTTTTGGGGTCAGTAGGTCGAAGGTCAGGGTTGGCATGACTTGATGTGCATACATGTAGAGGGGTGAGTGGAAAACTAATGTAACTGTATATACATAAAGAACAAGATAAGCATAGTTTCACACTGAGCCCAAAGGGCGTCCATGGCCGAGTGGTCAGAGTCTCTGACTTGAAATCACTTGCCCTTCACCGCTGTAGGTTCGATCCCTCAGTGGCCTAGGAATCTTTATCCAGCTGGCTTGCGGAACGTCGGTGGTTCTACCCAGGTGCTCGCCGTGCACGAAAATTGCCCGGAGGGGCACCTGGGGTCTTCCTCCACCAGTGGAAGCTGGAAAGTCGCCATATGACCTTAGCTGTTGGTGCGACTATAAAATCCAATTCAATCAATCACACTGAGCCCTCGATATGCATTCTACAAACTATCAAAAGTCTTCACTTCACAGCTCGGCACATCTCCCTGAGTAATCCAACCGTAACTTACTCACATATCTAAAATGCATTTAACTATTTGACTTATGTAAATGTGATATTACACATATACAGGTCTTGAAAAAGGTAGGATTAAAGGTAGCTTTGTATTAGACTATATTATATAGATTAGTTTCACTTTAGTATTAGTATTTTAATATAATTAGGAAATCTTCAATATTAGATGGAAAGACTTGACAAAATTATGTCTTAGTAGAACATTAGTCTATTACTTACTAACCTTCTGTTATAGTTATTCTGTATTACACTTCTACTACAGACATCAAGGGCAGATACAGAATTTGAGATTAGAGGGTGAAACTTTAAAAAACAATTTATTTATTTTTCGTATGGCTTTTCATAATTTTTCTGATTTTAGGGCAGGCATGCACCGCCCACCATTGAATCCACCCCTGGGCATTGTCTTACATCTGTTTTCGAACTCTTCTTTCCCAGTTTTAGTCTATTTTTAGACATGGTGGCCATCTTGGATTTATCAGTGACCTAATACTAATCTTCTCAGAGTCAACAATAAACTAACTTCCAATCAGTCATCATTGCTAGATAATGGGACTTTTATGTTAATTAGCGAAATTGGTTACTGTAAGATCAGGACATACTTAAAAGTAGTACAAATGTACGCAAAATTGTTAAACTATTACCGTAAATGTTTGTAATAATTTATAAATCATACCTTCTTTTATTCTTAGAGCTAGAAAATTGCTGCGCATGAGTATAACAAAAGTTACAAAGAAGTCCTATTTAACTATTTAAACTGTTAGTTTAGACTAATTTATTTTACATTAATAGTAACAAAAGTTTTCTGACTTATTTTAATCACTCTTGAAGTCTTCCTGGGTAGAACCAGTACTAAGCAAATGCAGATAAAGTGTCTTGCTCAGGGGCACAGCTCATATGGTCATTTTGCGGATTGAACTCACGACTTATCAATGATGGGTCCAATGCTGTACCACTAGACCCCAGTGCTCCACTACTGTAGATTTTATGAAAACAACTTGTAGTCTGTACATTAGTAGATTCTTTACTATCTTTAAATCCTCTTCTCCAGTTAGTCTATACCTCGTGTTATTTGCTATATTTTTGTCTATTTCACCGATTGTTCTTAATCATTTGTTTGCAATAGTGATTGTGTCGAATATCAGGTTTATTTGATATATGTTGTGAAATGCAGGTTTATGATTCTCACAAAAAGATTCTTGAACAATTCAGTTTTAAAATAATATTAAATTTGTTATTTATTTATTCTTTCAAAGGTTAAGCAGTTAGCTCATTTAAACCTGCTTCTGTGTGGGATATAAGTAGATAACTTAACCACAAATTAAACATCATTTCATTGCATCATATTACTTGAAAATATTAAAGGGGTTGATGCACTATTTTCAAACAAGATTTATTTAAAAGGGCTCTGAAAAACTTGAAAAAAGCTGAAAGAATTATCAAAATACCATGAAAAGTAAAGGAGATATGACCTATTGAACATTTTGCAAAAAAAATATAAAGGGAGGGGCCATCTGGAATGATCATCACACCTTTTGACCATATATGGCATATTGACAAAATATCTTTTAAAGCAAAGAAAATCACTGCAAAAGAAAAATAAGCATAAAATGTATACGTTTTACATTTGTATATTTATTTTTAATCAATTTGCAGTGATATTTTTTTATTTAAAAAATATTTTGTCAATATGCCGTGTATGGTAAAAAGGCGCAATGACATCCTTGTTCCAAGATGGCTGCCTTCATTGATGTTTCTTAGCAAATTTTCAATAGATCAATTCTCTTTATTTTTCATGGTATTTTGATATTCTTTCAGCTTTTTTCAAGTTTTTCAGAGCCCTTTAAGATAAATGTGGTTTGAAAATAGTGCATCAACCCCTTTAATTTTAAAAAATCTAAAATATTAAATTGGTTGTGACCAAAATAACTTCCTTTATTTGAAAAAACACATTGTCCATGCTTTAATAAACAATGTACGAGACTTAATTGCCACTCTTATTACAGCTCGAAGTAACGCAGCAGAGGGAGAGGTGATTGATGCGGAAGCCATCAAACAGAGACTAATGCAGGAATACGATGATAAAAAACAGGTTTCTTTTGTTTCTTTTTCTATCTTTATCTCATTCTCTCTATCATTTCTTGAAATCTTTCCTCTTTTGTATTGTTTAAGATTTAATCAGTTTAATTAATTCTTTATGACACTTTGACACAATTCCTGTATCTTTTTGTCATTCTATGTCATATATCTCCATTTGCCATTACATGGTCCCACCTTAATTCCATTAAGTGATGGGAAAGCTTATATTAGTAGGATTTTATAACAGGTATTTCGACAATAAAACACGTTTAAAAAACTTTTTTTATTGAAGAAATGCGAAAACCTGCTTAAAATTACTTATAAATGTTTTAATTTTACAAAATACAAACTTTTAAAGCCGAAATTAAGGTTTTATATCATACCCCAGCCAACCCCATTTTTGCTTCTTGGAGAAGGGGTTGGTCAAGGTATGAAATAATATTCGGACCGCGTAATGCTCTCTCTTTGTCTCTGTTGCGATAGCAAAGATGCTGCATCTAAAACTTCCTCGCCTCTCACGGCGTCGGGTTCGAATCCCACTCGGACCTTGACTTGTCTAGTAAAAAAATGTTGATTCTTATGAAATGGTGGGAGGTATACAGTACTGGTTCTTCCCAGGGAAAATGGGGTGGTCTACATGTACCTCTACCACAAACAAATCGACCATCATAAATGGCCTAACATGTGTTGAAAATGACATAAAACACCATTCAAGCTAACCTCGGTCACCCGGCCCGCTTCTGATTTTTTCGTTACGCTATGCTACACGGATCCAGAACCAGGGCCTGGGGAAACTACGACGTTTAAAATCGCCCTCTCGTTTTGGGCAATTTTGGCGAGATTTTGAGAGATTCAACGAGACTTTCAAAACACTTATTTCTAAATTAATTTCATAATAATTTCTTACTTTCATCTTTTGAGAAGCAGCATGTGACGTCAAAAATGGTAACAGGTGCATCAACAATTGACGTTGTACGTTTATTTACAACATGACGTCACGCAAACGTCAACTTTATGCACGTGAAAAAAACGCGCGAATAAATTGGACTAATCGCTAGTGGGCGCTTTAATTGGCCTAATCTGCCCAGACCGATATCTATGCATGATACGGTCTAGCTGGCCGAGACTACATTCAAGCAGACTCTTTGTCTCTTTTTGGTACTTGTTTTTCTAATTCCAATCTTCCTTATTGTTAGGGTACAATTTCTTAAGCTAAAATGCTGACAAAACATGCTTGAATCTCATGTTCAGAATATACATGTTTTAAATATGTTAACAAACATGTTTAAACCAATAAAATATACATGCAAATGAAGGCTGAAGCATCATTTGGTCTTTTCGAGTCAGGTCAGTGTGCATTGAATTTGCCTCGCCGATTTCCGTAACTGTTTAAAATACCATAACCCAATGGGGTAGTTCCATGGCTCATGTCGTATAGGGAAGACCAAGTCAACATACGACATCATCATACAAACATACAAAGTCATCGTACAACAACCTTATTATATAAATATATATAGGCAGCTATAATAATAAATGTTCCTTTTGAGGCTTTTTTTTCACAATGATGCCTATTTAATGTTGAATTTATTTAACTCACTGGATAAAATGAATATGATGCTCGATACAGTCTCGCATCATATAATTTTATCCGACTCGTTTAATAAATTCAATATTAAACAGGCACTCATGTAAGATCCTATTTTCTATTTTAGGCTGTGATGGATGACATGGTTAAGCAGAAGGAAGCGATGATTCGGAAACTCTCCGTCCAGCGTATGTCGCGGGAACAGAAAGATTATGAGGAACTTGCCGTGCGCTCCATGTTGAAACTTGCAGAGGACCAGATGAACAATGCACAGGAAAATGTGGAGCAGGAGCGTGGAAAACAGTCTAACTTGGTGCGTATACAGCCATAGTTATGGTGATCACATTACCATGCGGTTTACATTTGGTGGACTGTTTACATTTGGTGGGATGTTTACATTTGGCAGCTGTTTGCACATTGGTAGACTGTTTACCTTTGGCAGACTGTTTTCATTTTGGTGGACTGTTTACATTTGCTGGGCTGTTTACATTTGGTTTATTTGTTTACATTTGTGGGGATGTTTGCATTTGGAGTATTTGTGTATATTTGGTGGGTTGTTTACATTTGGGGGGCTATTTACATTTAGTGGGTTGTTTATATTTTGATGGGCTGTTATCCATTTTGCAGGCTGTTTACATTTGGCGCACAATATGACCTATTTATGTGTTGATGTGCCGTAAAACACCATTCATTCATTCATTACATTTGGCAGACTGCTTACATTTGGTGGGCTGTTTACATTTGGTGTATTTGTTTACATTTGATGGGCTGTTTACATTTGGTGGGTTTATTTACATTCGGTTGGCTGTTTACATTTGGTGGGTTTGTTTACATTTGGTGGGATGTTTGGATTTGGTTTGTTTTTGTCTCGCCTTTTCGAAGAAAAAAGGAAACATAGGTGTTGCTTTTCCGGCGACACCGGCGTCAACATTCAAGTTTTGCGTTTAGGTCATTTTCTCACAAACTGTATGCACTAGACCTTTCAAACTTTGCATGTAGTTGTATCTTGGGCGGTACATCGCAATGTGACAAAGCAAATGTGGAAGTGACCTTGACCCTCCAAGCAAAGGGCAGATAACTTTATAATTTTTAGGTTCAACTTTTGCGTTTAGGTCACTTTTTCACAAACTGTATGCACTAGACCTTTCAAACTTTGCTTATAGTTGTATCTTGGGTGGTACATCGCAACGTGACAAAGCAAATGTGGAAGTGACCTTGACCCTCCAAGCAAAGGGCAGATAACTTTATAATTTTTAGGTTCAACTTTTGCGTTTAGGTCACTTTTTCACAAACTGTATGCACTAAGACCTTTCAAACTTTGCTTATAGTTGTATCTTGGGTGGTACATCGCAACGTGACAAAGCAAATGTGGAAGTGACCTTGACCCTCCAAGCAAAGGGCAGATAACTTTATAATTTTTAGGTTCAACTTTTGCATTTAGGTCACTTTTTCACAAACTGTATGCACTAAGACCTTTCAAACTTTGCTTATAGTTGTATCTTGAGTGGTATATTGCAACGTGACAAAGCAACTGTGGATGTGACCTTCACCATCCAAGCAAAGGGCAGATTACTTTAATTGTTACATTAACATCACTCTCTCATGAACTATAATTATGCACTAGATGTTTTAAACCTAATTTATAGCTTAATCTTTGGAAAAAAACATATTCTATTTTGATATAGTTGTGTCTTGGGTAGTGCATCTTTTTGGATGCATGGATTTCATCTATGACCTTGACCTACTTTCTGGAGCTGATGATTTTTAGCTCTACTGGCCAAGGGCCTTAATTTTTCATCCGATCTTTACCAAACTTTAACCATTGTTAATATCAATGAAAGCTCGCACAAATTCGAAAACCAGCTAGATCGGACCAGTAATAGCAGAGTTATGGCCCTTGATTTAGTTAAAAATGCTATATTTTGCCTCGTTAATACGATAGGGCTTTCATTTTTCATCTGATCTTTACCAAACTTTACCAGATGTTTTGCCTTTTTTATTTCATTATTTTATTTTTTTTTGGTGTTAATGCCATGTTAGCAGGAAGTATGATTTCTAGTTGTGCCTATTGCGTTTTGTTTTTTCGATTTGTCGATTTTTGATGGAGTTACGGCCCCCTTACATTTTTACTTCTAAATTTCTTGTCGGCTCTACTCCTCCTAAACGCTTTGTTGGATTTCGACGAAACTTGGCAGGAAGCATCGGTAAGATGTCTAGTTATATCATGCATATCATGCTTTTGTTCCACTTCGCTGATTTGTGATGGAGTATGATGTCTAGTTATGCAAATCGCGGTATATCAATGAAATCTCGGACAAGTTCAAAAACCAGCTAGATCTTGTTAGTAACGACAGGTTATGGCCCTTGATTTGTTGAAAAATGCTATATTGTATTTTCCTTTGTTAAATCTGTAGTTACTTCATTTTTTATCTGATCTTTACCATATTTGTTAGAATGTTAATATAAACCACTCCCCATTTTTATAAAATTTCATTCATAGAAGAAAGTGGGACAAATTAAAAAATACCCATGCCAGACTAGACACAGCAGACTTATTGCCCATGATTACCAGGTGAGCGATCTAAGGCCATCCTATCCCTGTTGTTTTTGCAATGTTTTAAAAAAACAACTAATGTGAATTTTATGTCTAAAGCCCTTGATGTAAGAGCCGTTTTAGCCAGTAGAGCATCCACAGAATACTTTAAAAATAAAATGGCATTTTATTTTTAAACAAATGCACTTAAGTGTCATCTCAGCAAACGGCAAACTCCATTGTTTTTAGTTACTGAAATGTTTACAACCTCATTTAAGCATCATGGACCGTTTTATTTTTAAGTCCAGCCTCCGTTAGGTGAGACATGTGAATCCATGGATTTCTTGTTTACATTTGGTGGGATTTTACATTTGGTTGGCTGTTTACATTTGGTTGGCTGTTTACATTTGGTGGGCTTTTACATTTGGTGGGCTGTTAACATTTTAAGGGCTGTTTACATTTGGTGGGCTGTTTACATTTGGTAGGCTGTTTGTTTTTGATGGGCTGTGATAACGCTGTTATATCACTATTACTTTTTTGTGGTTTATCATATGTATAAAATATAGATAGTACTACAGAAATATAAGTGTGTATTGTTGTAATAAAAGGTGGTTTTTAGCTCTACTGGCCAAGGGCCAGCAGAGCTTATGGGATGGTGTGTTGTCCGTCTTCCGTCGTCCGTCGTCCGTCCGTCGTCCGTCGTCCGTCGTCCGTCCGTTAACTTTTCTTCAAACGACTTCTCCTCAGAAACCGCTTGGCTAATTTTGACCAAACTTCATGTAGATGATCCTTAGATGAATGCTTTTTAGATTTGTTAAAATTAGGTCAGCGCTACATCCAAAATGGCTGCCATTACCATATATGGTCGAAACCTTAAAAAATCTTCTTCTCCAGAACCGCTGGACAGATTTCAACAGTTTATCTTTTAAAATGATCGCCAACGCCTAGACTATCAAGATTGTTCAAATAAAGTCCCCGGGGTCAAAAATGGCCGTGCCCCGGGGGTCCAAAGTTTGTATATTGAGGTTTTGCATGTTTTTCATATAGACATATAGGAAAAAACTTTAAAAAATCTTCTTCTCTGAAACCACAAGGCACAGAGCTCTCATGTATTACATGTAGCATCAGCCTATGGTCCTCTACTAAGTTTGTTCAAATGGTGACCCTGGGGTCAAATTTGTCCCCGCCCCGGGGGTCACAGTTTAACATAGACTTATATAGGATTTTTTTTTGAAAAAATCTTTTTCTCTGAAACTACAACAGCCAGAGGTTTGATATTTTGCATTTACTATAAGCTTATGGTCCTTTACCAAGTTTGTTCAAATGGTGACCCTCGGGTCACATTTGGCCCCGCCTCAAGGGTCACATGTTTTACATAGACATGTATAGGGAAAAACTTAAAAAATCTTCTTCTCTGAAACTGCAAGAGCCAGAGGTTTAATATTTTGTATTTGCTATAAGCTTGTGGTCCTCTAACAAGTTTGTTCAAATGGTGACCCAGGGGTCACATCTGGCCCCACCCCGGGGGTCACAGTTTTACATAGGCTTGTATAGGGAAAACTGAAAAAAATCTTCTTCTCTGGAACCACATGGCACAGAGCTCTCATTTATTACATGTAGCATCAGCTTAAGGTCCTCTACTAAGTTCGTTCAAATGATGACCCTAGGGTCAAATTTGTCCCCGCCCCGAGGGTCACAGTTTTTCATAGACTTATATAGGATTTTTTTTTTAAAAATCTTCTTCTCGGAAACTACAAGAGCCAGAGGTTTGATATTTTACATTTATTATAAGCTTATGGTCCTTTACCAAGTTTGTTCAAATGGTGACCCTGGGGTCACATTTGGCCCCGCCCCAAGGGTCACATGTTTTACATAGACATGTATAGGGAAAAACTGAAAAAATCTTCATCTCTGAAACTGCAAGAGCCAGAGGTTTAATATTTTGCTGTTGCTATAAGCTTATGGTCCTTTACCAATTTTGTTCAAATGGTGACCCTGGGGTCACATCTGGCCCCGGCCCGGGCGTCACAGTTTTACATAAATGCTTGTATAGGGAAAAACTGAAAAAAATCTTCTTCTCTGGAACTGCAAGAGCCAGAGGTTTAATATTTTGCACTTGCTATAAGCTTATGGTCATTTACCAACTTTGTTCAAATTGTGACCCTTGGGTCACATTTGACCCCGCCCCAAGGGTCACATGTTTTACATAGACATGTATAGGAAAAACTTAAAAAATCTTCTTCTCTGAACCTGCAGGAGCCAGAGGTTTAATATTTTGCATTTGCTATAAGCTTATGGTCTTCTACCAAGTTTGTTCAAATGGTGACCCATTGGTAACATTTGGCCCCACCCTGGGGGTCACAGTTTTACTTAGGCTTGTATAGGCAAAAACTGAAAAAAATCTTCTTCTCTGGAACCACATGGCACAGAGCTCTCATGTATTACATGTAGCATCAGCTTATGGTACTCTACCAAGTTTGTTCAAATGGTGACCCTGGTGTCAAATTTGGACGCGCCCCTGGGGTAACAAATGGTGACCCATTGGTAACATTTGGCCCCACCCTGGGGGTCACAGTTTTACTTAGGCTTGTATAGGCAAAAACTGAAAAAAATCTTCTTCTCTGGAACCACATGGCACAGAGCTCTCATGTATTACATGTAGCATCAGCTTATGGTACTCTACCAAGTTTGTTCAAATGGTGACCCTGGTGTCAAATTTGGACGCGCCCCTGGGGTAACAGTTTTTTATTTTTTTTTAATTTGATTTTTTTTTTTTTTTTTTTTTCAATTTCATTTTTTTTTTTTTTTTTTTTTTTAATTGTTTCAATTTTTTTTGATTTTTTTTATAAATTTTTTTTTTTTTTTTTTTTTTTTATAATTTTTTTTCATATTTTTTTTTTTTTTTTTATTGATTGATTTGAATTATTGTTGGTTTTTTTAAAAAAAAATCATTATCTTTTTAATTACTTGACACTTACTTTAAAATTTCTTGTCGGCGCTACTCATCCTAAATGCCTTGTTGAATTTCGACGAAACTTGGCAGGAAGCATCGGTAAGATGTCTAGTTGTGCATTTCACGCATTTGTTCCAGTTCGCTGATTTTTGACGGGAGTTATGGCCCTTTGACATTTTTATTTTAAATTTCTTGTAGGCGCTACTCCTCTTAAATGGCTTGTTGGATTTCTACAAAATTTGGCAGGAAGCCTCAGTATGATGTCTAGTTGTGCAAAGCGCGGTATATCAATGAAATCTTGGACAATTTTGAAAAACAGCTAGATCTTGTTAGTAATAACAGAGTTATGGCCCTTGATTTGTTGAAAAATGCTATATTGTATTTTCCTTTGTTAAATCTATAGGAGAAGAGAGCTATATCTATCTAAATCTATAAGAGCTGTTTTAGCCAGTAGAGCGTCCACAGGCCCTCTTGGGCCTCTTGTTAAAACTAAAAATGCTGTATTGCTACTTTCTATATTTTGACAACATACGAGGGGGTTCATTATATAATGCAACTATGGTCCTAAAATTTAATTATGGTCCATTGCTGTAGTTATTGATACGGATTATGTTAAAATGAACTTTCCCCCATTAATTTATCAAGTTTCAGATACTTCCATCCAATAAAAAATGTTTTTTGAGGGCATTTTTTTAAGACATGTAAATGATACTGAACACGCCAAAAACGGAAAAAACTATTTTGTTAATCTGATTTCGACGGCCAATATGGACTTTTTTTGCCTAAACCACAAATTTTTTATATCATCCATATGAAAAAATGTTAGTAGTTTTTATTTGTAATGTGTTTATTTTTGGGTTTATTGCTCCTTAAATGTTGTCAGTGCGACAAAATATAGCTTAAATTTTATGCTAAAAAAGCGAAGAGAAACTTCAGGCTTTAATATTTTTGGAGTGGTGTAACTAAAATTGTTGATTTTATATTAAATCTTTAGAGTATTCCTTCAATTTGTTACCCATGTATTTAAAACCATTTTCCGTCATATTTTCAAACTGAATTTGACTATTATTTTTATTGGAATTTGATATTTTCAGGACTTTTATATTTCCAAGAAAACGGCATTTCTTGCCTTGGACTATATCGATGTTTTGTATTGAAAACATCATTTACGTAATATTTACACATACCTCTAGTTACAACAAAAGTTTGAATAAATTACTTTGCTGCAAAATGCATTTTTTTATGAGGCAGTGTATATGAATATGTCCCAAACAAACAGTCGTCATAGACTTATATCTTCACTGATTTTAATAAAATTTTCAGAAAGTGTCACTAAAGGTTCATTCTATTAGATCATTTTCAAATTTCATGTGTAAACCTCACCCAACGTTAATACGACGGCTAATTGCATTACATATTGAACTCTCCTCGTACAATGTTCAATCTATTCTGTTCTGCTATATTTTTTATAAAACAGATGAAATCAGGTTGATAGGTACCCTACCAATGTTTCAGTTGTCAATCTGACATTCCTGGGTGTGCCAAGTATAAGGTTAAAAAAGAAATGATGGCAATATAGGAATGGAATGTAACTGCAGTGATACATGCAATGTCTGTATTTATGTATAAAAAAATAACATTTTAGAATATTAGTTACCATGGGGAAATTTTCATCGGCTGAAATAGATGTAATTAATAATTTCTACTTGAATCATTCCCCACAGCTACAACAAAGGTTGGCTGAGAGACGTGATGCCAGGAAGGAAGCAAAGAATGTTAGGGGTCGGGAGAACACTCTCGACTATGATGGAGAAAAGTCCTCCAATAGTCGTGCAAGTACAAAAGACGCAGCTATAGTAAGTCATCATACCTTTTTACACCACTTTGTTTGGGTTGTTGAATATTGTTTTTACAAAAGGTTTGTGCTGTATATACAAGCTTCTTGTAACTTTGATTATGATTTATTTAACAGTATGTCTTGTAAGCTTCTTGTGGAACAAGAGCAGACTGATCATGCCTAACATTTTTTGTTGTAAGCTTCTTTTGGAACAAGAGTAGACTTTGATCATACATATACATGAGATTCAAAATAATCGTCTATTTAATTTTTCAGTCACCATTTGGTGCAAAACGCCGTGACAATCTTAATCTTGTATCACATTTCATTTTTGCAGTCACCGTTTGGTGCAATGCGTCGTGAGAAGACCGTGGTGGACGTGGATGTCAGTGAGGAAGAGAAGCAGGCAATGATCACCTCCATCATGAGGCAGCAGAAGAATTTACAGAACAAAATCACGGAACAGCAAAAGAGACAGGAGGAAATGGTATGAATGATGATGAGGAAATTGATGATGAAGATGTTTGTGTTGGCGATGATGGTGGTGGGGATGAATATGATGAAGATGTTTGTGTTGGCGATGATGGTGGTTGGGATGATAGTGATGAAGATGTTTGTGTTGGCGATGATGGTGGTTGGGATGATTATGATGAAGACATTTGTGTTGGCGATGATGGTGGTTGGGATGATTATGATGAGGATGGTTGTGTTGGCGATGATGGTGGTGGGGATGATTATGATGAGGATGGTTGTGTTGGCGATGATGGTGGTGGGGATGAATATGATGAAGATGTTTGTGTTGGCGATGATGGTGGTGGGGATGATTATGATGAAGATGTTTGTGTTCGCGATGATGGTGGTGGGGATGAATATGATGAAGATGTTTGTGTTGGCGATGATGGTGGTGGGGATGAATATGATGAAGATGTTTGTGTTGGCGATGATGGTGGTGGGGATGATTATGATGAGGATGTTTGTGTTGGCGATGATGGTGGTGGGGATGAATATGATGAGGATGGTTGTGTTGGCGATGATGGTGGTGGGGATGAATATGATGAAGATGTTTGTGTTGGCGATGATGGTGGTGGGGATGAATATGATGAAGATGTTTGTGTTGGCGATGATGGTGGTGGGGATGAATATGATGAAGATGTTTGTGTTGGCGATGATGGTGGTGGGGATGAATATGATGAGGATGGTTGTGTTGGCGATGATGGTGGTGGGGATGATTATGATGTTGGCGATGATGGTGGTGGGGATGAATATGATGAGGATGGTTGTGTTGGCGATGATGGTGGTGGGGATGATTATGATGTTGGTGATGATTATGATGAGGAAGTTGATTATGAGGATGGTTGTGTAGGCGATAATGGTCGTGGGGATGATTATGATGAGGAAGTTGATTATGAGGATGGATGTGTTGGCGATGATGGTGGTGGGGATGATTATGATGAGGAAGTTGATAATGAGGATGGTTGTGTTGGCGATGATGGTGGTGGGGATGATTATGATGAGGAAATTGATTATGAGGATGGTTGTGTTGGCGATGATGGTGGTGGGGATGATTATGATGAGGAAGTTGATTATGAGGATGGTTGTGTTGGCGATGATGGTGGTGGGGATGATTATGATGAGGCGGAAGAAGAGGATTGATTGAATTGGATTTTATAGTCGCACCAACAGCTAAGGTCATATGGCGACTTTCCAGCTTCCATTGGTGGAGGAAGACCCCAGGTGCCCCTCCGGACAATTTTCGTGCACGGGCAATCACCTGGGTAGAACCACCGACGTTCCGCAAGCCAGCTGGATAGCTTCCTCACATAAAGATTCCTAGGCCCCTGAGGGATCGAACCTACAGCGGTGAGGGGCAAGTGATTTCAAGTCAGAGACGTTAACCACTCGGTCACGGATGCCCCCGGAAGAAGAGGAGGAGAACCATGATAATCGTGATTTGCTTTCATGTCGGGCTAATTGGGGCAAATAAGCGAGTTGAGAAAATCTGATTCAAACAGGTCTCACATTGAAATGAAGTGTGAGATGAATGCTATGGTGAAAATGCCAATGAGATAACATTCATTTTACATAAATAACAAATCTTGCCACATGTAACAAACTTTGGGGCTGGGGATGAAAATAAGAATCTTCCAAGGGCATCTGATAAAGAAAACAATTCCTTATCTGACATGAATATGGTACCCATGATATTTTTTTCTTACATACCATTGACTTTTTGCGTGTTGAGGTCACCAACTATCAAAGTTGTGCATGTTTGTTTACACAATGATGTCATGAAACTGTTGATGTTAACAAAATCATTGTTGAAGCATATGAATGTTTCTGCCCCTTGAATAAGATCAGATTTTTTCCAACACCCATATAAAACTCAGCTATTCTTATCTGGTATGCAAGAGAGAAAATATTTTAGAAACTAGGTCTTAAATGTCAACAAACATAAATAATTTCAATCTAAAATCCCCCAACCTGTCTGTTACACAGTTGAAGAGACGTCTGCGGGCGAGACAAGGCAAGCAAGAGGATGAAGCAGCAGAACTGTTCAGTCTGGGTGAGAGACAGAAAACCAACCTGGAAGCCTCAAAGCGGGTAAGATGGCATACATACTGTTTATTTTGCTAGAGCTCACATTATGTTATACTGTTTATGTTTCTTGAGCAAACATACTTTTTATGTTGCTCGAGCAAACATACTTTTTATGTTGCTCAAGCACACATGCTGTTCATGTTGCTCGAGCACACATACTGTTTATGCTACTCAAGCACAAATACTGTTCATGTTGTTCAAGCACACATATTTGTCATGTTGCTCAAGCAAACAAACATACTGTTTATGCTGCTCAAGCACAAATACTGTTCATGTTGTTCAAGCACACATATTTGTCATGTTGCTCAAGCAAACAAACATACTGTTTATGCTGCTCAAGCACAAATACTGTTCAAGATGTTCAAGCACACATATTTTTCATGTTGCTCGAGCACAATTACTGTTTATGTTGCTTGAGCACACATACTGTTCATGTTGCTTGAGTACACATACTGTTCATGTTGCTTGAGCACACTTACTGTTCATGTTGCTTGAGTACACATACTGTTCATGGTGCTTGAGTACACATACTGTTCATGGTGCTTGAGCACACATACTGTTCATGGTGCTTGAGCACACATACTGTTCATGGTGCTTGAGTACACATACTGTTCATGTTGCTTGAGCACACATACTGTTCATGGTGCTTGAGTACACATACTGTTCATGTTGCTTGAGTACACATACTGTTCATGTTGCTTGAGCACACATACTGTTCATGGTGCTTCCGCACACATACTGTTCATGGTGCTTGAGTACACATACTGTTCATGGTGCTTGAGCACACATACTGTTCATGGTGCTTGAGTACACATACTGTTCATGATGCTTGAGCACACATACTGTTCATGGTGCTTGAGTACACATACTGTTCATGGTGCTTGAGTACACATACTGTTCATGGTGCTTGAGTACACATACTGTTTATGGTGCTTGAGCATACATACTGTTCTTGGTGCTTGAGCACACATACTGTTCATGTTGCTTGAGCACAATTACTGTTTATGTTGCTTGAGCACACATAATGTTCATGATGCTCTAGCACATATACTGTTTATGCTACTCAAGCACAAATACTGTTCATGTTGTTCAAGCACACATATTTGTCATGTTACTCAAGCAAACAAACTTATGTTTATGCTGCTCAAGCACAAATACTGTTCAAGATGTTCAAGCACACATATTTTTCATGTTGCTTGAGCACACATACTGTTTATGTTGCTCTAGCACACATACTGTTTATGCTACTCAAGCACAAATACTGTTCATGTTGTCCAAGCACACATATTTGTCATGTTGCTCAAGCAAACAAACATACTGTTTATGCTGCTCAAGCACAAATACTGTTCAAGATGTTCAAGCACACATATTTTTCATGTTGCTTGAGCACACATACTGATCATGCAGCTTGAGCGCTCATACTGTTCATGATGCTTGAGCACACATACTGTTCATGATGCTTGAGCACACATACTGTTCATGATGCTTGAGCACACATACTGTTCATGATGCTTGAGCACACATACTGTTCATGATGCTTGAGCACACATACTGTTCATGTTGCTTGAGTACACATACTGTTCATGTTGCTTGAGCACACATACTGTTCATGTTGCTTGAGTACACATACTGTTCATGGTGCTTGAGTACACATACTGTTCATGGTGCTTGAGCACACATACTGTTCATGGTGCTTGAGCACACATACTGTTCATGTTGCTTGAGCACACATACTGTTCATGTTGCTTGAGCACACATACTGTTCATGGTGCTTGAGTACACATACTGTTCATGTTGCTTGAGTACACATACTGTTCATGTTGCTTGAGCACACATACTGTTCATGGTGCTTCAGCACACATACTGTTCATGGTGCTTGAGTACACATACTGTTCATGATGCTTGAGCACACATACTGTTCATGTTGCTTGAGCACAATTACTGTTTATGTTGCTTGAGCACACATACTGTTCATGATGCTCTAGCACATATACTGTTTATGCTACTCAAGCACAAATACTGTTCATGTTGTTCAAGCACACATATTTGTCATGTTACTCAAGCAAACAAACTTATGTTTATGCTGCTCAAGCACAAATACTGTTCAAGATGTTCAAGCACACATATTTTTCATGTTGCTTGAGCACACATACTGTTTATGTTGCTCTAGCACACATACTGTTTATGCTACTCAAGCACAAATACTGTTCATGTTGTCCAAGCACACATATTTGTCATGTTGCTCAAGCAAACAAACATACTGTTTATGCTGCTCAAGCACAAATACTGTTCAAGATGTTCAAGCACACATTTTTTTCATGTTGCTTGAGCACACATACTGTTCATGCAGCTTGAGCGCTCATACTGTTCATGATGCTTGAGCACACATACTGTTCATGATGCTTGAGCACACATACTGTTCATGATGCTTGAGCACACATACTGTTCATGGTGATCGATCTCAAGTTCAAGTATTTTGCAGATTGATAACCGAGTTAAGATGTTGATGCATGTATCAATATTGTGTTTAAAAAAATGTACCATCTTTTGCATGTTATGTGTTGCATGTGTGTTGCACAGATGTAATAACAAATATTAATCCATATCATTTTGAATGATGTAAGCTTTGAGTGGGGTGGGAATATTCTTCCTGAAAATAAATCTAAACTTATATTGCAAATCGATAAATTGATATGCACCATTCCATTACAGAAATTATATAATAAAAAGTTTAAACATTGCTAAACCAAAACAGCACACATGAAGACATGTTAGTAAAGTGAAGTGTTAAAACATTTATATAAATAATGCTTTTATCATTTTAGATATAGTTGCAAAAGAAATCATACACTTTGAAATTTTTACTTTACACCCCTATTCTCTTTATCGAGCGACAGTCCTTTATTGATTCAACCTATAGAAAAACAAATGACAACATGATATTGGCAATGGAATGATAAAAACGTTGGTACCAAACGTGACATATTAATTTTGGAATTTATACAATTAATTCTAAAAAAACTCAGTGCACACTTTCTTCCGCAACTGAGCTGTGTACACTTTCTTTTGCAACTCAGTATATAATTGTTCATAACAGGCTAATCATCAGTAGGGTTTATTACATTTTTAGGAGGAACCTTGGATCTGTTATTCATAACATTCCTGTAACCACTCTTATTGGATATATTCCATCATTTATAGGGATTCAGAAATGACCATCTGGTTGGCATGGTAACATAGTTGTGATGTGAAACTCATGCACAAGTAGAAATTTATTTATTTATTTTAAAGCTTTTTTTTCTAAAAACTTCATTGCGAGGTTTGTTGTTAGATGTTTCTACATTTATAAGCAGTGCTGCAGATCAGCTTTTATGTCAAAGGTTATTTCACTTGATAAATTGTCCACATTGATGATTATGAAATGTTTTAGTAATGATACCCTCGCTTCGCAAAGTGAAGTGGACTATATAGGAACCACGCTGTCAGTAACAACATATTACGGAACATCACAGAACGTCACATCGTGTCACGTCACATAATACTTTTTTATTACTGCATTTCTCAATCAGTTTTGAATGGATTGTTCCTAAACTTCATATACACATAACAACTGATGACCTTATGTCCCTCTACATAACACATCATTGATTGCCTAATTTATTACGAAAGTAAGGCTCCTTGTTTGACTTAGAATTTTCGACTAATATTGTATAATGAACTTCATGTAGCTATCACTTCAAACATTGTCAAAGCGGAGGTATTCATCACATTTAACAGGGAGTAAGTATACAAGGAGGAGAAACGGGTTCATAAACACTCTAGTTTATCGATTTATAATGTCGCGCTAGAATGCCGCCATTTACTATTTTATCGATACAGGTAAATCAATCGTAAGCGTGTTACATTTGAAAAGTTAAAATTTCAGCCAACATCTCAAATTAGGCAGTTTTTACAGCCTCTTTTTTTACGGCTTTCTGTTATAATCAATATCATGAAATTACCTTCTTGACAAAGATAAATATGTCTACTATTCACTTTTTGTTATTATTAATGCCTAATATAACCCATACTTGGTATCTCGTTTGCAATAGCTCCACACCATTTTTAATTTGAAAAATTAAAAATTTCAGCTGATATCTCAAAAAGCAAATTTTCATCACCTCTTTTTAGGCTTTTAGTCCAGGCAAATTAGTCCCGAAAGACACTACACCTCAAACAAATTCCAACAGAAATGAAATTTGTATTTTTGAACTATTCAAAGCCTAAGTAATCACAGAAAAAAAAGTCACCTAAAACCGCACTTGGGGAAATTAATTTTTTCTTCATTTTTAAATGACATCTACTTTAAAAACATAAAACACAGACACAAATGGAAATATCAAAAAATTACAAAACACCTGCTGGAATATTATTTTTCTTTATATAAAATGATGCATTAGATAGTATTGTGCTATTTTCTATAATAATAATTAACACATATGTCATATAATAATCATTATTATACATTTTTCTTCTTTTGCGTGTATAATTACCCCACCCACCATCTTAATGAGATTTTGTTTTTATGCAAATGTGATATAATTATTTATGACTTTTTCGTGACAATTAGCACAAGGAAAATAATAAAATGAAACATTTACTCACATATTTACAATATCATATTAAAGGGACATAGGAGTTCTTTTAACATCGTGTATAGATAAATTGGAGATTATGTTTTGATCGTTTTATACCTCAGTACGAATACTTAAGCAAATGAAGTAAAACGGTAGTAATAGGTAGTACTTCCCGTTTCTTTTTCTTTCTTTTTTTTAAATATGTGTAAATAATTAATACCTTTATTTAAATGATATTTCTCAAACCTACCGTCAATTAGCAATGTCCCTTTAAACAAATAAGATTTACTGTCCTTAAATTCAAATATATTTTTATAAATTAAACACCATGTTTCTAATGGAATGTGTGGTTCTAAAGACTATGGTAAGTTAAATAGTTAAACATAATGTTTCGTTTCTCATAAAACAAACATACACATTATCAATATCATCGTACAAAACTCACAGTTTGTCTTTTTTAAATGTAATATTATATTATATATATATCTGTAATATATGTATATGTACAGCTTAACTACCAGGGCAATTATTAAAAAAAATCAAACTCAAATCAAAGGCAAGAGAGGATTGCTTATTATGTGCAATTCATAACATTTATAAAACGTAGTACATTCAAATTTAACTAAACTTTGTTATATGTGACCTTGTATACATTTAAAATGTTATATTTCTACTAATAATTCAGTGTATGAGTATTCAATCTGTTCATTATTCCAATAACTCATCTCCATCTATTGTAATGGTATTGCTACATCCTACACCACGACAATCTCCACAACCAGGCGAGCAAGTAAGTCCATGCTTTTTGCAGTTGCAACGTTTTGTGTCACAGTTTAGCTTACAGTTGTACCTGATGCACTTCAGAAGCCTTTCCGGGGCTGGAGCCATGCTACATTTTACAGGTGACAATTTGTCGTTTTGTAGCCGCCAACCCCACTCAACGGGATCAAGGTTGTCCGCCCGTCTAATCCAGGTCTGCACTTGAAAATAGACTTGAAGACTATGCTGGTGTATTGCTGCACGTGTTGGTGGCAATGTCTGAACTTGAACACATGTTGAGTTTGTCATGACTTTGTTCAAGAACTTTGTAAATCTTAAATTGTCTAAGTCCTGGCTTTGTAATCCGTTGTACAGACGTACGCATACATCTTCTCCAGTTCTTATAATGTCATCCTTCTGTGAATCTTCAGTTGTAAAAACCTCTGCAAGGAGTCTGAAGTTTTCGCATTTCAATTTCTTGAGACTTACATTTTTACCTATTCCACATAGCCTTGAAGTGGTGTCACAACCTGTGAACGCATGGACAAAAGGAAGATATCTGCATGTCTCGGCACCGAGTACCTGTCTAGCAGAGTGAATGTTCCATATCTTATTCTTTTTAATGCCATGCCTTGCATCTGAAGTAAGATATACATTTTTTAAACTGTCATCTGCATAATTGCATAACAAGACAAGTAGATCAGTATCTTCACCAACAAGGACTGTTGGAAATGCTTGTGCTATTTCGACTGCTGTCTTTGCAATTAACACATCTGCATCACCAGGTGCATGGATAGCATGGCAACCTTCCTTCTCTAAATGTTTGCCAAGCAAATCTAGAAAGCGTTGTTTGTTTTCTGTGTTGGAAAGAAATGGTTCTTTTTTTGATTTAAATGGCATTCTACCAGTAAAGTTCACTGTTGCTCCGGTTATTCCTTTTGTCCTTCGTAAATGGGTAACATCTTTGGTGGAGGGTCCATTCGAATAGCCATCAAATACAACATGTGGGCAACCATATTTACTTGTAACGAGATTTGCATACATTTCACAAATGTTATCAAATGAAGACAGTCTTTGCAAGAGAGAGCCTCCATCCAGTACGTACTGTCTGTTACTTTCTGTAATTGTATCAACACCACAGTTTCCAAAAACCCAAATGGCATTTGCTAACGATGCCTTCTGTGCTTCTCTCATTAGACCCGATGAATCGAACAAAGCTGCTGGATGACTGCATAGCTCGTACTTAAAGATGTCTTCTGTGTTTTCTAATGTGTAATCTGCAACAGTTATGAGCCTTTGAAACAGTAGTTGTGGGTCTACATGTATATGTTCACCATCTACCTTTAATGTGCTTTTCGTACCAAGTGTAATGGCTTGTTGCGTTTTCTTAAAGCTGTGTTCTAACACTTTCTTTCCTTCCATTAATTTAAGAATGTCTTTTCCAACATCATTTGCATTCTGGACATTTACATTTGCATCTGCAGTTACTCCGGTTTCAATATTTCTAAGACTATCTTCTTCAGCAAATGGGTTTCTTTCTCTAAGGTACGATATAAATGTAGTTTTGTCCTTTTCATCTCTGACCCTTCTAGCTACATTCGTCTCTTTATGCTGTTCTCTTGTTTCATAAATGGTTGATTTGAATTCCTGCATGGCGTTGTTTACATCCGCACATGCTGGCATTGAACAAATCCATTGTGTCCTTTGCGCCTCTGTCATTCCACGACCTCTAGTCATTCCACCTACCGATTTCACACTTCTCATTAATACCTGCTTAATAATTAGGTCTGTGGATAGGCCTGCCCAATAGCGGTCACTCCTGCGTACAACATGGTAAGCGTTACAGAATGCCTTGTATATTTTGGGATGTTTTTCTTCAAGGCTCGACATGTTTTGTAGGTAAATATAACTGGATTTTAGATAGAGATTATGTCCAGCTGCTGCAAAGTATGGCAACATTTGTTGGAGAGACTTCAAATGTAACTTCCAGTCACCGGTTCTCTCTGCTTTTATAAATGCTTTCAATATGGCAACCATTTCTATGTACTGGATCCAGAGTCTAGCTGTCTTGAATTTGTTCATCTCCATCTTTACTTTTCTTACTCTTTCTTCAAGCGTTTCAAGAGATTTGTTTGAGCTCAAATCCATTAGTGAAATGCTGCAAGCAAGCATTTCATCAAAAAGTTCATGTATAAAATCTATGTGTGCTTGTTCATTCAGACCATTTTTACAGTAAACATCATTGTCAGCTTCAACAATTTCCGTGGGGTCTTTTGGTAAGATCATGTCTTCCTCAATCTTTTCTTGCTCCTTGTGCATCACAGTCACAACTTCATCAGGACCTCTATGAACAATATTGGCATCTTCTTCAGTACTGATTTCCTTTCTTTGTGGAAATATCTTTTCGCTGAGGAGAACATTCAGAGCATCAACGATCAAGAAGTGTCCTCTTATTCCTCTAGCAATTGCCTTTCCGCTTAGCATATGAGTAACAGCGTTTGGGGCATATGCTGTCTCGAGCGTTTCTTGTAGACCAGTACTTTCCATTAGTCGCCCTATACATCCAAGAAAACTCATCTCTGCGTGAAACCCACCAAGCCTTAGAAGAATTGACCTTATGTTACTTTTCTCTGGCTCATTTGTGACTATTGTTAGAGCTTTCCAATAAGGGCTGGTCGAACGTGATTATAGGTTTCGCACCTATACGACCTGATTCAGCACAAACAAATTTAAGTGTAGAATAGACGCATGATAAATCACTGGGGTTCATGTCAATCATTGGCAAAAACACAACAGTCGACTTCCCGGGATATGGTCCTATCTGGACCATTTGCATGATTCCTGACCAACCCGATATTGGAGATTTCAACGGCCATGCAATCTCTATGATAAAGTCAATTTTCTTAGTTGGATCTACATAACTTTCAAAGTCGACCAAGTGTCTATATACTAACATTTCCATGTTGTTACCCTGTTGAGTGTAATAGTGAATAGGTATCTTTCCAGTTGCTTTCAAATCTTCTGTTGTTGCTTTTACTCTTGGGACTGACCTAGAACTTTCTATATTAGGAGTTACTGTTGCGATAACACCCATACCATGGAACGTATTATGACCATCTAAAGCTCTGGTGTTGTGGTCTACGTTATCTGCAACAAATTGAAATACATGCTCTCCTTTGCTTTGATATGTGTCCTTATCAGACGCTAAAGCTGCACTCATTTCAAACTTTTGAACTTCTTGATAGGAGCAACAAAACCCGAGGCTATTAAGTGTTTCGATGAGAAACCTCGAACCGAAATGATGATGCATCTGTACGCCTAGTTCGATCTGCAGGGGTGCTAGAATTCCCCTTGGTCTAGATGCTTGCATTATGGCTTGGCCAATGGCTGTCACCTTTCTCACAGCCTGTTTTTTATCTATCAATTCACCGAGAAAAGACTGTAGACTGGCAGGAATAAATTCCAAATTAGTTTCAGTTGACATTATATCATTTGAATTTGGATACTCTGACTTCGACATTTCTAAGGACCTAATGTCATTTAGAATAAGTTTGGCAGCTGTTTTAATAATTTCTCGTTTTTCTGTCTCAGTATCGTCACTACTAACATGTCGCTGAAAAAAAGAATGCAAAAAAGAACATGCTGTGTTACGATATATTATGACATTTTGTTTCTCATTAATTTCAGTAATAATGATTTTATTTCCATAATGATCAAGCAGTTTCTTTTTCATATAACGCAGCTGTAAGCATCTTCGCCACAACGTTCAATCATTTTCTGTACGAGGTCAGAAACAGTCATTTGCTCATTGTCACTGCTTTCAAAGTATTGTATTACTTGCTTTTAGAGGGTCGGCCAACGTTTTTCTTACTAGATTTACTGGAATTTTCAATTGTCTGATACGTCACTGGAACACTATATCCTGTCCTCTGTTTTTGCTTGCTGTCAGTAAACTCTGACACCCCTTTTCTCCCAGTTTCGCTGTTGGTTTACCATCTCTGGTATTGCAGATAACACACTCTGAATCATAATGTGAGTCACTGAAAAAGATAGTACATACGTTTAAATATAATTCCAAATATAAATATCGACAGTGTTTAAATATCAACACGAATATGATGCACCAAACAAATTTAACGAGAGTGTAAATTAAGAAATAAACAAGTAATGCATAAATAAAACACAATGCGCTAATAACCCACCTCATTGTTGTATTGTCTGTACAAATATGTTCCACGGTAGCCTTATCTCCAGTACTCCATGCAGTAGGTTGATAATGACAATTCAGCAATATCCACCATATAAACAGCCGACTGTTTTCGAACCACATACTAGCCGCTACATCTTGCGTTTACTCAATCTACAAAAAGAATAAATAAATCTGTTCATTGAAAAGAGTATGATAATGGACCTAAGAATTTCACGAGAGCATCTCTTTTAGTGACATATGTGATCATTTAAATTCAAAAATAGTAAAGATCTCGTTTTAATCGTTTTCAATAGTAAAGATCTCGTTCTAATTTGTTTTCTTCATACAATTTGGATTTATGACCCGTACAGCTCACCATACTTTAAAAAAAATGACGTAACTGGTGGCATATTTTCATTTTCATTTTTTTTTACGCGTTACCGATACAAATTTATATAAATGGGTATTATTAAAATAATTTCCATCATAATTTTAATCAATCAAGCCCTTCAAATGTATTTGAAGTTAAAAAAGGGAAATATCGGTCATACGTGTCATGTCTAAAATTTTACTAATTTTTAGGTGTAATTTTATAACAAGCATCGCTTTTAATATTATAAACATCCACTAAGATGGTGTATTGACAATAAAAATACAAACAATATAACAAACTATGTCTACTTACCGTGTAAATTTGTTGATTTCACCACGTTGTTTACATGTGCAGACGATTGATAATTCATCATTTCTGGTACCTCCACTGAAGAGTACTCGCTATGGTGTGCATAATGGGCCAGTGTGTTTTAGGTTGAATTCGGGTAAATTAAAATGAATATATCGCGAAATGCCTTAGGAATATTATGGGGGACTTTCTTTCTGAGGATCACGTAATGTATATCTATTGTATAACAGGATTTCTTTCTGTTGGAATTAGTTTGAGGTGAAAACTTAAATATATTCGACTATTTGTTTTATAATCACCACCATGGAATTACCTTCTTGACAAAGATAAATATGTCTACTTGCAATAGCTATACACTGTCACCACTTTTTATTTGTCGCAGATGGGCCATCTTTGTTACACGGAACCGTCTGGTAAAATGTGCCTTTATACATGCAAACAAATACACGCTCTGTATCAGAGGACACAATGTAAATAAATAATATGTTTACATTTCGCATGTTTATTGAGTTTGTAAGTGTAATAATTTATAAGAATTTGCTGTTTTTCACACACGTGCGAAACAACCGGAAGTACACACACGCGACAACATAAAATGGCAAAACGATCCGTTTCTTCTCCCTGTATACTTACTCTCTGCATTTAATGATAGTTCTAGTTGATGTTGTTTTGTTTATAAATACTTGCAAATTGTTCTGTTTTGTACTGATATGGTACAAATTATGAGAGTTACACGTAGATACATGTAGATAGTAAGACATTTTTATATGCCATTTTGATTTTTGAAACTAGATGTTTTCTTTAGTATTCTTTATTATCAACTTAGTATACATTTTTATTACTTGCTTTTCTCAAACAGTTTTGAATGGATTATTCCCAAACTTCATATACACATCAACTGATGACTAATGTCCCTCTACATCACACATTGTTGATTCTGAATTTATTACAGAAAGTTGGCCCTTTGTTTGATTTAGAAGTTTCCATTATAATATTGTAAATGTTCGGAGACATGTTTTTATTACTTGCATTTATCAAACAGTTTCGAACGTATTGTTTCCAAACTTCATATACACATAACAACTGATGACCTTATGGCCCTCTACATCACATATTGTTGACTGCAGAATTATGGCCCTTTGTTTGACTATTAACTCATTTTAGATTTATTTTATATTTAGGATTTTGTGATTTAGGATTTAGGATTCATTACTTAGTGTAGAGTAGAAACTCAATCAGTTCTAAGTTTCCACTTTTGCTGAATCAAACCAATTGGAATGCTTCATTGATAATTAAAAATCAATTTAAAATTAATTAAAAAATAATTGCTTCAATCACCACATCACTTTCTGGTATTATGACATCACTACCTGTCATGTCACTTTCTACTATAATTGTGATTTCACATCTTTTTACTCAACCTGTTCTGAGAACTGATTGAGTGTAAACATTATAGTAAAAAAAAGAAGAGATTAAGACTGTTTGTATCTCTCATTAGTGTATTGAGTTTCTTAAAGCCAAGAATCACAAAATTCTAAATATAAAATAGATCTAATTCTAAACTGATTTAATAGACTGTTATGAATGTATAATGAACTTCATGTGGCTTATATCACTTCAAATGTTTTCAAAGCAGATCAAGGTATTCATCACCTTCAGTGATAATTCTAGTTGATGTTGTTATGTTTATTTGTCCGTTCATCCTTCCGTCTAAAAGCATGTCTAAGCCATAACTGTCCGTTTGTCCTTCTGTCCGAAAGCATCAGGCCTGCCAAAACTTTTTAACACAAAATCCTGAGATTTTTAAAATTTAAGATTTAAAGATTTTTGTTCATGTTCATTAAAGGTCTTCATCATGATCCCTGCATTGTTTCAGGTGCTATCTCCCTCGCATCAAAAGAGCAGTGGCAGAACAACAATAACGTGGCTCCAGCGTAAATGGAGTTTCTACGATAGAATTTGCAGCAACTCTGCAGTTCAGGGTGAGAAGGTTCTAGGCCCATTTTCCATATTTTATCTCGATGTACATGGAAGATGAGCCTGGCATGTTCATGCCTATTAGGCGCCATATAACCTTTTCATGTGTTGATGCGCCTTAAAACCCCAATTCAATTCAATACACAGATGACCCCTGTTGATTTGGCACTTGTAAATACTCCTCTGACTAGGGAGCGTAACAGGACAATTCGGGAAATAGGTGATAAACTGTGAAAATATAGCTGTTAAATCATGAACATTTTGTTTTGATGAAAAATCCGGAGATTTTACACTTAAATCCGGAGAGCGACTGAAAAATCCGGAGATTTGGCAGGCCTGAAGCATGTCTCAGCCATAACTGTCCGTTCGTCCTTCCGTCCAAAACAAGCATGTCTCAGCCATAACTTCGAAACAACCGAAGGGGATTTCCATGAAACTTTACACAAATGTCAACCACAGTGTGAAGGTGTATCGTGCAAGAATCGGGTCTGTAACTCAAAGATCAAGGTCACACTTGGAGTCAGGGTCACACTTAGGGAGTCAAAGATAAAATGAGTCAATATTTTCGGGTTCATTTGTCACTTATTAGTGACTTTCTTGTTTGTCTTGTAAGAATTGTCAGAATTATGTATAGATGTTGTATAGAAGTTGATAGGAACACATTTTTATATGCCACCTTTTATTTTTGAAACATGATGTTTTCTTTATTTATTTTAAGCGTGTTGTTGTTATTGTTTTTTTCCATTATTTTTAAACATCTTTTATTGCACACAAGACTTTTAAGACCTAGAGAATGTGTGATACAGTTTGCGATAGAGTGTGTTATAGAGAGTGTGTGAACTACTTAACATATGTGATTGATAGCTTTCTCTCTTTGTTTAATGTAATTATTTGATAATTCAAGGGATTATTACAAATGTTATTATGATACTTGGTTTAATTTTTTAAGCTGTTCCGTAAGAACTTATTATTCTTTAAAATTAAGTTTTTCTCGAAGAATGTGTACTGGACACATTGTTAACAAAACACTCAATATTCTAAAAGATTAAGTTTTAGATTTAAATTATATACTATTTGTTGACAAGTTTTATTAACAAACCTAAAATCCTTCAACATTAAGTTTTCCTTCCTCCGTGTACTGAACACAATTGTTAACAAAACTTCAAAGTATCTCTTTATATAACCACCATCATGTTCAACGATTCTCATGAAGCTGGTTCTTAGTTCACAGCATATCAGCCAGGGTAAACACATTCTAACACACTTCAGGAACGTCCTGCATTCTGATTGGCTGAGTCATTAACATTTGGGACATATCAATGATATAAATGGCGGCCAGCATGGAATGATGTTTGATTGTTGATTTGAACCATTTGAACACCTTTAGATGTGTTCCCTTGTTAAAGTGTGATAGAATAAATTAAATAGTATGTGCTTTTGAATTTTAAGATTGTATATCGGTGGTTTACTGGTCTTTAGTGATGTTGCTTTTGCGTCGCCATTAAACTATATTTGCGACCATTAAATAGAGTTTAATTAACAATGTTGAAGTGATGCGGGAAATAATTCCCGAGTGAGAAAGATTCTTGCGATATAGAAACGAGTGCGTTTTCGCACGAGTTTCTATATCGCAAGAATATTTCTCACGAGTGAATTGTTTTCCGTATCACGACAAAAATGTTAATTAAACTATATAATATATATTCTGTGATGAATTTCTTTCCAACTGTCTTTTGACACAAGTATTCCTTCTTCTGTCACTCCTTTGGCGACAGCACGGAGTAATATCATGACGTCAATTCGTGACGTAATATCGTGACGTCAATTCGTGACGTAATATCGTGACGTCTATCGTTTAGTTCATAACATTTGGCTACTGTGCTATCTTGCACACTAGGCGAGATAGCACAGTAGAGGAAGGGATATGTTATAGATTTTCTCAAACTGGGAAATTTCTATAATTCATCACAGAATATATAATATACTATATTTGCAACCATTAAACAGTCAATATATGGTCCCAAAATTAAAAGTACAGACCAGTTAACGCTAATTTAGACGGCTACATAGTAGCTTTGCAACACGTTCATTACTTCCAGAAGGTTACAGAGAATGGTTCTCCTTTAAAGCATGTATGAAAATATTTTCATCAGATCTATAAAATTATGTTGTTCTTAGTTCACAATTTTGAATTTTTGAGGACATTGCTTATCTGTTGAACATAGACGTACTTGTTTAACTTAACACGTGGGTTTTATTCAGCTTGCATGGATATGATACACATATATTTAAATTACATGTTTGGCCTCATATAAATTACACAAATATATTTGACAAACAACTGGTTGACATACGTTTGATCGCATACATGTATCTTGGACATAAACTTTTGACAACCATATATTTTATATATTGGCAAGGTAACTTATAATGATGACCGTATATTTTGTATGTTGGCAGTGTAACTATGATGACCCTATATATTATTTGTTGGCAGGGTAACTATGACAACCATATATATTGGCAGGGTAACTATAACGACTGTGTATATGTTAAATGTTGGCAGTGTAACTATGATGACCCTATATATTATTCGTTGGCAGGGTAACTATGACAATGATATATTTTATAAGTTGGCCAGGTAACTATGACAACCATATATTTTATATGTTGGCAGGGTAACTATGAAGACTGTATATTTTTTATGTTGGCAGTGTAATTATGACAACCCTATATATTATTTGTTGGCAGGGTAACTCTGACAACCATATATTTTATATGTTGACCAGGTAATTATGACGACCAAACCTTTTATATGTTGGCAGGGTAACTTTGTTGACCATATATTTTAGATGTTGGCAGTGTAACTATGATGACCATATATTTTAGATGTTGGCAGGGTAACTATGATGATCCTATATTTTATATGTTGGCAGGGTAACTATGTTGACCATATATTTTATATGTTGGCAGGGTAACTATGATGACCATATATTTTAGATGTTGGCAGGGTAACTATGACGACCATATATTTTATATTTTGGCAGGTCAACTATGTTGACCATATATTTTATATGTTGTCAGGGTAACTATGTTGACCATATATTTTAGATGTTGGCAGGGTAACTATGACGACTGTATATTTTATATGTTGGCAGGGTAACTATGACGACTGTATATTTTATATGTTGGCAGGGTAACTATGAAGACTGTATATTTTATATGTTGTCAGGGTAACTATGACAACTGTATATTTTATATGTGGACAGGGTAACTATGACGACTGTATATTTTATATGTTGGCAGGGTAACTATGACGACTGTATATTTTATATGTTGGCAGGGTAACTATGAAGACTGTATATTTTATATGTTGTCAGGGTAACTATGACGACTGTATATTTTATATGTTGGCAGTGTAACTATGATGACCATATATTTTATATGTTGGCAGTGTAACTATGATGACCATATATTTTAGATGTTGACAGGGTAACTATGATGACCATATATTTTAGATGTTGTCAGGGTAACTATGACGACTGTATATTTTATATGTTGGCAGTGTAACTATGTTGACCATATATTTTAGATGTTGGCAGTGTAACTATGTTGACCATATATTTTAGATGTTGGCAGGGTAACTATGATGACTATATTTTATATGTTGGCAGGGTAACTATGAAGACCATATATTTTAGATGTTGTCAGGGTAACTATGACGACTGTATATTTTATATGTTGGCAGTGTAACTATGTTGACCATATATTTTAGATGTTGGCAGTGTAACTATGTTGACCATATATTTTAGATGTTGGCAGTGTAACTATGTTGACCATATATTTTAGATGTTGGCAGGGTAACTATGATGACTATATTTTAGATGTTGGCAGGGTAACTATGAAGACCATATATTTTAGATGTTGGCAGGGTAACTATGAAGACCATATATTTTATTTGTTGGCAGGGTAACTATGATGACCATATATATTGGCAGGGTAACTATGAAGACTGTATATTTTATATATTGGCAGTGTAACTATGATGACCCTATATATTATTCGTTGGCAGGGTAACTATGACAATGATATATTTTATATGTTGGCAGGGTTACTATGATGACCATATATGTTGGCAGGGTAACTATAACGACTGTATGTTTTATATGTTGGCATTGTAACTATGATGACCCTATATATTATTTGTTGGCAGGGTAACTGTGACAACCATATATATTTTATAAGTTGGCCATGTAACTATGACAACCATATCTTTTATATGTTGACCAGGTAACTATGACGACCATATATTTTATATGTTGGTAGGGTAACTATGTTGACCATATATTTTAGATGTTGGCAGTGTAACTATGATGACCATATATTTTAGATGTTGGCAGGGTAACTATGACGACTGTATGTTTTATATGTTGACAGGGTAACTATGACGACGATATATTTTGAATGTTGGCATCATAACTATGATGACCATATATTTTATATGTTGGCAGGGTAACTATAAAGACTGAATATTGTATATGTTGACAGTGTAACTATGACGACTGTATATTTTATATGTTGGCAGTGTAACTATGATGACCATATATTTTAGATGTTGGCAGGGTAACTATGAAGACCATATATTTTATATGTTGGCAGGGTAACTATGATGACCATATATTTTATCTGTTGGCAGGGTAACTATGATGACCATATATATTGGCAGGGTAACTATAACGACTGTATGTTTTATATGTTGGCAGTGTAACTATGATGACCCTATATATTATTTGTTGGCAGGGTAACTGTGACAACCATATATTTTATATGTTGACCAGGTAACTATGACGACCATATATTTTATATGTTGGCAGGGTAACTATGTTGATCATATATTTTAGATGTTGGCAGGGTAACTATGACGACTGTATGTGTTATATGTTGACAGGGTAACTATGAAGACGATATATTTTATATGTTGGCATGATAACTATGATGACCATATATTTTATATGTTGGCAGGGTAACTATGAAGACTGTATAATGTATATGTTGACAGGGTAACTATGACGACTGTATATTTTATATGTTGGCAGGGTAACTATGAAAACCATATATTTTATATGTTGGCAGGGTAACTATGACAACCAAACCTATATATTATATGTTGGCCAGGTAACTATGACGACCATATATTTTATTTGTTGGCAGGTTGACTATGACGATCATATATTTTATTTGTTGGCAAGATAACTATGACGACCATATATACATATATATTATTTGTTGTCCGGGTAACTATGATGACCATATATTTTAGATGTTGGCAGGGTAACTATGACAACCATATATTTTATTTCTTGGCAGTTTAACTATGACGCCCATATATTTTATTTGTTGGCCGGGTAACTATGATGACCCTATATTTTATATGTTGCCAGAGTAACTATTTGATCATATTTTATATGTTGGCAGAGTAACTATGACGACCATATAATGTATATGTTGGTCGGGTAACTTGGATGACCCTATATTTTATATGTTGCCAGGGTAACTATTTGATCATATTTTGTATGTGTGACCAGGTAACTATGACAACCATATATTTTATATGTTGGCCGGGTAACTATGTTGACCATATATTTTAGATGTTGGCAGTGTAACTATAACGACCATATATTTTAGATGTTGGCAGGGTAACTATGACAACCATATATTTTATATGTTGCCAGGGTAACTATTTGATCATATTTTGTATGTGTGACCAGGTAACTATGACGACCATATATTTTATATGTTGGCAGGGTAACTATGATGACCATATATTTTAGATGTTGGCAGTGAAACTATGACGACCATATATTTTAGATGTTGGCAGGGTAACTATGACAACCATATATTTTATATGTTGGCAGGGTGAGAAAGAACGGCAGCTGCAAAAGATGAAGGAGAAAGTTTCACGTATACGTGAACAACGGGAACCATCACCCGCTGGGCCAAAGGTTAGTACTATTTAAAGTATATTAAACAGTTGGACGGCATAATACCGTAGCAAATTTCACAGGGACGTTTATCGTATTGTCTTGTTGGTTTTAATTGAAATTCAACATTGGTCTTAACTTATATTTTAACTTTCCGAAAGTAGATGCCCAGAAATGAAAGCCATTTTTAGCAGATATCCAAGATGTCTGTCAGTGGCAATCTTTGTTTGCATTTTACTTATACAGAAGAACTTGTTATCACATCTCACCTGGATTATTGACGAGATATTCATGAAACTTCACTGGAACATGAGATATTTATAGTTGGTCTTAACTAAAATTCAAACGAGAGCTGGGGCCATGGCCAAACTTACACTGAAAATAGTCATGTTGTTACCCCTACCCATCTGCGAGAGGTATTCATACCCCATCCAACCCCTTCTCCAAGATGGCTAGGGTATGAAACAAAACCCTAATTTCGGCTTAAAAAGTTTGCATATTAAAAAATGTAAACATTTAATAGGTCATTTTAAGCAGGTTAACACATTTTTTCGAGAAAAAAATGTTTTTAAACGTGTTTTATTGTCGAAATATTCGTTATAAAATCCTGCTTATATAAGCTTTCCAATCGCTTGATGGAATTAAGGCGGGAACAGGTAATGATGAGAGTAAAGGCATGAAATCATTCTTCCAGTGGCAATCTTCTTTTTACATAAACTTATATAGGAAAAACATGGGATCTTTTCTTACCAGATCTTTTTGAAGCCTAACATTTGCAGGGGATGTTAGTTGGTCCTAATTCTCAACTTCCTGGAAAATCCAATATGGCCACTGAAGTTGAACATACACAAAAAAGAAAAAAGGTTTATTATCATTCAAATCCGGGTCACATTGGTGGGAAGTGAGTGCGCTATGCATTGAGCTAACCGCACATATAGTTAGCCCATAAATAAATGAATGGTGTCAGACGTCTTGTTGGGTTCACCTTCCTGCCATGCCTAACAATAGAGGTTGTCTCCCCAATATTTGAAGGGGTGGAAAACTGTTGTAACTATATATAGATCAAGAACAAGATACAATAGTTTCACACTGAGCCTTAATTTGATCATCTCAACATCCGACATGGTGCCAGTTGGTATTGGTAGGTAATCGCCTTTTGTTTGAAACCATTTGTCATCAAGATGGGGCCTTTGGGGAACGATATTTGCTTTTCAAATAAAGGTATTTTGTACAATGGATATTTGCCCACACAAAAAAACACTCAGGACCAACAGCTTTTAAACAAGGACAAGTGTGGTTAAATGAGAGGAATATAACAGTCAGAGTTTCTTCCCTTTATGTAAATCTGCTATTTCCTTTATGTAAATGTGCCTAAACGTTTATCTGGACATACGGTATGGAACAGTATGGAGAAATGAAATATCTTGAAATAACATTGGTTGAAAATATTTCTGTCCCTTTAAGCTTGATAGGTAACGTAATTATTATATATTATGACTACTGTGTAGTTAATCTGTAATTAATCCTTGCAGCTGGCTCCCATAACCGAGGATTAGATTTACAATAGAATTATAAAGTAAGCTGTAATCACCTTTCAATACCTGGTTTTTATAAATACCCGTTTGTGTTTTATTTTTCAACCCTGTTCTTTCCCTTGGCATGCAGATTTTGTGTCATTATTTTTGTCAACCCTTCCCTTGGCATGCAGATTTTGTGTCATTATTTTTGTCAACCCTTCCCTTGGCATGCAGATTTTGTGTCATTATTTTTGTCAACCCTAAATCCCTTGGCATGCAGATTTTGTGTTGTTATTTTCTAAGGCCCTTGACTGCCAAATGATACATGTTTTACATAATCTGTAAATCGTGTGTGTTGATAATTATCACGGTTTATAAGCATTTAACATATCTTTGTTTGAGTAGTTCATTTTTTGCAAAACTGTTGTATCTGCATTATTTGAATGTTGTTACTATAGTATTTCATAAAACTCTTGATTTGTTATTATATTACCATTAGAGTTACCAAGTCAAAAATCATAATTATTTGTCGCATAATTATTCAACTATGTGTATTTTAATAATGTGTTCATAAATTTGTATATTAAATATTCACTTACACATTAATTACAAAGACATCACAAGGACTAAATTTGGTATACATTTTAAAAAATAAGGATTTGTTTAGCAGTTTAAAGGTTACCTATATGTTTAAATCCCACCCCCTTTATTATATGTTGAACGTAGTGTTCATTTAAAACATAAAGTCTGTTTTCAGCCTTGTTATCACTGTAGATCCTTTGTCTTGTAATAAATATTTACCAAACTTGATCAGCATGTTCATATTAATAAAAACTTGACCAAGTTAAAAAAAAGAGCTTTATTTGACACAAAACCATGACGTTACGGCCTTAGAGATTTATTGAACAACACTCTATATTGAGCTGTGGAAACACTATAGCACCTTCATATAACATGCAATCGTTACTACATTAATTTTAGTGTAGCTGTTTATAGTTATAAAAGCTCATTGAAATTTAAAAAACAATTATACCGTATTATAATAAAGGCTCCATTTTATCCTTTTAAACTCTCCGATAGTTAATATTAAACAACAGAGTTATGGCTCTTGAATGAATTGATGCTAACTTTGGAGTCTTCATCTTTCATACAGTCTTTATTTAATCAGGTTAGAATGTTTATATTAATAAAACCTTGTAAAAGGTTGAAACCCAGTTATATTTGACTAGACACAGCAGAGTTATGGCCCTTTATTATTGAAATAATTAAGGGATTTTCAGGGTTTTTTACAAGAAAACTTCAGTAATCGGCTTCAGATTTTCATCAAATTCTATTTGAAGGTTTGTTTCGTTAAGATCTCAGATGAGTCACTTAGAAAAATTGACATGTGATTACAGAGTTATTGCCCTTAATTATGCTTGGTAAAACTAAGGTATTTTCAGATTGCTTAGGTATGTGATGACATCAATAAAGGGCTTCTGATAATCACCAGATGTTGTTTGTAGTCATTTCAATCATATTTCAGATGAGTTTGAAAATGAGAAAAAATTACGAAAGTATTCCAGAGTTATTGCCCTTGATTTTGTCAGAATAAGGGATCAAATTTTAACTTTAAAATAACTTAAGTAAATGGCTTCTGAATTTTACAAAATTTGATTTGATGGTTTCCTTGAATAAGATCTCTGATGAATTTGACAATGAACACAAATCATATTGCATTACAGAGTTACTGCTCTTGATTTTGTCAAAGTAAGGAAATAATTTTGTTATAACACACACATTTCAGTTAAGGTCTTCTGATTTTATTTGAAGATTTGTCTCACCAAGATCTCAGCTGTGTTTGATAACAAGCAAAGTTGGCCTATGCTTTACAGAGTTTTTTCCCTTAATTATGTAGATTTTTTTTAAGGTCAAGGTCACAGGTCAGGGTGATGCAATTTGTGTGTCTGAACATCATGGGGAAAAAGACAAAACGTGATATTCTTCTCTGATACTGCATTACAAACAATACTTTTATAGTTGGCATGAGATTGACAGAACACATACATGATTTCCTGTATTGTTATAAGAGCCATATTAGCCAGTAGATCGCCTGCAGTTCCTCTTGGACCTCTTGTTCATCATACCGTTGTTCATAATAGTACTCTTCGTTCCCATATTCATTGTATCCTCTCTCCTCTCTGGGGTCATTCTAAATATTATAATCATTCCCATATTTATATGTATCCTGTCTCTGGGGTGGCTCTTAATATTCTGACCATTCCAATATTCATCCTCTCTCCTCTCTCTGGGGTTGTTCTAAATATTCTAAACCTCATATTCATATGTATCCTCTCTCCTCTCCCTGGGGTGGTTCTAAATATTCTAACCGTTCCCATATTCATATGTATACTCTCTCTGGGGTGGTTCTAAATATTCTAACCGTTCCCATATTCATATGTATCCTCTCTCTGGGGTTGTTCTAAATATTCTAAACCACATATGCATATGTATCCTCTCTCCTCTCTCTGGGGTGGTTCTAAATATTCTAACCATTCCCATATTCATATGTATCCTCTCTCTGGGGTTGTTCTAAATATTCTAACCTCATATTCATATGTATCCTCTCTCCTCTCTCTGGGGTGGTTCTAAATATTCTAATCATTCCCATATTCATCCTCTCTGCTCTCTCTGGGGTTGTTCTAAATATTCTAACCATTCCCATATTCATATGTATCCTCTCTCCTCTCTCTGGGGTGGTTCTAAACAATCTAACCTTTTCCATATTCATCCCCTCACCTCTCTCTGGGGTGGTTCTAAATATTCTAAATGTTCCCATATTCATATGTATCCTCTCCTCTCTCTGGGGTGGTTCTAAATAATCTAACCGTTCCCATATTCATATGTATCCTCTCTCTGGGGTGGTTCTAAATAATCTAACCGTTTCCATATTCATCCTTTCTCCTCTCTCTGGGGTGGCTCTAAATGTTCCCATATTCATATGCGTCCTCTCTCCTCTCTCTGGGGTGGTTCTAAATAATCTAACCGTTTCCATATTCATCCTCTCTCCTCTCTCTGGGGTGGCTCTAAATATTCTAAATGTTCCCATATTCATATGTGTTCTCCCTCTGGGGTGGTTCTAACTATTCTAAACATCCCATATTCATATGCGTCCTCTCTCCTCTTTCTGGGGTGGTTCTAAATGTTCTAAACGTCCCATATTCATATGTATCCTCTCTCTGGGGTAGCTCTAAATATTCTAAACGTTCCCATATTCATATGCATCCTCTCTCCTCTTTCTGGGGTGGTTCTAAATATTCTTAACGTCCCATCTTCATATGTATCCTCTCTCTGGGGTGGTTCTGAATAACGTTCTCATATTCGTAAGCCTCCTCTCTCCTCTTCCCGGAGTGGTTCTAAATATTCTGAATGTCCCATATTCATATGTATCCTATTTCTGAGGTGGTTCTAAATATTCTAAAGACGATGTGTTGATGAGCTGTTAAATAACAATTCAATTTGCTCTTCATGTCCTTGCATGCATTAACATTATTGTATACTTGTATAATGTAGGCTTAAACTTGTACTGGTTATATTAGACTGGAATTTAAAAAAAGTCTTTGTGAATTTTAATTGCTTAATATGTAAAAACCTGTCCTGCATAAATACTGTAGCTGTAATTTTGCTTTGAGGTCATATAGAAGAGTTTTTGCTAATCTTTGATGATATTTGTTTTGTCGCGAGTGGTGAGCGAGTCAACACTGGTGATATTACTTATGTAAATAAGTTAACATAAGAATAACGTCTTAACGCTGCATTTTATCTTACCTCAATGACCTTTTAAAGGACCCTTGAAAATTTACATTTTATTTGTCTTGATTAAATTGTGTATAGATAAAATATGCTGATTTTTTTTATCTACAGGGTGTATTCAAAATTCTTAACATTATTATTATAAGAAAAGGATATTAACTGGGCAGCACAGTTTATATGTCTATCCTCAGAGCATGTAAAAGAACCAGAAGAATCTTAAATATAATATGGAAATTCCAGATACTTTTGTATCTGTTCTCCAGAGTCTATCTTCTATCTTATATGAGCCTGCTCCAAATGGCATATAACTTAGCTGTTGGTGCACAGTTGAACCCAAATCAAATAGATTTAAGAATTGGAAAGAAAAAGAAAAAAGAACAAGAAGACATAATTGAATGGAGTAAAAAAAGAACAAAGAAAAAAAGAAGAAATAAGAAAAAGAAGAAGGGAAAAAAAATGAAGAAGAATACCAACAACAACAACAACAACAATGAAAAGAAAAAGACAAAGAAGAAGAAGAATGTATTCATTTCCATCTCCAAATCGAGTGACAGCAATGAGAGAGACCATATTTCCGTAAAAAAGAAATTAGGCTAACACGATAAATTATCTGGCATGGCACTTGGGGGCATTATCATGTCTATCAGGACAAGCAAAGATACTTTATCATGTCGATCTGCACAATTCTGCCGAGAAACAGGGTGCCTGAGATAAAATTTTATCTCGGCAGTTACGTTCCGATCCCGTCAGCTGCACTTCTTTTGATGACGTCAACACCTCTTTTGATGACGTCAGGGTATATTTGATGACCTCTGGGTAGTTTTGAACGGGAGAAAATGTGAAAAAAATGGAAAAAAGGTCAATTAAATGATTTTAAACGATCAACATGATAAACAGAATATCATGTTAGTGCTGATCGTATCCAGTTTATCTTGTTAGGCACGAACAAATTGAAGCCCTCGGCACAGCCTCGGACTTCATTTTTTTTCTCAGCCTCACCTGATAAACTGGATGTGATCAGGCACTTATATGATATTCTCTATTGTCCTGATACTTAACAAGCCCTTATTCATGTATGTTGACTATAAGAAAAATATCAAGTTAAGTATCAGGACAAGTATCTTTGTTGTCCTGAATAAGGGCTTGTTACGTATCAGGACAATTATCTTTGCTTGTCCTGAATAAGGGCTTGTTAAGTATCAGGACAAGTATCTTTGCTTGTCCTGAATAAGGGCTTGTTACGTATCAGGACAAGTATCTTTGCTTGTCCTGAATAAGGGCTTGTTACGTATCAGGACAAGTATCTTTGCTTGTCCTGAATAAGGGCTTGTTAAGTATCAGGACAAGTATCTTTGCTTGTCCTGAATAATGGCTTGTTACATATCAGGACAAGTATCTTTGCTTGTCCTGAATAAGGGCTTGTTACGTATCAGGACAAGTATCTTTGCTTGTCCTGAATAAGGGCTTGTTAAGTATCAGGACAAGTATCTTTGCTTGTCCTGAATAAGGGCTTGTTACGTATCACGACAAGTATCTTTGCTTGTCCTGAATAAGGGCTTGTTACGTATCTGGACAAGTATCTTTGCTTGTCCTGAATAATAAGGGCTTGTTAAGTATCAGGACAAGTATCTTTGCTTGTCCTGAATAAGGGCTTGTTACATATCAGGACAATTATATTTGCTTGTCCTGAATAAGGGCTTGTTAAGTATCAGGACAAGTATCTTTGCTTGTCCTGAATAAGGGCTTGTTACGTATCAGGACAAGTATCTTTGTTGTCCTGAATAAGGGCTTGTTACGTATCAGGACAATTATCTTTGCTTGTCCTGAATAAGGGCTTGTTACGTATCAGGACAAGTATCTTTGCTTGTCCTGAATAAGGGCTTGTTACGTATCAGGACAAGTATCTTTGCTTGTCCTGAATAAGGGCTTGTTACGTATCAGGACAAGTATCTTTGCTTGTCCTGAATAAGGGCTTGTTAAGTATCAGGACAAGTATCTTTGCTTGTCCTGAATAAGGGCTTGTTAAGTATCAGGACAAGTATCTTTGCTGGTCCTGAATAAGGCCTTGTTAAGTATCAGGACAAGTATCTTTGCTTGTCCTGAATAAGGGCTTGTTACGTATCAGGACAAGTATCTTTGCTTGTCCTGAATAAGGGCTTGTTAAGTATCAGGACAAGTATCTTTGCTGGTCCTGAATAAGGCCCTGTTAAGTATCAGGACAAGTATCTTTGCTGGTCCTGAATAAGGCCTTGTTAAGTATCAGGACAAGTATCTTTGCTTGTCCTGAATAAGGGCTTGTTAAGTATCAAGACGTCTCTTTGCTTGCCCTGATAGACATGACCTTTTTCTTATAAGCGACATACATGAATAAGGGCTTAAAAGTAGTCTTAATAGCTAAAAGCTGAAACTAGTAAATTGATCGCAATGGCAGCCACATACTGTCATAGTTTGGCGTTTTGTGAGGTTTTGTTAGCATTATTTGTTACCCTTCACCCTTTCTAAAAATGAACAGGGTCCACTCGGACATCTAAACATGTTAATTGTTTGTGTAAATACATTGAATTAATGTGTTAATTATATACACTGAATGTTTCTTTACTATTTCGGGGCCGTTGAAGCCCAGTGCTTGTTTGAAATTGGAGATGTTGCGTTTGAGCCTTATTTGAGCCACTAGGTTACTTTGGTTACTGTGGTTACTTTGGTGTGTCCTTACATCACCATCTGACAGACAAGGCAAGGGGAAATGTCATATCCTCTAGCTTTGTTCGTGAGATGGGGACGTAAACTTGACTGTCCTGTGTATCGAAGTCTGTTCTCTGAGCATATTGAAGAACCATAGTAAGAGTAAGGCACAGTTACTTGATTCCTATGTAGCCTTCCACTCTCTCTGACGACTCGAAATAACCCAAACAATGTGTTGAAGAACATTTAAACAACAATTAAATCTTTTACAATTCATGTAAAGATTTTGTGTCTACATACTTTGTATACACCCTGTAGTGGTAAAGTTTTACTCCTTGTGGTTGTTCAGAATTGCTAGAGATAACTCCTGTACCGGTGCTGGTATATCTACATTTCCACTTGTTTTAATATTGATTTTTACATGTATCATAAATGATTTTCTGCAGAATTGTTTGTCATATACATGTACAAGCCTGTTAAATTACCGCTATCTTTTAATCAATTTCATTGAATCCTTTGCTGAGTCAGATATATATGGAAGATCTACATATGCAATAATTTGAAAGCTATATAGTGTTAATGTTCAGTCTATGTTGTTTTCTCAGATAGATTTTGATACAGCTCTTTATAGACATTTGGAAAGAATAATGCAAATTAACCTATAAAATCTCATGATCAAATAAAATTGAGATTATATTAATTTAATCTAATTTAATTTAAATGAAGTTGCTTGTATGCCGTTTTATTTTGAAGCTAATTTTATATTTTTAGATATTACCACATGTGTAATAACATCAAATGACATCATGCAGTGTTTACCCATTATATACGATGCACTCAATTTTTTTTTAAATATCCTTGTTGCCACTTATGTTTATATTACCCCTTATGTTTGTACATAACTCAAATGATGTCATCTTGTATAAAAAAAAAAAAAAAAAAAATTAATGTGCTTAAAAATATGAAAATCGTTGAATGGTCCTAATATTTTACTCTCTAAGGTTGTAATATATAAAAATTGTACACTAATCTTCTATTTATGTCTTGGGCCAGACACTTTGAAGTTTCCCTTAGCCTCATCCGTTGGATGGGGACACAATCGGGCCCTCCCAAGTCTATCCTCTGAGCATGTTAAAAACCCATAGGAATATATTTGTTAGTAATAGTAGGTCAGGGTCCCTGATTCCTATGTATCCTGCCCTTTTTTCAGGAGCAGCTCTAAGTAATATTTATAGCATAGTTTTTTGGACTACTTGCGATTTATACTGCTTCTCGAGGGCCGCAGGCCCGAGAGTGCAGTATAAATCGCATACAAGAAAAATATGCTATAAATGTTTTGTACCATAACCATTCAATGCCAGTAATTGACATTTTGATTGACAGGTTGTGTGTAAACATTACAACTACGCGCTTGTAAAATTGGGTAGACCATGGTATAACTGCCGAATCTGTCATTTATAGCACGGCTGAAATATACCGGCAGTTATAGCACGGTTTTGGCTCAGACTTTAAGGTTTATAAAAATTATATCTTAAGCAAGAACAAAGGAAAACCATTAGAGCTATGGTACAAATAACCTATAATGTGTTGATGAGCTGTTAAACAACATTCATATTCATATTGTAAAATATAAAAAAATATACACTCATTAAGATTCTCTGTTTACGTCATTATCCGGTCGTCGTCAAGGTTCTCCAGTTTGTATTGTCTTGTCATATTTACCCACTGGGTGTCACCCTCTACAACATGCGAAAGATCGAAGATGACGTTATTGAACAGTACACCTTGGTATAGACACTGCACTTCCTTAATTCCTGTGTATATATTATACTAGATCCAGACACATTTAAATGTTGATATTGTATACACATACCCTCATAAACAAATATTTGAACACCCCCATACATAGACTATTATAAATATATATATAAAGGTGATATCAAGACTTGGTGTACTGCTCCAGAGTATTTTAAATTCTACAACAAACATGCTACGGTGTGTGAGAATTTACAGTGACTATTTAAACAAAATAAAACCATTATTCATTTGGACAAAATTAAATAGAATTAAAGTTGGGATATATATAATTGCATACCAGGTGACAAAGGCGATATATCAAAAAAACAAAAACACTCAAGATTCATTTTCCATTAACCTTGAGATTAAATTATACAGAGTGGACCTAGAACCTTCACACCAGCTTGCAGAATTGCAGTTATAGCAGATTTTAGTGTAAAAAATTGTTATGACAATCAGGAGTCACTTTGGTCCAATCACTAGTCACGCTGGTCCTGCTACCAGTCAAATAACACGTTGGCAACCACACAATGAGAAACAAATGAAATCAGGTGCAGTCCAACTGTCTAGTCAGCTATTTGACCTCTTGGAAATGCTGGGCGGCTGGAAAACATTAGTTGACCACTAAACTGTTTTTTCACTTAACAAAAATATCTAACTTGCAAGCAACTAAGTTTTATTACATTTCTATGAGTGAAAGATTGGGATTTCTTAGTGAAAGAATATTCATAATCGCTAAATATTAATAACGAACTCCAAACACAAAAATAAGTAACTGCGACGTTGAGTCATGACGTCAATAAAGTGTAAAGTCGACGTCATCCGCCGATAACATTCAATAAAGCAAATAATTTCGGTTAAATTCATACATGAAATAATTATGAATGTAATAAATAGATTATTTAACTTCTGGGATTGATTATAGGGAAATCTTCACTCGATGGTAGGCGTGTGGTTCTTTTCACAAACGAGCAAAAACATGCCTACCATCGAGTGAAGGATTTCCTATTTCATCCCAGCAGTTACATAATCTCTAATTTACTACCTAGTGAGTTGCTAGTAGCTGTATTCAAGTAAGAATTATTCGTATGAGCATTTAAGTTTCAACATTTACAAATGGGTCGCTAATATTAATATTACCTGAAGATATTTTTCAAATGAGTATCTCATTTTCATAAGCTAACCATATTTAAATAAGGAATTCGTCATATGGGTATTTAGCTTTCAACATTCCCTCTCCAAGTGAAGTGCTTACAGATATTGCTCACTTCAAATCATTTCATGTCTGGTCAAGTCCAAGTTCTAGAACTCTACAAGTAATATTCTTACTATGGATGTCTACTGTACTGGGTATTTAGCTTTCAACATTGCCTCTCCAAGTGAAGTGCTTACAGATATATTGCTCACTTCAAATCATTTCATGTTTGGTCAAGTCCAAGTTTTCATACTTATGGATACCTCAGGTGCACCTACCATGTAGTTAATTATGTATATGTTCTCGATTCTGGCCACAGGTTATTAAGATCCGTGATTAGTCGCCTGTGGGTATGGATACATACACTGTCCATGAATATTGGATGACCTGTACTCCCTACAAGAGCTTGATTATCTACATCTTCCTTAATCAAACATTGATTTATCATAAAGTTGACAGATATATACCTGATGCCAGTTCTTATTACACTTGAACAATAATGTGTACATCTTCCTTAATCAAACATTGATTGAGCATGGCAAAGATATCAAATAAGCTGATGATTAGTGTCCATGAGGTTCTTACAGATTACCTGCTCCTACTTTATGCAATCGCAATACGGAGAGAATCGTAAATAAATCCATATTTAACCCTTAAGCCGCTAAGCACGACTCAAATAGCCTTTGCGTCCATTGTAAACCCAGATCAGCCTCGTGTAACTCGAAGGCTGATCAGGGTTTACAATGTCTGGCTGCTGATCAATCATTTCCCCAAAACACCCCTTTGTCACATAAATGGAACGGTCTTAATTCAAAGAAAGAACAGTCCATTATATATATGTAGCAGGTTAAGGGTTAAGAAAGCATATTTCCAGCAGGTTTATATTGTACCATTGTCGGGAAGGGATTTGAAAACATTGATACCAAGGGCTGTAGGTCAGTGGTTTCTATGTTTCTTCCAAGTCACGAGCAGCATAATGTAAACTTTCTGAAATATTTTATTTCTTATCTAACATGGATTTTTTTTAAATCTTATACACAATTTATCATAAGATTGAACCCAATGCAACTAAATTCTCACAACTCTACAAGTTTATGCACACTTTTCTGCCATCAACATCTGTACGAAAAAAATATTTTTCATTCAGTTTTTGTTTTCGTTAATTTCTCAGACATTTCTTCACCTATGTTTCTTATATATGTGTCTCTGCAGATGCTACTCTTTGCAAAGCGTGAAAACCATCAAATGCAGTGGTGCGTAACTGAGCAAAAATAAATAGATAATGATGAGTGATTATAAGTTGCAATGACAGGTTAAGTTGGACTTGTTTCATATGGATTACACTTGTCAGTAATGTAGTGGAAATGAGCTCCTTGTATTAATTAAAGGGACACACGGCAATCTTGAAGTGTTTGAAATGGGTGTCTCGATTTATACATCCAATATCATTTTTACTTTTACCCTGGTTACATTTAAATAAATCAAATTTTAAGTATTCGTTATTTCGTCTTATTATACTATAAGTTTTAATATATTATTGGTGCATTATTATCAAAAATTAATAATATGCAAAAATAAAGTGCTTAATACTATTCTTATAATTAATATTAATGATTGAATAAATGCAAGTTATGCGTAAAAACTAGCGGGACGCTGTTAGTTTTTAAAAAATAAAGATTGCCGTATGTCCCTTTAATGTGCTTTTAAATTGTGTTATATAAATTATGTCTCTGCAGATGACGCTCATTGCAAAGTGTGAAACTCGGCAAATGCAATGGTGCGTAACTAAGCAACTTCATTAGACATGTTACAAGATTATCGATATATTAAACAAGTTAATGACCTACTTTACAGGTAGAGCATATAAAACATGTATGTCTTCCATGAAGGCATTGATTAACTGTCGGATTAATTGGATAGGTATTGGATCGCAGCTTGATAGTCCAGTGGCTAGTGTCTTATACACTGAAGCGAAAAAGAAACGCAACTCGGGAATTTCCGCTATATATTATATGTACAATATGCTGCTGCTAATCGAATGGTACATGGCTATGTAAGACCTTTCCTTTCGGAAAAAAATACTAAAACAACACGTAATAGAGCAAATAGTATTTCTTCAAGGTTTCATTATTGTCAGAGTATGCGTTTAGCTCAAGCATGTGAGCAAACTTAGGATGCAAAATTTTGCAAACTCTTTACTTTAAATACAGTACTGAAATGGCTCAGTTTTCAGAGGAATTTCAACATTTATAAATTTCTTGTTACAAGGTGTACTGTGTTTAAAACGTCTACAACATCACAGTTGTGTCCTTTCTCTAACTGCAACTTTTTTTTTTTACAAAACATCTCGGGATTTCTTTGGAATATTATGTGGAATAAGTGTGCAGTATATACAATATACAGTGGAAATTCCCGACTTGCGTTTCTTTTTCGCTTCAGTATATTAATAAACAAGTTTTTTGTATAAGTGAATGTAATTAGCGGGTATATATATGTAAATATATAGAGGATATTTGTTGTTTTGGAGTGAATAACATATTTTATTTCATCAAGAAGTGAGAAAACTTTATATTTTCACGAATGCGAAGCATGAGTGAAAATATTAAAAGTTTTCTAACTTCGAGATGAAATAAAATATGTTATTCACGACAAAACAACAAATTTTCTTTTTCTTTTATGATTTTACAAACAATAATTTAAGCAATTTCAGTAACTAAACCGTTTTACACACCTGGCTACGCGCCCTGTTCACGATGACGTAGCGAAACGTTACATGACGTCACTTTTTTTGAAACCGTTAACGTCATAGAAAGAAAGTTATTAAATAAACAGTGGATGTAACAGTATAACAGTTGGAATATCTTGTGAGTCGTGTTACTGTGCATTTGTGTTCGTTGTACATTAAAAAAGTAGTCCCAGCAGCTACTGTGGAAATAAAACTCTATATTCCACAGTGTGGAATAACACTTTTATTTCACTGATAAAATACAGTATTTCATTGCTTATCATAAAATAAATAGGTTTATAAGTGCATTATTACTGGCTCGCTGCAGAGCTTTTTTTTATGGCGATATTCCTCCGCTTCACATTAATTTTTCCGACTTCAAACCCAGCTAAGTGTCCGGCTAAGTGTCCAGCTACGTGTCCAGCTACGTGTCCAGCTAAGTGTCCTAAGTTTTCCTCGTCCATTTACATTGGTGCTGTGACCATGATATTTACTGTTGGAGGCTGTTTAGCTGAGGTATCTAGGGACCTGGGTTGTGTGATATCTGTAAGGTTAAAGGATGGAGGTTTCTAGTAGGACTCAGTTGGGGATGTATGTAAATAGACATAGACATAGGTTTAAAAGTGCATTACTACTGTTTCGCAGCAGAGCTAGCTTCTAGGGCGATATTGTTAGAGCGTCTGCTTCACACGTAATTTTTCCGAGTTCGAACCCGGCTAAGTGTCCTAGTTTTTCCGCGTCTGTTTACATAAACAAGAGAGCCTAATCAGCCTTATAGGCAAGGTTAGTTGTCTAATTTAATGTTTGAGTTCAGGGGTTAAGGGGTTTATATAATATATTAAAGGGACAATGTCCGTAACTTTTAGCTTATAAAACACAAAATAATTACGTTAACAAACATAACACACCAACCATTATTGAATATTTACTTAATAAACCCAAGATTGAAGAAATTTAATAATGGTACAAAAAAAAAGAAGTTGTACTCATAACCCACACTAAAATTACACTCGCGGGTAATAATAGTTGAACGTCGCAATAGTCAAGCTCGCTCCCAACTGAGCTAAACGGGCCAGATGTATTATGTAACACATACTGTATAGAAAAATTAATGCGCTAATGGATGTCACATGATCAGCATAAACTGTAAATATTGTGGGTCCCACATTGTTTACAAATTATGAATAATAAATAAAACCTTCTTTTTTTTCAAAACTCATGAATGTATTAATACCGACTTATCTGGGTCTATGCTCATGTTTTCATGCATACATTTCACTGAATAAAACTCAGACAGTTTAATATCTGCTTTCTTATGGACAGTTTCCCTTTAAGGGATTTATTTAATGTTAAGTGGCTTGGGTACTTGTATGCATGCATAATTGGCAATACATTATTAGCAATGTTTTAATGATTCATGGTTTCTTGAATTTTTCTATTTTCATTAACTTAACTTGCATAAGAATATGCATCTGTAATGTTAAATAAATTCTTTGTGAAGTACACACCGCTAAACAAATCAATTCAGTCCCTAACCACAAACTGTACTGTAAGTTCCCTGTACTTTTTCCATTTACTCCACAAACCCATTTACTTGATGTTTATGAAATATCTGATAAATCAATTTATCTTGAATGGTTTGGTTGTCAACATTACATATACATAATACAAAGCACTCAACCTGCATTACGCTGGCTTTCACAAGTATAGAAACCCATAGAAAACGATATTTTCTCTCAATTGATAATTCTCAATATGTCCTTGTTTTTAAATTTGCAATATAATTGTGGGGATTGGGTCAACAGAATGCACTTAGAATAGGGAATTGAGTACAAATGGTAAAAGTTTTTAAACAAAGAATTGTTTTATCTAAATCATTTAAGTGTATTATGTTAAAATATATTTTACTACCACAGTATGTCATTGTAAAATATATACTGAACAAAAAAGTTTAGCACAACTTGTTTGGGGCATAGATTTAACGCATGAACATTGATATAGTGTTTGAAGATATTAGAAATGCTGGGTAATGATGGGATTTTCAAAATTGTTTGTTATTATTATTTTCTAAGTGAAGTATTAGAATTACCTCCCATATATTAAAAGCAACTTATTTCATTATTCAAACTTACTGCCTTGAACAAATTTAATGTTTGGCATTGAAAGAATTGCCCATTCTGTCATTGTTTAAAAACTGCTGAAATGCATCAACTTTTTTTCCAAATTTCATAATTTTACCTGCCTTTTGAAAAGTGAACAGTTTTCGATAACTATAATTTAAAAAGTGAATGATTTTCGATAACCTATAATTTAAAAAGTGAAAGATTTTCGATAACCTATAATTTAAAAAGTGAACGATTTTCGATAACTGTTCCCATCATATTTGTTTTATTGTTATAACCGAATTTGTTTACAAATGACTTGGTAGCATTATTATTGCTCATATCTATGTCACTTTATCATTGACCCCGAACGTACAATGTATCTACATGACATGCATTTTATAGATGCTAAATTTATTTTACTCAGTATATGCATGTATTTATTACTACCACAGTAGATCATTGTAAATCTATATAGATTATTGTATTTCCTTTTTGCAGAGCTATTATTGATTTGTTAGGGTAGAACTTTTTTATGTTTTCCGTTTCCAGTGTTATTATTTTTTGTTTATGTTTATCTGGATCAATATAACATTAAGAATAATTATTTTGTAATTAAGTTGGACATATTTTTTTCAGTTGTTGATATTTAATCTGAGGCTTACATACAAATACTGCATGTATTTACTGGTCACCCTTCATACTACATGGTTGTTCAGTGAAGTTTGGGTTTAAACATTTTTAAGGTCTAATTTTTGTGTTTTCATTACAAAAAGCTGCAGTGGCTACGACATGGGTTGAGGTAAACACCCCAGATACATTTGACAGTTTTATAGGTATGTTGGCAGACATTTGACAGTTGTATAGGTATGTTGGCAGACATTTGACAGTTTTATAGGTATGTTGGCAGACATTTGACAGTTTTATAGGTATGTTGGCAGACATTTGACAGTTTTATAGGTATGTTGGCAGACCCAGATACATTTGACAGTTTCATAGGTATGTTGGCACACCCAGATACATGTGACAGTTGTATAGGTATGTTGGCAGATCCAGATACATGTGACAGTTGTATAGGTATGTTGGCAGATCCAGATACATGTGACAGTTGTATAGGTATGTTGGCACACCCAGATACATGTGACAGTTGTATAGGTATGTTGGCAGATCCAGATACATGTGACAGTTGTGTAGGTATGTTGGCAGATCCAGATACATGTGACAGTTGTATAGGTATGTTGGCAGACATTTGACAGTTGTATAGGTATGTTGGCAGACATTTGACAGTTGTATAGGTATGTTGGCAGACATTTGACAGTTTTATAGGTATGTTGGCAGACATTTGACAGTTTTATAGGTATGTTGGCAGACATTTGACAGTTTTATAGGTATGTTGGCAGACATTTGACAGTTTTATAGGTATGTTGGCAGACATTTGACAGTTTTATAGGTATGTTGGCAGACATTTGACAGTTTTATAGGTATGTTGGCAGACCCAGATACATTTGACAGTTTCATAGGTATGTTGGCACACCCAGATACATGTGACAGTTGTATAGGTATGTTGGCAGATCCAGATACATGTGACAGTTGTATAGGTATGTTGGCAGATCCAGATACATGTGACAGTTGTATAGGTATGTTGGCACACCCAGATACATGTGACAGTTGTATAGGTATGTTGGCAGATCCAGATACATGTGACAGTTGTGTAGGTATGTTGGCAGATCCAGATACATGTGACAGTTGTATAGGTATGTTGGCACACCCAGATACATGTGACAGTTGTATAGGTATGTTGGCAGATCCAGATACATGTGACAGTTGTATAGGTATGTTGGCAGACCCAGATACATGTGACAGTTGTATAGGTATGTTGGCAGACATAGATACATGTGACAGTTGTATAGGTATGTTGGCAGATCCAGATACATGTGACAGTTGTATAGGTATGTTGGCAGATCCAGATACATGTGACAGTTGTATAGGTATGTTGGCAGATCCAGATACATGTGACAGTTGTATAGGTATGTTGGCAGATCCAGATACATGTGACAGTTGTATAGGTATGTTGGCAGACTTTCTGTTGTGGGAGGCAATACTGAAAATAAGACTAAAAAAAAATAATTCACAGTTAAATTTATGATGCAAACAAAAATCATATATTACCTTTTCACCATTTTATCCCTGCATTTATAAAAAGGACTTTTCTAAAGCCATTTATAGACTGGACACTGTTAGCGACCATAATTGACGTCTCCCTCTCCGCGAGGAGACCAGGGAGCCCGTATCATCTACAATACAAATCAGAATCACCCCACACACACACCACAATGCCAAACACAAATCACCCCACACACACACCACAATGCCAAACACAAATCACCCCACACACACACCACAATGCCAAACACAAATCACCCCACACACACACCACAATGCCAAACACAAATCACCCCACACACACACCACAATGCCAAACACAAATCGGACCGAAAAAAGAGCCAATACATGAAATAAGTGAAATTGACCATATATACGCTGGCTCTTACTTGCACCATATATATGCTGGCTCTTACTTGCACCATATATACGCTGGCTCTTACTTGCACCATATATACGCTGGCTCTTACTTGCACCATATATATGCTGGCTCTTACTTGCACCATATATATGCTGGCTCTTACTTGCACCATATATATGCTGGCTCTTACTTGCACCATATATATGCTGGCTCTTACTTGCACCATATATATGCTGGCTCTTACTTGCACCATATATATGCTGGCTCTTACTTGCACCATATATATGCTGGCTCTTACTTGCACAGATTTAGGCATTAAATAGACCTGTTGGGAAGGCCTATAAAAAATAAATAAAAAATTACCATATTTACAGTCCAGGCTCTATTTAACCTACACCTTTAGGACGTCCTATTGGTTAAAAGGTGGAGGGACTATAAACCTTAGAGACACACACACACACACCACACCACACCACACCACACCACACCACACCACACCACACCACACCACACCACACCACACCACACCACACCACACCACACCCCACACACACACTAAAGCCATTTGATGTAATTATCACACCATACTGCTTCCTCCCATCATACTCTGACATTGAGGGGTTTGAAAATGCTTATCAAACTGTTTCAGTTTTTGTTTCATAAATCATCAAATATTGATGATGGCTGGGCCCATTGGTGATTGTATCTTGTGTATTGATATTTCCATTAGCTTTAAATGCTTCTTTGGTTGTGTAAAATTGCCAATTTACCTGCCATAAATTTCCGTGATGCAATTAGGTATAGACAGGTACTTGTAATCTAATGAGTATTTTCTACGCTTCATTTACCCCTAATGCATTCTGCTGATATGGCAACCTGCTATTGGTTTTCAATTATTTACAATTTAAATGGTCAAATTGATTCAATTGTTGCCGACCGTTTCATTGTGAAATCGAAGATATTGATTTCTGTATTGATCAGGTGCTTTGTACTGCGTACTGGTGAATTATTTTCTTATTCTTATGTTATTTTACAAACAGTCCGTGAGTTTTCTGTGAGTTTTCTGTACAGCTCAATGTTCGTCATATGGTAATATTCTATAATAATACCTAGACAGTTATTTATCTCAGCACCCTTAAAAGTGGCACGATCCCACTGCGCCAGGATCATGGACAGTTCAAGATAACATTTTTGCATGCGTAATTCTTGTTCTTTATTTGTTTTAATGTTAGTTTATAATTGTTCTTGGTTTTGCCTATACCTATGTGTATGTATTTCTTTAAAAAATATATATGTCCATTTTAAACATGTTTTATGTGGACACACTTTCTCAGATCTGAAGGTGAAGCAGCTAATGTTATCACATAACATGGCTTCTGGGAGTGTAATAAAGCCATGACTTATTTCTCATAATACCGCTAGTGTATTACAGATGCACATGAGGACCAAATCACCGTGTTTGTTTACAGAAAAACATTAAATTCCAATTGCTTGCATGGTATATCATATGATATGTTCAGACACCTTAACTATTTATCAGTATTTCAAATATTACTTTATAAAATGCAGGTTAGTTACGTTAAATGAGATTTAAGGTGTCTCATTATTTGTAGAGCGAATGCGTTACAGCCGCGTAACGTAGGTGACATCATGAAAACAACAAAACGATGTGTGATCTCTCTTACAAACTACCACCATATATAAGTTAAATTGACAACATTAAAGTGAAACTCTCACATCGTAGATGTGTTATGTGATAAACAGAGAATCTTACATTCATGACTGTGTATTATTGACTTTAATAAACTCGTTGGATAAAAAGCTAAGATACTCGGCAGAGCCTCGTATCCTATCATTTTATCCAACTCATTTATTAAAATCAATAATACACAGTCACTCATGTAAGATCCTTTATTTTTCCCATACTAGTACAAGTGTAAGGCCATTTTTCAGGCAAAGCATTTATTTGTATGACATTGCAGATTTTAGTAGGGCACTCACCTGGATCCAAACCTGGATTTGTTTTGTTTGAGTTTGTCACCTCCCATGTATGATTGATTTTGCTAACATTACCTATCTATATGTTTTAAAAGCAACATGAATACAAAAATAAAATACAAAAAAAAGCTTATTTTCTTTGTTCTCTCTTGGATATAATTAGCACACAATTTAACAAACCACCACTCATATGGTAGGTGGTAGATCAAATATATGCATGCCTGTTTAATAGAATACTTATTTTTTCTCTGTTAGAGATGGCAGTTAATCATATATAAAACATATCTATTATCATCATATTGTCAAATGATTCAACAGTAAGCGATATTGTCATCTCAATCAAATCATTATTAATCGTTTCAAAATGGCATTGATTTTCTATCTATCCCGTTATAAAGCCAGTCAGCTGATGTTGTCAAACAGTGAATCTGAGTCCGCAGGAAGCTCTCGATCATCAATGTCAGCGACGACACGAAATGCAGCTTTGCTTTACTGATCACTGTTACTTGACCTGACAATCTTTCTTCAGATTAATTGATTGTGCGTTTCTTATTTTCAGAAAAAGGAGTAGCAGACGAATAAGGAGAATCGGACGAATTAAAAATTATATAGCAGATAGCAGACGCAAAGATGGCAGAATGGCAGACGCAAAGATGACAGAATGGATAGAGAAGGAGAAAAAACACAAGTGAAGTGAATACAGTACGGAAGATTATTGAAAGACACAAACATTTTATTCTCCACAAACCTAGAGTCTGTTGGGAGAGAAAAGATTTTCCAATAAAATAATAAAAAATCTCATATTACATTTCTTGCAAGGATTGTAACTGAGATTTCTCAGGGACGGAAAAGTGATAATTTCTGCTGAAAAATATTTTCTCACTAGATAGCTATTTAGGAACTTCATTTTCCTTTGTTTTCTTCTGTTTTAGTACAAAATAATTAGCACTCAAAGCAGCGAGCCTGAGCCATTTCAGACAGCGAGGAGTGGGGATATGGGGTGGGCAACTGAATAATGACATTTTTTTTTAAAAATATTTTGCTTGATTTAATATCTAACCAGAACAATAATAGCTACGCAACTTTTCTGTGTCAATTGGTTAATTTTATGCTCTGTGACGGAACAATTTCTGGGCACAAGCACCAGATCTTTCATTCCTACTCCTAAGAACATATTTAAATGAACTTACAATTACAACCAAAATCATGCTTTTGAATGCAATAACAGTTGATGTTACAAGTTACAATGTGCCTTTAAAGAGTTTGTTAATTAATCCGTCTGCAGTATAAGCCACACATTACTTGTGATAAATTGGTTAATTAATTAGTTAATGTGGAATTACTGTGGTTTAATGGGATTTCTATACATTGTCAAAGCAGTTTGGTCATTTTAGCAAATTAATACCGCATTATTAGATTAGATTTTTCTCATTTCTCTGGGTTTGGGTAAATCCTATTATTTTGTTGGGATTGGGTACATATTATCACAATTAGCAGAATCCATCTACAGTTCTCGTTTTTTGTAGAGTCTTAGTATTGGACAAGATTTATTGATTTTATTTTCCAGCATGCATGATTCCTTTTATTATCACTGGTCACTGGAAACCATCGTATACCGTATTTCCCATAATAATAGTGCCACCCACCTTTTCAAAAAATAAATAAATATATATCTATTTATTTTTTTTTGCCATTTATAGGAGTGCCCCTTTGGGATTTTGCATTGTGCCCATGTGCTACTATTAGGGGAAATGCGGTATGACAGATTTTAGACAAGGCAGTTTCAAATCCTCAATTAGAAGACAATTAGCGCTCATACTGCTTTCTTTGTTTCAATCTTGTTTCATGTGGGAAATTTTTCCATTTCAAGTCAGTCGGTTTACAAACTCTCAAGACAGAGATGTGCTGTAAGAGGAGGAAAAATACAAGCATTTAGGAAAATATTGCTTTTCCTCGGAAAGGAAAAAAGAATGACATTTTCAATTCAAATCTGGTAGGAGGTAAAATAGAAATACAAGCAATACAAATATAAATTGCTAATTTTCTTTTATTATTGGAGGGTTCATATTAAGGTCTGCTGATTGTCGTTAAGTTATTATTTTCAGCTCCGTCCTTATACAATATTTATATGACACTATTATTTATTAAGTATATCATGGATATATATCTATGAGTATATATGTATTTTGTTATCAAACTCCGTCCCGGCAAAATTATGTGACTTTATTATTTATATTTTACTATTTTGACGTTATCTATATCTTTTTCATTGTGTGATAAATTTAAACTGTGATGAAACTGCTTTATGTGATGCTTTCTTTTATATTCTATGCAGTTGTGATGTTTATTATCTTATGTACATTAATATGTTTTGTGCATGTCTATATGGAAAATTCTATGCAGTAAGCACATCACGGGATAAACACGAAACCATTGTACCTATATACACATTGTTATAAAGAACAAGTTACAGTAGACTTGACATATCATTAGCTCATATTAATATTTTGCATTTATATATACTGAAAGGAAAAACAAATGCAACTCCATAATTTCCGCTATATATTGTATATACTGCACACTTAATTCCACATAAAATTCCAAAGAAATCCTAAGATGTTTTGTAAAAAAAGAAGTTACAGTTAGTTAGAGAAAGGACACAACTGAGATGTTGTAGATGTTTTAATCACAATACACTGTGTAACAAGAAATTCATAAATGTTGAAGTTCCTCTTTGAAAAATTGAGCTAGTTCAGTACTGTAATTAACAAAAAGAGTTTGCAACATTTTGCATCCTAGGTTTGCTCACATGCTTGAGCCAAGCACGTACTCTGTCAATAATGAAACTTTGAAGGAATACTATTGGCTGTGTTACATGTTGTTTTAGTCTCTTTTTTGTTAAAGGAAAAAGTCTTACGTAGCCATGTACCATTCGATTAACAGCAGCATATTGTATATACACTATATAGCGCAAATTCCCGAGTTGCGTTTCTTTTTCCTTTCAGTATATTATATGTTTTACAAGTTTTTGTGTTTTAAGAAAAGGACTGCTCTGTGTAACCTTTTATAACGCTTTGAAAAAGAATTGCCAACAAAAAAGAACATCCATTTGCGTGTAACGTATTTATTTTCTTGCCAATGTCACTCTATGGTTATGTTGAGGTTCATTCTACTACTACATTGTATAACCAGACTAATTCTTCCATCTGTCATAGTATGCATCTGTATTTCATATTTTAATAGTGATTTTAAAAGTGAAGTTTTGCTAAAAATAGTACTTAATTCAAACTACTACATTGCATTACGCTGTCTGAGTATTAACTTTCATGCCCCATCATGTCCAATAAGCGAAAACGGAATGGCTGGGGTATGAAATAAAACCTTAATTATGGCTTAAAATGTTTGCATATTGTAAAATTAGAACATTTAATAGGTAATTTAAAAAGGTTATCACATTTTTTCAATAACAATGTTTTAAACATGTTTTATTGTCGAAATATCCGTTATAAAATCCTGCTAATATATGCTTTCCCATCGCTTAATGGAATTAAGGCTGGACCCCGTAATGATAACCAGACTAATTCTTCCATCTGTGATAGTATGCATCTGTATTTTATATTTTAATAGTGATTTCAAAAGTGAAGTTTTGATAAAAATAAAAACTGATGACTTGGATGCCCACTCATTGAGATGGGTTTTTTACTTTATAAACCAGAATGAGCAAAAACAATGCAACAATCCACTTTAAAAGAATTTTTTTTTTTTCATTATTATGAATAATTCAGCAATCATAAAATGAATGTTCTTTCTTTCCTTCATCTCTTCTAAATGAAGGGCAAAAATATAGATCAAAATAAATATATAATACAGACCCTGTTTAGATTTACTAACACGTTTCTAATTATGCATTACAACTTTTCTATTACTAACATTTTATTTTGGCTGGTACAAAACGTTTGCAGCATCAATCATATATTTTTTATGAATTTTATACAAAAATACAACAACATTTACTTATAGAGAGCAAAAATCAAAAAAAGGAGGGAAATACATGCTGTGTTATTTAAATTGATGGTATGATTTCTATGCAATGTATTATATTAGTTCTTTGTTTTTATTGACTAAAACATTCCAAATACTTTATTTTATGTGACTGTGTACTCCAGTAACCACAGCAGGACTGTGAGGAGACATTCCGTTTAATTAAAAACATATTTAACAATAAAAAGTGTTGTGTATCTTTTATTATCCAGACAATTAACAATATTGCAGAACAGGCTTGATCCATCTCGCTCAATCTAATGAAAACAGCTCTGAGAGGGCCTTTATCACTCAACAGCCCTAAGTAGGCCTGTATCACTCAATAACACTAAGAAGGCATGTGTCAACAGCCCTAAGAGGGCCTGTGTCACTCAATATCCCTAATGGGCCTGTGTCGCTCAAAAGCCCTAAGAGGACCTGTGTCACTCAACAGCCATAAGAAGGTATGTATCACTCAACAGCCCTAAGAGAGCCTGTATCACTCAACAGCCCTTTTTAAAGAGGGCATGTATCACTCAAAAGCCCTAAGAGGGACTCTTATCACTCAACAGCCCTAATAGGGCCTGTATCAATCAACAGCCCTGAGAGGGCCTGTATTATTCAACAGCCCTGAGAGGGCCTGTACCACTCAATAGCCCTGAGAGAGCCAATATCACTCAACAGACATGAAAGGGCATGTATCACTCAACAGCCCTAAGGCGCCTATATCACTCAACAGCCCTAAGAGGGCCTGTATCACTCTCTAGTCCTAAGAAGGCCTGTATCACTCACTAGTCCTGAGAGGGCCTGTATCACTCTACTGGTTTAGGGTTGTATGATATCTGTAAGTTGTTTATGCTCCCCGAGGGGGTGGGGCGAGATGAAATGTTAATAAAGCAAAACCTAGCACTTTTCATTCAATCAATGGCCTCCATTAAATTCTGCTTAAATTTGGCTGATTAATGAATTAATCAAGCAATCACTGATATGAACACTCTGCCCAAGCTTGGTAAAGATCAATGAAGTAGCTAGAGATTTAACAAAGAATAGCATGTTTCAATAAATCAAGGTCCATAACTCTGGTGTTTCTAACCCACTTTAGCAGGTTTTCAAACTTGTCCGAAATTTCATCAATTCATTATTAACAACATTCGACAGAGTCTGGTGAAGATATGGTGGAAAATGAAGGCGTTACATGGATAACATTAAAGCGAAATAAAAACATGATTAATTCAGGAACCGTGACTGCTGTTTCTAGTCCGATATGTCTAGTTGTTGAAATTGTCCGAGATTTTAATGATATATACCAGAGAACTAAGATCTCTTATCAGATTAGTAGTGTAAAAGTTACAGTATTAGCTATGCAATGTATGGTCAAAATATAGCATATAATTAAATCTAAGACTGTCTTTAGCTTTCATTCATATCAACAATCTGGCTGAGTTTGTTAAAGATCGGATGAGGCCATATCATCTTAATGAGACAACCGCTGACGGATGTACGGATGATGCTCACTTCACCCCGCCTGCAGCCATGAGTTAATGTGAGGATGATGCTCACTTCGCCCCGCCTGCAGCCATGAGCTAATGTACAGATGATGCTCACTTCGCCCCGCCAGCAGCCATGAGCTAATGTACGGATGATGCTCACTTCGCCCCGTCTGCAGCCATGAGCTAATGTGCGGATGATGCTCACTTCGCCCCGTCTGCAGCCATGAGCAAATGTACGGATGATGCTCACTTCACCCCGCCTGCAGCCATGAGCTAATGTACGGAGGATGCTCACTTCGCCCCGCCTGCAGCCATGAGCTAATGTACGGATGATGCTCACTTCGCCCTGCCTGCAGCCATGAGCTAATGTACGGATGATGCTCACTTTGCCCCACCTGCAGCCATGAGCTAATGTACGGATGAAGCTCACTTCGCCCCGCCTGCAGCCATGAGCTAATTTACGGATGATGCTCACTACGCCCGGCCTGCAGCCATGAGCTAATGTACGGATGATGCTCACTTCGCCCTGCCTGCAGCCATGAGCTAATGTACGGATGATGCTCACTTCGCCCTGCCTGCAGCCATGAGCTAATGTATGGATGATGCTCACTTCACCATGCCTGCAGCCATGAGATAATGTACAGATGATGCTCACTTCACTCTGCCTGCAGCCATGAGCTAATGTATGGATTATGCTCACTTCACCCTGTCTGCAGCCATGAACAAATGTATGGATGATGCTCACTTCACCCTGCCTGCAGCCATGAGCTAATGTACGGATGATGCTCACTTCACTCTGCCTGAAGCCATGAGCTAATGTACGGATTATGCTCACTTCACCCCGCCTGCAGCCATGAGCTAATGTACGGATGATGCTCACTTCACACCGCCTGCAGCCATGAGCTAATGTACGGATGATGCTCACTTCACCCTGCCTGCAGCCATGAGCTAATGTACGGATGATGCTCACTTCACCCTGCCTGCAGCCATGAGCTAATGTACGGATGATGCTCACTTTGCCCTGCCTGCAGCCATGAGCTAATGTACGGATGATGCTCACTTCGCCCTGCCTGCAGCCATGAGCTAATGTACGGATGATGCTCACTTCGCCCTGCCTGCAGCCATGAGCTAATGTATGGATGATGCTCACTTCACTCTGTCTGCAGCCATGAGCTAATGTATGGATGATGCTCACTTCACTCTGTTTGCAGCCATGAGCAAATGTACGGATGATGCTCACTTCACCCTGCCTGCAGCCATGAGCTAATGTATGGATGATGCTCACTTCATCCTGCTGCAGCCATGAGCTAATGTACGGATGATGCTCACTTCGCCCTGCCTGCAGCCATGAGCTAATGTACGGATGATGCTCACTTCACCCTGCCTGCAGCCATGAGATAATGTACGGATGATGCTCACTTCACCCTTCCTGCAGCCATGAGCTAATGTACGGATGATGCTCACTTCACCCTGCCTGCAGCCATGAGCTAATGTACGGATGATGCTCACTTCATCCTGCCTGCAGCCATGAGGTAATGTACGGATGATGCTCACTTCACCCTGCCTGCAGCCATGAGCTAATGGACGGATGATGCTCACTTCGCCCTGCCTGCAGCCATGAGCTAATGTATGGATGATGCTCACTTCACCATGCCTGCAGCCATGAGCTAATGTACAGATGATGCTCACTTCACTCTGCCTGCAGCCATGAGCTAATGTATGGATTATGCTCACTTCACCCTGCCTGCAGCCATGAGCTAATGTATGGATGATGCTCACTTCACTCTGCCTGAAGCCATGAGCTAATGTATGGATGATGCTCACTTCACTCTGCCTGAAGCCATGAGCTAATGTACGGATTATGCTCACTTCACCCCGCCTGCAGCCATGAGCTAATGTACGGATGATGCTCACTTCACACCGCCTGCAGCCATGAGCTAATGTACGGATGATGCTCACTTCACCCTGCCTGCAGCCATGAGCTAATGTACGGATGATGCTCACTTCACCCTGCCTGCAGCCATGAGCTAATGTACGGATGATGCTCACTTCGCCCTGCCTGCAGCCATGAGCTAATGTACGGATGATGCTCACTTCGCCCTGCCTGCAGCCATGAGCTAATGTACGGATGATGCTCACTTCGCCCTGCCTGCAGCCATGAGCTAATGTATGGATGATGCTCACTTCACTCTGTCTGCAGCCATGAGCTAATGTATGGATGATGCTCACTTCACTCTGTTTGCAGCCATGAGCAAATGTACGGATGATGCTCACTTCACCCTGCCTGCAGCCATGAGCTAATGTATGGATGATGCTCACTTCATCCTGCTGCAGCCATGAGCTAATGTACGGATGATGCTCACTTCGCCCTGCCTGCAGCCATGAGCTAATGTACGGATGATGCTCACTTCACCCTGCCTGCAGCCATGAGATAATGTACGGATGATGCTCACTTCACCCTTCCTGCAGCCATGAGCTAATGTACGGATGATGCTCATTTCACCCTGCCTGCAGCCATGAGCTAATGTACGGATGATGCTCACTTCATCCTGCCTGCAGCCATGAGGTAATGTACGGATGATGCTCACTTCACCCTGCCTGCAGCCATGAGCTAATTGACGGATGATGCTCACTTCACTCTGCCTGCAGGCGAACAGGAACTGCTGCTTAACAGAACAGTCAACCAAAACACGCATTAAACACAGAACACAGTCAGCCAAAACACGCATTACACACAGAACACACGCATTAAACACAGAACACAGAACACAGTCAACCAAAACACGCCTTAAACACAGAACACAGTCAACCAAAACACGCATTAAACACAGAACACAGTCAACCAAAACACACATTACACACAGAACACAGTCAACCAAAACACGCATTAAACACAGAACACAGTCAGCCAAAACACGCATTAAACACAGAACACAGTCAACCAAAATACACATTACACACAGAACACAGTCAACCAAAACACACATTACACACAGAACACAGTCAACCAAAACACGCATCAAACACAGAACACAGTCAGCCAAAACACGCATTACACACAGAACACACGCATTAAACACAGAACACAGAACACAGTCAACCAAAACACGCCTTAAACACAGAACACAGTCAACCGAAACACGCATTAAACACAGAACACAGTCAACCAAAACACACATTACACACAGAACACAGTCAACCAAAACACGCATTAAACACAGAACACAGTCAGCCAAAACACGCATTACACACAGAACACAGTCAACCAAAACACGCATTACACACAGAACACAGTCAACCAAAACACAAATTACGCACAGAACACAGTCAACCAAAACACACATTAACCACAGAACACAGTCAACCAAAACACGCATTACACACAGAACACAGTCAACCAAAACACACATTACACACAGAACACAGTCAACCAAAACACGCATTAAACACAGAACACAGTCAACCAAAACACACATTACACACAGAACACAGTCAACCAAAACACACATTAAACACAGAACACAGTCAGCCAAAACACGCATTACACACACAACACAGTCAACCAAAACACGCATTACACACAGAACACAGTCAACCAAAACACAAATTACGCACAGAACACAGTCAACAAAAACACACATTAACCACAGAACACAGTCAACCAAAACATGCATTACACACAGAACACAGTCAACCAAAACACAAATTACACACAGAACACAGTCAACCAAAACACACATTAAACACAGATCACAGTCAACCAAAACACGCATTACACACAGAACACACGCATTAAACACAGAACACAGTCAACCAAAACACACATTAAACACAGAACACAGTCAGCCAAAACACACATTAAACACAGAACACAGTCAGCCAAAACACACATTACACACAGGACACAATCAGACAAAACACGCATTACACACAGAACACAGTCAGCCAAAACACGCATTAAACACAAAACACAGTCGGCCAAAACACTCATTACACACAGAACACAGTGAACCAAAACACGCATTACACACATAACAAAACACAGAACACAGTGAACCAAAACACGCATTACACACATAACACAGTCAACCAAAAGATGCATTAAACACAGAACACAGTCAGCCAAAACACGCATTACACACAGAACACAGTCAACCAAAACACACATTGAACACAGAACACAGTCAGCCAAAACACATATTACACACAGAACACAGTCAACCAAAACACGCATTAAACACAGAACACAGTCAGCCAAAACATACATTAAACACAGAACACAGTCAACCGAAACACGCATTAAACACAGAATGCAGTCAACCAAAACACGCATTAAACACAGAACACAGTCAAATAAAACACGCATTAAACACAGACACAGAACACAGTCAACCAAAGCATGCATTAAATACAGAACACAGTCAACCAAAACACGCATTAAACACAAAACACATTCAGCCAAAACACACATTAAGCACAGAACACCGTCAACCAAAACACGCATTAAACACAGAACACAGTCAGCCAAAACACACATTAAACACAGAACACAGTCAACCGAAACACGCATTAAACACAGAATGCAGTCAACCAAAACACGCATTAAACACAGAACACAGTCAAATAAAACACGCATTAAACACAGACACAGAACACAGTCAACCAAAGCATGCATTAAACACAGAACACAGTCAACCAAAACACGCATTAAACACAGAACACATTCAGCCAAAACACGCATTAAGCACAGAACACAGTCAACCAAAACACGATTAAACACAGAACACGGTCAACCAAAACACGCATTACACACAGAACACAGTCAACCAAAACACACATTAAACACAGAACACAGTCAGTCAAAACACGCATTACACACAGATCACAGTTAACCAAAACACGTATTACACACAGAACACACGCATTAAACCCAGAACACAGTCAACCAAAACACACATTAAACACAGAACACAGTCAGCCAAAACACATATTACACACAGAACACAGTCAACCAAAACACGCATTAAACACAGAACACAGTCAGCCAAAACAAGCATTAAACACAGAACACAGTCAGCCAAAACACGCATTAAACACAGAACACAGTCAACCAAAACACGCATTAAACACAGAACACGGTCAACCAAAACACACAATAAACACAGAAAACAGTCAACCAAAACACGCATTAAACACAGAACGCAGTCAACCAAAACACACATTAAACACAGAACACAGTCAACCAAAACACGCATAAAACACAGACACAGAACACAGTCAACCAAAACACGCATTAAACACAGACACAGAACACGGTCAACCAAAGCACGCATTAAACACAGAACACAGTCAACCAAAACACGCATTAAACACAGAACACATTCAGCCAAAACACGCATTAAGCACAGAACACCGTCAACCAAAACACGCATTAAACACAGAACACGGTCAACCAAAGCACGCATTAAACACAGAACACGGTCAACCAAAAGACGCATTAAACACAGAACACGGTCAACCAAAACATGAATTAAACACAGAACACGGTCAACCAAAACACGCATTAAACACAGAACACGGTCAACCAAAACACGCATTACACACATAACACAGTCAACCAAAACACGCATTACACACAGAACACAGTCAACCAAAACACTCATTACACACAGAACACAGTCAACCAAAACACACATTAAACACAGAACACAGTCAGTCAAAACACGCATTACACACAGATCACAGTTAACCAAAACACGTATTACACACAGAACACATGCATTAAACACAGAACACAGTCAACCACAACACACATTAAACACAGAACACAGTCAGTCAAAACACGCATAACACACAGAACACAGTCAACCAAAACACACATTGAACACAGAACACAGTCAGCCAAAACACATATTACACACAGAACACAGTCAACCGAAACACGCATTAAACACAGAATGCAGTCAACCAAAACACGCATTAAACACAGAACACAGTCAAATAAAACACGCATTAAACACAGACACAGAACACAGTCAACCAAAGCATGCATTAAACACAGAACACAGTCAACCAAAACACGCATTAAACACAGAACACATTCAGCCAAAACACGCATTAAGCACAGAACACCGTCAACCAAAACACGCATTAAACACAGAACACAGTCAACCAAAACACGCATTAAACACAGACACAGAACACAGTCAACCAAAGCATGCATTAAACACAGAACACAGTCAACCAAAACACGCATTAAACACAGAACACATTCAGCCAAAACACGCATTAAGCACAGAACACCGTCAACCAAAACACGCATTAAACACAGAACACAGTCAACCAAAACACGCATTAAACACAGAACACAGTCAACCAAAACATGCATTAAACACAGAACACAGTCAACCAAAACACGATTAAACACAGAACAAGGTCAACCAAAACACGCATTAAACACAGAACACGGTCAACCAAAACACGCATTAAACACAGAACACGGTCAACCAAAACACGCATTAAACACAGAACACGGTCAACCAAAACATGCATTAAACACAGAACACGGTCAACCAAAACACGATTAAACACAGAACACGGTCAACCAAAACACGCATTAAACACAGAACACGGTCAACCAAAACACGCATTAAACACAGAACACGGTCAACCAAAACACGCATTAAACACAGAACACGGTCAACCAAAACATGCATTAAACACAGAACACGGTCAACCAAAACACGCATTAAACACAGAACACGGTCAACCAAAACATGCATTAAACACAGAACACGGTCAACCAAAATACGCATTAAACACAGAACACGGTCAACCAAAACACGCATTAAACACAGAACACGGTCAACCAAAACAAGCATTAAACACAGAACACGGTCAACCAAAACACGCATTAAACACAGAACACGGTCAACCAAAACACGCATTAAACACAGAACACGGTCAACCAAAACACGCATTAAACACAGAACACGGTCAACCAAAACATGCATTACACACAGAACACAGTCAACCAAAACACTCATTACACACAGAACACAGTCAACCAAAACACACATTAAACACAGAACACAGTCAGTCAAAACACGCATTACACACAGATCACAGTTAACCAAAACACGTATTACACACAGAACACACGCATTAAACACAGAACACAGTCAACCAAAACACACATTAAACACAGAACACAGTCAGCCAAAACACATATTACACACAGAACACAGTCAACCAAAACACGCATTAAACACAGAACACAGTCAGCCAAAACAAGCATTAAACACAGAACACAGTCAGCCAAAACACGCATTAAACACAGAACACAGTCAACCAAAACACGCATTAAACACAGAACACGGTCAACCAAAACACACAATAAACACTGAAAACAGTCAACCAAAACACGCATTAAACACAGAACGCAGTCAACCAAAACACACATTAAACACAGAACACAGTCAACCAAAACACGCATTAAACACAGACACAGAACACAGTCAACCAAAACACGCATTAAACACAGACACAGAACACAGTCAACCAAAGCACGCGTTAAACACAGAACACAGTCAACCAAAACACGCATTAAACACAGAACACATTCAGCCAAAACACGCATTAAGCACAGAACACCGTCAACCAAAACACGCATTAAACACAGAACACGGTCAACCAAAACACGCATTAAACACAGAACACGGTCAACCAAAACACGCATTAAACACAGAACACAGTCAAACAAAACACGCATTAAACACAGAACACATTCAGCCAAAACACGCATTAAGCACAGAACACCGTCAACCAAAACACGCATTAAACACAGAACACGGTCAACCAAAACACGCATTAAACACAGAACACGGTCAACTAAAACACGCATTAAACACAGAACACGGTCAACCAAAACATGCATTAAAGACAGAACACGGTCAACCAAAACACGCATTAAACACAGAACACGGTCAACCAAAACATGCATTAAAGACAGAACACGGTCAACCAAAACACGCATTAAACACAGAACACGGTCAACCAAAACACGCATTTAACACAGAACACGGTCAACCAAAACACGCATTAAACACAGAACACAGTCAACCAAAACACGCATTAAACACAGAACACAATCAGCCAAAACACGCATTAAGCACAGAACACCGTCAACCAAAACACGCATTAAACACAGAACACGGTCAACCAAAACACGCATTAAACACAGAACACGGTCAACCTAAACACGCATTAAACACAGAACACGGTCAACCAAAACACGCATTAAACACAGAACACGGTGCATTAAACACAGAACACGGTCAACCAAAACACGCATTAAACACAGAACACGGTCAACCAAAACACGCATTAAACACAGAACACGGTCAACCAAAACACGCATTAAACACAGAACACAGTCAGTCAAAACACGCATTAAACACAGAACACGGTCAACCAAAACACGCATTAAACACAGAACACGGTCAACCAAAACACGCATTAAACACAGAACACGGTCAACCAAAACACGCATTAAACACAGAACACGGTCAACCAAAACACGCATTAAACACAGAACACGGTCAACCAAAACACACATTAAACACAGAACACGGTCACCCAAAACACCCATTAAACACAGAATCACGGTCAACCAAAACACGCATTAAACACAGAACACGGTCAACCAAAACACGCATTAAACACAGAACACGGTCAACCAAAACACGCATTACACACAGAACACGGTCAACCAAAACACGCATTAAACAACAATAGTAATGTAAATAAGAAGCAAGACATGTGACGTCACAAACACAAACGGTTTGACAACAGGGCTACCACCTTGGAAGGGTCAGCGGCAACACAATCAGCGGCAAACAAGGCCGCTGGTTGTTTGCCGCTGGGGGTTTAAACTAGGTTCTAGGGTGCACCAAACTTCACGCTAACCATATTGTCATCCCAATAAAACGGAACAACATAAAGAACCCCCTACAGGTTATATTCTCCAACAAATAAAGCAGCTGAGATTATTTATGTCCTCTAGAATCATGGGTTAGGATTAGTTTTAATGAGATTATATATATCACTGACTGATTATTTGCAAATAATGGTATTATAATAATCGGCTCAATAAATAGGTTAGTTATAGTTTGTATTAAGGTTATCAAGGTGTAACATATCAAAATACGCTAACAATCACAAAACAAAAGTTGAAGTGATACACAGTTTAGCTTGACTTTAGAAACTTATCTTGACTTTTTAGAAACTTGCTGCGTCCGGTTAGTTTTTCTATATAACTTGCATGTTTGAAATCATTATTAATATGTGTTGAATAGTTAAAAACAAATTGTTGTTGCATATTACTAATTGTTTAATATAATCAGAGATCTAAGAAGTAGGTTTATTACGTCTCTGGTATAATGGACCATTAAACGCGGTAGAATAGAAAATAACAGAGTTGTAAACTCCATATATTTCAGTTCTGATAAGTATAACTCTTGATAAATATTTCAAGATTGCCGCGTGGACCTTTATGATAGCATGCTTCAAATAATCTTCAAAGTATGCTCAAAGTAATCTTCAAAGCATGCTCAAAGTAAAAGAATGCTCAAAGAAATCTTCAAAGTATGCTCAAAGTAATCGTCAAGGTAACCCGTGTGGTTCCCGGGGGCCCCCGTTTGGTCACGGGGCAAAGAATAGGGCCACTGCAGATAACTTTGGAGGGGTAGGCAGAGGGATAGAATCCCCCCAAATTCATGTTCGTTTTATCTTTTTTTTTTCATGTTCATTAAAGGTCTTCATCATGATCCCTGCATTGTTTCAGGTGCTATCTCGCTCGCATCAAAAGAGCAGTGGCAGAAAAACAATAACGTGGCTTCAGCGTAAATGTAGTTTCTACGATAGAATTTGCAGCAACTCTGCAGTTCAGGGTGAGAAGGTTCTAGGCCCATTTTCCATATTTTATCTCGATGTACATGGAAGATGAGCCTGGCATGTCCATGCCTGTTAGGCGCCATATAACCTTTTCATGTGTTGGTGCGCCTTAAAACCCCAATTCAATTTAATTCAAGGTAAAACTGACATTGGATAACGACATCAAGATACGGTAATTCCAATGCTTGAAAATGCGCCGTAGTATACTGGAGTAGCCTGGATCCATAGATCGATCCCAGCTAGGACGTTATTTCGATTACTGATCTCTTTTATTTCCGCCCAACTGACAGTCATTCAGGTACGACTTAAAAAAACGGAGGCTCCCACACTCAATCTAATGCATGATATGTTGTGTCCTAATGGATGGCGGGACTATGATGAACTTTAAGAATACACTCACATAAAGGCACAAGTAAAACACCAAGTGGTTACAGTACGCGTACCAAAGCAGTTCTGCATCTTAAAGCGCATGTGTGACTTGCCGTGACGGTTGTCAGCTTGGTAAACTCATCAAGGATATCAATCAAATCATTGATTATCCACTGTGCAGTCACCACCCTAGAAAAATTAACAAAAGAAAAAACGCATCCAAAAAAAAAAAAAAAATAATAATAATAAAAAAAAAATATAAAAAGTTTACCTCCAGTGGGATTTGAACCCACGGACCTAGCTTCCCAGTGTACGAGAAGTAATTCAAAGATTTTTCTATGGTGGCCATCTTGGATGTCACGTTTAACTTATTTTAACAAATTTGAACAAGAAAATGGATGCTTCCCGAAATGTATCTCCAACTTATCATATGGCCTTGTATCACCCAGTTCCATTAGTAGTTTATGTCCCGATAAAAAATCTAAGTATACAATTACAAAGGGCAATAACTCTAATTTGGATTATGACAGGGTTGCGGTTCTTGCACTCTGTACATCCTCTCATTGCCCTCTATCATTGTGTGAAGTTTCATTGTAGTCCCATTGGTAGTTTTCAAAATATGCTCCGGACAAAAACGTGACGGACGGACGGATGGACAAAGCGGCGACTATAAGCTCCCCCGACAATTTAAGGGAGCATAAAAACATTCATCTAAGGAGCATACATGTGAAGTTTGGTCAAAATTGACCAGGCTGTTTCTGAGGAAACGATTATTTTGAAGATTACCCTTATAAGTCTATGTAAAACATGTGACACTTGGAGCGGGGCCAAATGTGACCCCAGGATCACCATTTGAACAAGCCTGGTAGAGGACCATAAGCTTATAGTAAATGCAAAATATTAAACCTCTGGCTCTTGTAGTTTCAGAAGAATATTTTTTAAGTATTTCTCTATACAAGTCCATGTAAAACATTTGACCCCTGCCGTAAAACATGCACAATCTTTATATACAAACTTTAGAAAACTAAACAAAAGAAAAACGCATCCAAACGATAATAAAAATGAAATTTAAAAAAAAAATGAATTTAAAGATTTTTCCATGGCGGCCATCTTGGATGTCGTGTTCATCTAATCTTAAAACATTTGAAAAACATTCACCTAAGGATCATCCATGTGAAATTTGGTCAAAATTGACCCAGCTGTTTCTGAGAGTAGTTTTTTAAAACAATTTTCCTATGTAAGTCTTTGTAAAACATGTGACCTCTTGGGCGTGGCCAAATGTGACCCCAGATCGTCATTTGAACGGGCTTGGCAGAGGACCACAAGCTAATAGTAACTGCAAAGTATTAAACCTCTGGCTCTTGTAGTTTCAGAGCAGAAGATTTTTTAAGTATTTACCTACAGAAGTCTATATAAAACATGTGACCACTGGGCGGGGCCAAAGTGACCCCAGGGTCACCATTTGAACAAACTTGGCTAATGACCATAAGCTTATAGTAATTGCAAAATATTAAACCTCTGGCTCTTGTAGTTTCAGAGAAGAATCTTTTTCCCCCTATATAAGTCTATGTAAAACCGTGACCCCCGGGGCGTGGCCAAATTTGACCCCAGGATCACCATTTTAACAAACTTAGTTAAGGACCATAAACTGATGATACATGTTATACATGCAAGCTCTGTGCCGTGTGGTTTCAGAGAAGACGAATTTTAAAGTTTGTTTCCTATATAAGTCTAGAAAAAACATGCAAAATCTCAATGCACAAACTTTTGACCCCATGGGGCACGGCCATTTTTGACCCGGGGTACTTCATTCTTTGAACAAAACTTGATAGTCTATGTGTTGGCGATCATTTTTTAAAGAAAAACTGTCGAAATGTGTCCAGCGGTTCTTGAGAAGAAGATTGTTTAAGGTTTCGACCATATATGGTAACGGCGGCCATCTTGGATGTCGCGCTGACCTTATTTTTACAAATCTAAAAAGCATTCGTCTAAGGATCATCCATGTGAAGTTTGGTCAAAAATTGCAAATTTGTTTCTGAGTTGAAGCAAAGTTGACGACGACGACGACGACGGACGGACGGACGGACAACGAAGAGTGATCCCAATAGTGATCTAAAAATGTATGCATTTAGTTTTAGCATGAGAAGTTATGAATCTATCGTTCCTATTACCTCTGTTGTTAAACAAATCTGAAAATACTACAAAACAAGACTGATCAATAGAGCTGATGGGGTCATTGTCGTACCGGGTACTACAGAAAGGCACCCGTTGTACATTTATGTATACAGAAACGTACCCGAAAATCATCGAAATCCAGAAAGGCCCCCAAAATGTAGCATTCACCGAACATCGTAAACTTTACAAAACGCATTCAAACAACGATAACAATGAAAACTAGAAACAACGTGTGTGATACTACATTCATACAGGGATGCAATAGTGGTGCCGCCTTGGAAAGGTCGGGTTGACAATAGGGGTGCCGCCTTGGAACGGTCGGGTTGACAATAGGGCTGCCGCCTTGGAAAGGTCAGGTTGAAAATAGGAGTGCCGCCTTGAAAAGGTCGGGTTGACAATAGCGGTGCCGCCTTGGAAAGGTCGGGTTGTCAATAAGGGTGCCGCCTTGGAAAGGTCGGGTTGACAATAGTGGTGTCGCCTTGGAAAGGTCGGGTTGCCAATAGGGGTGCCGCCTTGAAAACGTCGGGTTGACAATAGGGGTGTCGCCTTTGAAAGGTCGGGTTGCCAATATGGGTGCCGCCTTGGAAAGGTCGGGTTGACAATAGTGGTGCCGCCTTGGAAATGTCGGGTTGACAATAGTGGTGCCGCCTTAGAAAGGTCCATGGCCAAAAGGCCGCTGTGTGTTCACCAAACATCGCTCTTGCCCTATAAACAGAACAGTGTTAAAGATGAATGGCCACCCTTGTTGTAGTATTATCAATTAACAAATTTAACTCTTAAACATCATTTCTTGATAGTCCCGGAGAGAAACATATATTTAAAACCGCTACTAAGTTGTATGTAAAAATAAATATTATGTGCATGACGTAGATACTACTTTTACCACTGCGTGACTGCACGGGGAAATGAGGTTAATCTGAATTTTATAGCTGCACAACTATTGCCAGATAATCGATAAATACATTTACCTGTGGATTACTTTACCTGTTCAAAGTTTTTTACGTCATCAAATACAATCTTATTGATATTGCAATGTGTAAATTGTAAATACCTATTGTTGTGTATTGATTTCGATTTAAATAAACATTAACATGTTCATGAAACAAAACATGGCCGGATAACTTAAATAAAGAAATCACCGCCTGTCTATACCTGACAAAATCAATAGCTTTATTGAAATACGTCTTGACTAGCCCTGCAGTTTCAGAGAAGATGGCATTATATCAAGTGTATTACAGACGACGGTTGTGGTATCCCTGTCTGACCTACACTAGCCCTGCAGTTTCAGAGAAGATGGCATTATATCAAGTGTATTACAGACGACGGTTGTGGTATCCCTGTCTATGGCATTATATCAAGTGTATTACAGACGACGGTTGTGGTATCCCTGTCTGACCTACACTAGCCCTGCAGTTTCAGAGAAGATGGCATTATATCAAGTGTATTACAGACGACGGTTGTGGTATCCCTGTCTGACCTACATATTGAACTAGATGACCTTAGAGGCACATGTAGGGCTCCCGAGACTTTCATTATAAGAGCCCTTAGATAACAGTAAGCAGAGACGTACAAACAATGAATGAGATAAAACTGATAGCAAAGATATAATAGCCATCACAAGTGCAGCGTTTGACATGTAATGATCAAACACTAGCTGTAAATATATTAGAGGATGTGCTGTTATCAAACTTACGACTTTCTAACATGGATGCCATTTTTCTATATTATTATTTTGTTTGTTTTCTCGTAATCTTCCGATCGATTGTTATAAGACGTGGACCGCTGGTTGTAATAAATACTGAAAAGGGGATCATTTGAAAGCAACAAAGGCAAACGAGAGAGAAATGTAGCAGACTCGGTTTTATTGAGTCTGTTCATGAGAGGTAGTATAAGGTGCAACGCCTCTCACGCCCCTAGCATCTAGTCTTCTTTAATTAAAGTCACACAGACTGGACTTGATGATCCCAAAGGACCAGGAAGTAATAACACTACTGATATGCAGTCAGAGTAACTTTTTACAGCTGCCACACTAGTCATGCATATTGCACTAGTGCACGTTGGATCTAAACATATAATTATGGTCAATCACAGGGATGACAAAATTGTATAATTGTCCTACTTCATGGACTAAATCGTCTTGTTTTCCCGTTTAATGAAATTGTATCCCACACGTCTTTCTTTTGTTTGCCTTTACATCAAATTCCAAATTCGTTTGACCCATTTCCAACCTTACGTCCAATTGACCCATTGTCAGACACTTTCCCACCCACGGATTTGGTTTGACTCATTGTCAGAGACTTTTCCAACTTCCGGATTCGTCTGACTCATTCTCCCAGACGTAATCCATTTTCCGACACTTTCCCTTCTTCCGAATTCGTTCGATACTCCGAATGTGTACCATCTTACGAATCGTTTGACTTAATCTCTCATACTTTCCCACGCTCCGAATTCGTTTGACTCGTTCTCAAAGACGTTTCAACCTTTTGAATGTGTTTGAATCATTCTCAGAGACTTTCCAAACTTCCTAATTCGTTTGACCCATTCTCCTAGACTTTCGTCCAGTTGTCCCTTTCTTCGAGACTTTCCCGACCGACTACCGAATTCGTTTGAACCGTTCTTCGAAACTTTACCATCATACGAATTCGTTTAAGCCAATCGCTGATACTTTCCCACCTTCCAAATTCGTTTGACCTTTTCTCCGAGACCGGCGTTCCCGCCTATGGAATTCTGATTTGTCAGTTGTGTCATGTAGTTGTTCGACACCTATACATTCGTATATTATATGCACTCGTTAAAAACATGTGTAGTATTTTTGGCAGCGTACTCGTGAAATATTGTTTTTCACTTTTAAAAGATTCTTGATAAGACAACGGCCAATACGCAGAAAGTTATTGATTTTTTAATTAGCGTTTTAATACTGCCTTGTTTGTTAGAGAATATCTTTATTTACACTGTCCTGTTTACTCGGATGACAATAGGGTAAGGGTGTGATTTGGTGCACCCCAGAACCTGGTTTAAACCCCCAGCGGCCCCCTATTTTGGCCACTGACCGTTCCAAGGCGGTAGCCCTATTATCTATCTTGACCATTTTGTGTTTGTGATGTCTTATTTTCCTTTTAGTCATGTTTAAAGTTGTTCTTTGTTTCTGTGTGTTTCTGTGTGTTTGTGGTTGACTGTCGTACCCAATAACATCTTTACACATAGAAATGTATTAGCTAGATCTTCTTCAATTTGTATGGTGGCATAATTATAAACCGGCTGGCAGATGTATAGTATGCCAGTGGCATAAATTTAGTTTGAAAAGACAGTTACTTATATATTATTAAACATGATTATGAATAAATTCATTATTCCTTGAACTACATAATTAGTATCCGGAAACTGCAATATACCCAATCCATTTCGGAAAAAATGACGCTTTGCCGTCTGCTAAATTCTAACAACGCGGAAATCATGTACACAATATGGATATTTGTCTATTCAAAACTGGCCAATACACGTTGATGACTAGCTTTTTCGGATATATTACCCGTCTATCTTTTACAAATACAATAATCAAATGTATAATCTTGACCAAGATTGGCCAAGTGCCCGGCCTTAGATAAGTCCGCAATACTAATATTTAACAAGATTTTAATAATAGGCCTTCTCACAGATAGTAGATATGGAATAAAAGCTTTACAATGACCGGCTTACGATAAATCGACTTACTGTATATGAATTTAATATTAAATACCCATAAACATGAAGTGTTCCGATTGGCATGCCATTTCTTAAAGGAATGATAAATCATTTAAACACACACAATGCGCATTCGTCTAGAACGTTTATTTTATTTCTGATAGAATCATGTAATATTGTGATGAGATAGTTATATAGTTATATCCTGGCTTAGAGTTTAATACATCCGAGGAAAAAAAGACAGAATTCAAGGACCCTAATCGATATAGAAAATATTGTAAAATCGATCATTTTTTAACAGATTCAACCAGTATGTACTTTAGTGAAATTATACATATATAATATATATATCTCAACAAGATAGGTGTGACCTTTTAAAACAGTCACTAACATATGTTGTGATGTAATAAAAATCACCACAATTCGTAAAGCTGTCTATTTAAGTATTTTTTCTTTTGAAGGAAGTTTTCGAACTAATATTGTTCTGACGCGGAAGTTAGTCATAACATTATTCAGCTGCCAGCCGATACTTATATGGGTTTTGTATTTGGCCATGGTTAACAGACTGTAATTCATATAGGCCTAGTTGACGATAAGCATGCATTACAACTTCAGTTTCTAGTGAAAAACTTGAATGGTATAAACACATATTTTGCAATGTTCAAAGGTTACCGTTTTACTTGCTGAAATGATGTGCTCGTAGATCAGTCTACTGAAGTGTAGTATGTGGTAATTAGTATATGTATACTAGCAAACAAACGTGTATTATCCTCTGTAGCGCAGTTGGTTCAGGCAACGTGTTAGTGCCGGGGAAGTCAGGGTTCAATCCTGCTGATTTACTTTTCCTTTTTTTCTTTTTCTTTTTTTTAATTTTCGTTATTTTATTGCACATGGTACGGTAGCAATGAACATTTTCTTTGAGTTTTTCACTTTGATAACGCAATCTTATAATTACACATGGTAGCAGTGAACAGTTTATTTGTGTTGCAATGCACACGCTAACGCAGACGCATCCCTTACATGTATGTGAACACTTGTATTTCTGTGCTCATGTGTACTGCTAGCGCATGGTGCTACAAAGGGAATATGTAATCAATATGTAACGCATGTCAAGGATTTGACCAGACGAAGCGAGGTCGCACACTTTGATTCAAAATGTTTGGTAGGAATACTGAAAATGGGATCCCTTGAAAGCAACAAACGCAAACAAGAGCGAAAAGTAGCAGTCTCGGTTAATTTGAGCCTGTTCATGAGAGGGTATTTAAAATACAACGCCTCCCACGCCCACTAGCACCGGCTTAAGCGAAATTCTACTTTAAAAAAACACAAAGAGTGGGCTTGATGATCCCAAGGGATCAGTAAGTAATAACACTACTGATTTATAGTCGGGCGACTTTTTACGGCCTCCATACAGCACTAAACAAACGCTAGTTTCTAAGGGATCAGTAAGAAATGATGGTACAGATTGGGAAGAAAGTGTTCGGTAAGAAAAAACGGTCGTGACGTGTTTACGTCTTCCTGACTTTTAATATTGTTTAAACACCCGTGACTTGATCGGTTATTATGTTCAACTTTGTTTCCAGTTCCAACCCAGATATAACGTTATTTTCTCTCGGCAGCTAATTTACGCTTGCGTAAAACATTGCTTGTATATATATATATATATTATTTTTTTTATTTCACCAAGGTTTACATATTAAGCAAATCGCAATGGAATAGACAGTTAATGCATGACAATTTAATGCCATTATGTCGAAATCACGTATGTTTCATTTCTCGTCACGACGGGTAGCCCCTCTCAAACATCCGGCGACGTACCCTTTGGCCCATAAAGCTCTTCATATCTACGAAAGGTACCCAAGGACAGGATATGAATTATCTGAGATTATTCAACAACAGCCTCATGCTGATGTCACATGCTGGGAATAGAGGTCATGCAAACAAATGTCAAACCGGTACCGGAGTTGTGGGTGAATATCTTTATCCCTCACATGCGTTGTACTGGATCCACATTGACGTCACCGTGTTGACGTATATAAGAAATATGTCTTATATTAGTATGGACTATGCCTTAAGTTTGTACAAGTTAGATTTTAGCTAGTAAGGCAATATTGCTTAATTGTAAATTAGGGGAATTTAAAGGGACACACGGCGATCTTGATTCTTTTTCTCTTAACTTGCATTTGTTCAATAATTAATGTTAATTATTAGAATAGTTCAAAGCAAATTGTTTTTACATATTATTATCTTTTTATAATATTGCACCATAATATATTTAAAAAATTGGTAAAATAACGGGAAATAAATGAAATTTCAATTATTTTTTTTATTTAATTATATGCAAGCAGTTTTGAAGTCAAAATGACGCAGAATAACTAAATCGAGGAGCACATTCTAATGTTTGAATAAAACTCAAGATTGCCATGTGTCCCTTTAAGGTGTTTGCCTCTAAAATGGGTCTAAATGTGTCTATTATACTATGCATGTTTAGTGTTAAAGGGACACACGGCAATCTTGATTCTTTTAAAAAACTCACGGCCGCCCGTTAGTTTTTCTCTTAGCTTGCATTTGTTCAATCATTAATATTAATTATCAGAATAGTTCAAAGCAAATTATTTTTACATACTAATAACTTTTTATAATAGTGCATCAATGATATATTTAAAAAATTGGTAAAATAATGAAGAAAATTGAAATCTCAATTTTTCATTTAATTATATGCAAGCAGTTTTAAAGTCAAAATGACGCAAGATAATTAAATTGAGGAGCACATTTTAATGTTTGAATAAAACTCAAGATTGCCATGTGTCCCTTTAAGTAGGTTATAAAGTAAGGGACATCTTATTGAATTAATCTGTTTTTATTATGAGCATATAGTTGCCATCATGTCCGTACGTCTGTCCGGCTTTCTTGTCCGCTCAACTGCTCCTACGTTTTTTTATCCGATTTTTCACGAAACGTCATTGGAACGGTTACATGTTTTTTGGAGAAGTTACGTGACTTTGAAGTTTTTCAAATCCAAAGCTTGTCCGCTCAACTCTTCCTACGTTTTTCATCCGACTGTATTTCATACGTGTTACTTTCTCCGTGGAGCATCCATCGGTTCTACCGATAATGGCGATTTCTTGTTTATTCAGTAATAGTAGTTTAAAACAAAGAGTTGTATCTCACATTATGGGAGGGGCGTGGATGCTATATCGCACGGATGTAAATAGTAGAAAATTCATTTGTTGGCAGATGTCTGTTTTTAATAAATCATGTATTGTTGAATAAATCCCATTGAGTGATGAGATTACGGCGAATAAAATTAATAACTTGTGACCAAATTTTTCAAGTGTGGTTTATTGGTGACTATTATCTATACAATAAATGTGGAATGTGTTTCATGACAGATTTCCGACCAGCTGTTCTTCTGCTTACTGAAACACGTTAACACAAAAGGAAAAGATTAATGTATCTAATCAGAAAATCTCCCCTTCCCACAGTACAGCACAGACAAATCCCCGATATCGGTTACCGGAGAGATACTCATTGATTAAAGACAACGTAAAATAGTTTTAAAAATTGGCGTATCCGGGTAACGCATTGATTGCACGTCGCAGTGTGTACTTTTTTGACAATATTTTCGATCGTTATCACCAAAGTACTTGTTTTATTGTTTCATTAGCGGTAATTAAGTGGGTGACCTCGCCACAAGAAGCCCCGATGTACATCCATAACGGAACGATCGGGGATGTTTCTTCCAAGACTAGGTGACACAAAAAGGTTTCACGTGTCAACACATTGTCGGTCAGTATGATTGATGGGATGTTTTACACCTTTTTGGTTGAAGTTTTACTAACCCGCTAAATAATGGCAAAATTACACTACAGTACTGTTTATCAAAACTATATCCAGGCGTTCAGGTCATATCATAATGTATTTGTGCCTATTAAAGGTATGATTTATTCACATATTCTTAAAATATCCGTGATTGAATATGCGTAAAATGAATTTTGAGTAGGTATCTCTTAATTCGACGCTTCAGTCTTTTGGTTTGGCCTGGCTGGTGAAAGCCATTTATATTGTGTCTCCAGTTTGAATTTTCAAAATAATTAAGTTTTACGTATGCCTCGTCGTCAGTAGGTTTAGAAACGGTGTACAACTGTTGTAAAATGTGCCTGTAGATGACAGGATAGGGACTTCAAGGAGATTTTATTCCGAATTATTTTGTTTTTATTTAAATTTCCATAAAATAGTTCACTTTTTTTCTGCACCAGAAAGTTACTCAGTAAGTGTTACGATTCACGATCAAGCAAGAAACACGACATCATTGCCAATAATTCTGAGATTTAAACATACTTCAGACTGTAACTCTCCTATTCAATATTACGGCACCTTGGCCTTTTTCAAGAATGGACGATTACACAATACAGTTACGTTACGTCCAATCTGCACATAAATGACGCGTCATAACTTCTGTCGCTTTCATGTAAGGCCAAAAAAAACAACCTGTGCTTTCGGTGGCCCGACCGACCCTATTTTTAAGGGGACCGACACTAAAACTTTTTATGAAAAAAAATATGGTTCTGAACAATGATTTATCACAATATATCGAGGTAAACTGTTCTGAACAATGATTTATCACAATATATCGAGGTAAACTGACATCATAGAGAAACTTTCAGTTGTATTATCAACTTGTATGAGGTTTATAAGATAAATACATGTAGAATCTCACAGTATCTTGCTCCAAAAAAAAAATTAAAAAAAATTAATGCCTACCCTATTTTTTTTCAGAGCATGCAATAGGAAGCACACCCATTTATTTTTGCCTAATCTTTCATTCTTGAAAAAAGCCAATGTACTGAAATATTGAAAAGAAGAGTTATAATTTGAAGTTGTAATACAACTGCCCTTTATGGAGGACTTATTGTAGAATATACATACACTTTAAATATTCCCTTTTTTGCTTTTGTTGCACATGCCTTTTAATCTCCCCAAAACTGTTTGTTTATTGACTTAAGTTGAGGGTGGTTGTCACGACCATATAATGGATACACGCAACCATTGTTAACAAATATATGTCGCCTTGCATTCATATATACGTATTCATACATATCGAGTTTTCCGTTAGTTGAGTTAGTTATGAAAGAACACGTCACTACTCCTTCTATACAAATCTCAAATAAAGTATTTAAGAAATAGTTTACATTATGAATGTATGAATAGAGTGCCGACTTGATAGCAATCGATATGAGTGTGTACATGTGCCTATAGTGTAGACACGTATATATTAACATGACTTGTACTATAAAACGAAACAGTATATTGATACTTTTAAACAAATCGTTGCATACGAAAGCACCGTTCTTTGTTAACTATTTCTTCGTTTTTACAGTTCTTTTATTTTATTCTTTAAACAAAATCATCTTCATTTAAACCACAGACCTAATAATGTGTTAATAAGTCTGTATTTAAATGGACTCAAGGCAATCTGGATTTGTGTAAAACTCATGGTGTCCCGTTAGTTTTTTTCTAAATAAGTCGCATATGTGCAATCATTTATATTAATTAGTAGAATTTGTCAAAGCAAATTGTCTTTACATATCACTTAATGCTGGTTTTATTGCACCAATAGTATATTTAAACATTTGGTTGAATAACGAATAAATTTGAAAACTCAAAACGTTATTTGTTTATATGTTAGCAGATTTAAATCTTAAATAAGATTGGATTAATAAATCGAGGTGCTAATGTTGATGCCTAACACAAAATTGAAGATAATCGTGTGTCCTTTTAATGATGAAAACCTAACGGGACGTCGCAAGTTTAAAAAAAAATTAAGATTGTATATTTCCTTAAAAAAAATACTAACGGGACGTCGCAAGTTTAAAAACAAAACAAGATTGTCATATGTCCGTTTAAGTAACTGCCATGCCATCTATTGCAGTGAAGTTTCTATCAGTTTTACAAGATTGTCATATGTCCGTTTAAGTAACTGCCATGTCAGCTATTGCTGCGAAGTTTCTGTCAGTTTTACAAGATTGTCATATGTCCGTTTAAGTAACTGCCATGTCAGCTATTGCTGTGAAGTTTCTATCAGTTTTACAACATTGGCATATGTCCGTTTAAATAACTGCCATGTTAGCTATTGTTGTGAAGTTTCTATCAGTTTTACAAGATTGTCATATGTCCGTTTAAGTAACTACACTGTCAGCTATTGCTGTGAAGTTTCTATCAGTTTTCAAAAACATGTCATAGTTTTTCCGATCATACTCAATACGTGTTGTCAACATAGTCGACTTATATATGGGTATCCATATCGAACTCGGGAAAAGTATTGATTTCGGGATCGGTTGGAGATTTAAGCCCCAGCGGTCCATTGGTATTATTAATTGATATGTATTAAATTTATCTAGTTTCATGAAACGTTAGTATATTGTCCGGCCAGCCATGCATGGTGTATTGATAATCGATTCACACATTTCCAATACGGAGCAACGAGGCTAGCTCTCTGCAACATTCAACTTTACATTTGTTATCAAACCAGGTCTCATTTTTACATGCAGTTTATGAAATATAAAAGCAATAAAAGAAGACTTAATAACAGTTTCATTTATTTATGACCAATAATTGATATACATATAGCCTTTTAATAAAAAAAAAAGTCATGATTTTTTCGTGAAATTAAATCACGGATAAAGTAAATACATGCTTTGGAAATAATTTATCTATTTACATAAATGTATACATGTGCATATATATGTCATTTTTTGGACGGATGACACTGACAAGGGGCGAGGTACCAAGTATGTAAAATACAAGGTTGCCTCTAAATATATAATGATTCGATAAACGAAAATATTTACAATTTCATTAACATTAAAACGCGTACCAGTATATAGTTATTTATATATATATAAAGGACAAACTTAACAAAACACACACGTACACAGATAGCTTAAAGGTCACTTTGAGCGTACACAACACATGTATACCTCAACATGAGCAGTTTACACATTGTCTAATACCTGATGGTTTAAGTCACAATTATTAAGAGTGCATTCCATAGAACAATAGCGTAATGATATCTTTAATCTTGGATTCACGTGAAGAAATAACGAGTCTTATCAGAACCTCCAGTAAGTGGAATCAACTGAGATTACATTTGATGGGAACGAACGATCTATCAAGATATCTTTAATCCAATTCAGATCAATTTTAAAACTGCCTGTGTCGTAGTAAAAAGCGTTAGAGTATAGGATAACATGATGTTGTTGCATTTTTTAAATTTATTTTTGAAAAAGATATGTGAAGTTAAAACTATTAAAACAATATATAAAATCTACGAACCCGACACATTGAACACTTAATTTAGTCTACTTTCTTTGATATAGGAAACATTCATTTTAACAAATAAATTGTCTGATGTTTTCAAATATATTCATTCCAGTGTAATTTTAACAGTGTTTTGATAAAAGAAACATGATCAAGAAAAGGAGTGTCACAATTTTTTATATATACAAATATAAGCACGATTGAGTTCATTAGAACAAGCAGTCAAAGTATTAAAATAATCTCTACAGAATGGAATTTTACACAAATGTCTAATTTGAAGGAATGCCTGTCCGTGTATAAAACGTGTCTGCTACAATTCGCGTACGTCCGTTTTTGGGTTTCTTAATTTCCTCTTTTCTGATCACATCCCCGAGCCGCCATCCATATTCCCATGAGCTTAGGAGAGGGAAGCTGAATTTATCCTCCGGATTTTTCTCATATCTGGACGAAAGGTACTGATACCGTCCCCTGCCTTCCTTCGTGAAACCCTCGTAGAGCTTTTCTGTGACACCGGGGGTAACGGGGCGCATTTCAGTGCTCAAGTTCACATCACCAGCAGTGTTCGGTTTCGGTGGCAAGTCACCGTCCAGTCGCATGAGTTTCTTGTTGTATCGCTGTTCAACAACATTTTTTGATGACACTTTTGCTAAAAATCCATCAGCGGGTTTACCCTCGTTTTCTATTTTCCTTCGAAACACCTCGTACTGTTTGGATTTGCCAGCAGACCGCGGCCCAATTTTGCTGTGCCAGGCAAGGCGAACGTCCCGTTCTTTATTGTAAGATTCCTCTAAAAACTTTTGAATCTGTGTGTTAGCCGGATAGTTTCGGCTCGCCATTGCGAAGAAAGGTATCTCACTCTTGTTTTTCTTTATAAGTTATTCGTGTATAATAGCCGTGTACCTGGCAACTTTAAAGTCCTATATAAACTTGCCGTGACACCTCTAAAATCCGATCGGACAGCATATCAACGTCGCTACGGTTACGTGACGTCACACTTCCCGAGGACTCTCGCGAGAAAATTATATTTCCGGTCTCAAGATAACAACAACAACAACAAAAATGGCGCTGTCGTGTCCTGAAGAAGTGGATGTGTTTACAATCCCTCATAGTCGCATGAAAGAGCTAGTTTACACGTATCTTGACATGGTGAGGCATGGGAGAAAACTTATTTATTAAATTTATTAAGCTACTTTGCTTCGAAAATGCACAGTTTGTCTGCTTGCAAAAGGAACAATTACATTATTATGAATAATCTAGAACATGACCTACTTTTAGTTTCAATGGGCCGGTTTTGAAGTTACACGACATTATGATGATAACATATCTTTATTGTTTATGTTTGCGATTAGCCTTATAAGTACACATATTTACAATTTATTTGTAAATATAGTTATATAGTGGGTAAGACATGCCACTTTGCTGACCAGAGTGGCGTACGTTTATAAATAGAGCAACATTTAAAGGCCCAAGGGATTCACTGGAATATTTCCATGAACATGTATGATACTTTCCTTTGAAAAGAAATACGACCTACCGGTAATTTTGACTAAACATCGTTTTTCGGAAGGTGCATGCATCTGATGTATCTTGATATATAATGGCTATTCCGCGGTCTGAAAATATAACTGACGATATGCAAAATTTGGTGAAAAAAACAACCTCTCATGGGACCGGCATATTCATAACTTTCACATCTGGTCAACTTCCGGTAGGTTGAGATATTCAATAGGTAAAAATAAAGGGGTTTATGTAGACTTTATCCTCAAGCTCTATATGAAAAATTAAAGTATTAGACAATGATTTCAATTAATGTATCCATATTGGTGTTTTAAAATCAGACAACACCAAAAGAAGATACAAAGATGTACACAAAAAATAAAGCTTTTAATATAATTATCACTACAAACTAGTTTCATGAAGGGCTAAAGTCAGTTGAGCACCAACGATAAACACCGAGTTTACATACATGTGATATTTTCAGGACCTCAATCTGGGAGTTTAGTGATTTTTTTAAGGGAGATTCATTCAAAATAGTGCGCAGGCAGTATTTTTTAACCCAAAATCTGTAAATGAATACCTAAAAATACAGTTTCTTTATTGATTTCAGGGGAGATAACAATTTTTAAACAATATTTTATTTTCGTGCTTTTTTCATTTTTATTATTAATTCATTAATTTTAATAATTATAAACATTAATATAAACCAAAGATAAACATGCAAGGTCATCTAACAGTATAAATATTCGAGCTTTATAATATGGTCTTGACTCTGAGTCTCTCAAATAGGAATCAAGTGTCATCTCTTGAACACAGCCCTATAAACGTTAACACAGTGAACTATCAGTAACTGTCCTCAACTTAGTTGCATTTATCCTTATATAGAACAAAAGCAACAAACATCAATCAAGGAAGTCCTTTTTTTTAATCACCAAATTCACGCTGACAAGGTCTACTTTCGTTTTCGCTATCTGATGTCACCTTTAACATACATTCGTTTTCCACTTCTAAATAAATGATACTGGCAATAAGTTTCAAGTCATTACACACAATTACACACACCATTAAAGACTTCATAAGTGTGCTGCTTATCCTTTGATAATATCAATTAAGCCAAAAAACTGTTTGCAAATAACACTTTCCCCAGGCATCATCCAAATCTAGATACACAACTTGTCATGTGACGATCTCGCGAGACAATACAATCAAGTTGGCTTTTAGGCAAACATTTACTACACAAAGGAAATAGACCGATGATTTTCAAAAAATTTGATTTTAGCATTTTTACGGGAGTTTTTCACACGATTCCATGGGGCCGGGAGGAGGGTTAGAATTCCGTGAGATTTCATCACATGTATGAGTTTACCCCCTAACAGAATGTGGAGGTCTTTTATTTTATTGATCACTGATCGGTCAAATTATTTTGATGATGTCATTAGTGTTTCCCCTAATGCGGAATGGCAGGGCGGGTCGGCACGCCCTTTTTTCGCCCCGCCATGCAGTCTTTACATACCACCACGCATTAATTACATGCCGCCCCGCAGTGCCCTTTCTAAAACAGCTCGCGACTGCAGTCTCTTGAAATACACAAATGCACTTTAACACGTCGTGTGACCTTTAAACCGACAATCACCAGATTTAGCCACGGGGTATTTCCAATGTGTACAGGTAACTGATCACGCGTGACTCTTGTGATAAGCATTGGTTCCCGTGAATACACACTCCCCAAATAACAAGTTTCTCGCTTCAGGGGCAGTGGGAAATCAAGTCGGCGGCCTCCCAATCATATCTACAAGTAGGTCATATGCACGGCCCTGGAATGTTTTGCGAGAAGAATGCGAATTTTTTAATACTCTCAAAGCACTCGTTTATTACTGCGATTCAATGAGGTATTCAGTGTATTTCATTGATAAAGTATGAAATTAAACTTATATGGATTTGCATCTTTCCCACAAAAGCGTTTACAAAACTTAGCGGTTTTCCGTTTTCCCCCAAACAATCGTAAATCATAACAATGAGTGGCCCTGGATTCTTTTGCTAGAAAATACAAACTTGTTAAAAACACACGAAGAACTCGTTTATTAATGCGACTGGATGAGGTATTCAGTGTTTTTCATTGATAAAGAATGAAATTAAACATATATGGACGTGTATCTTTCCCAAAAAGCATTTCAAAACTTAGCGATATGCTTCTTTTTTCATATCTCACTGGTTTTCGCGATTCCAAAAAAGGACAAGATATTTAGTTCTGAATGTTTAATTGATATACATGTACAGGCCTTACATTACTGCATAAATGTTCAAAAATACACAAAGTGGACTTAAATGTTGGGCAAGGCAATTACCTTTTGAAAATACTCTAGCTCTGAGGCTGAGAAAATGGATTTTAAAAATATTTCCAAAAAAACTTTTTTTAAACAGTCAATAGCACTGAGAGTGCCTTCTAATTAAAATAAGGCATTAATTTTACAACTAAAACCATCTCAGAGTATACATGTCAATACAATATAATACTTTTTTTTTAGAAAAGTTTTAAAATGTTATTAAATGTCTTTTTGGATGAATTTGTTTTTGGTGGGGGTGGGGTGGTGGTAGTATAGGGGGGTGGGGGTAGTAGTGACCAAATTATGCTCCGAATACCTGTGCAGAGAAGTAGATATAGAATATTGATGAAAACTCGTACTCAAACATACCATAAAAGCGACGTTAAATTACAAAGATTTTTTTACTAATTTTGCGCGTTAAAAATGCCCTCTTTTTTTTTATTTACCCTGCCCTTTTTCAAGGCTGGGGGAAACACTAGTCATGTGAAAGTTGTGAATACAGATTACCATTGGTAAAGGCAACCAAACTATTGGCTTCCTGAGAAGAACTTAAAGGAATGCACGCCTCCAGTCAAAGCAGCCTTGTACACCGCTATGGTTAAACCAACACTGGAATACGCTTCCACTGTCTCGGACCCATACCACCAGACCAATGTCAAAGCCCTAGAGCAGGCTATGTTTTCAATGACTACTCCAGCAAATCCCCAGGATGTGTCACTAAGATGCTCAAAGACCTCAACTGGGAATCGCTTGAGACTAGACGAAGACATAATCGACTGTCCATGCTATACAGAATATAGCATGGTACAGTTGACATTCCCTTGGAGAAGTATTTGCACACCAGTGACACCCGAAAAAGAGGACATCACAGATTCTTCCAGGAGAGAATAACAGACAAGGCCTACTACAATTTTTTCTTCCCAAGATCGGTGAGAGACTGGAACACACTTCCGTCTACAGTGGTCTCCACACTCTCTGCTTCTGCCAAATACCACACCCTCTGCTTCTGCCAGATATTGGCCACCATCAACTAATTGATGATATTGCCAACTCAATGGAAGAATTCAGATCACTCCTCTTGGTGTGATCTGCTCCATCATACCGGTATTGACAAAGACAGCAGTGTAAATAATTTTACCAATTTTAACTGTAATAGCTGTGCGCCATCAGCATGCCTAGTCACGCAGAGCTAATTTCGATCTATAAAGATCCCAACTCTTTACTTGGAAGACGAAGAAGAAGAAACATGCTTTTTGGGAGGGGAAACATGGCCAAACTTCGGCCCTAAGTTCAGATGATCGGAAACCCTGCATGATGTTTCAGTCCATTGACATTTGCCTCGAAAGGCGATAGGATCTTCCTGTTTTTATCCGATTTTTATCAAACTTAGCCATGAGAATCTGGCTCTTATGTACCTATCATATGGCCTTGAATCCAAAGCTTTGACATACAGGTAGTTATCTGCACAGTCTGCTTAAACAGTGGCCGTATTTCAATTGACTAACCTTAAATATCACACATGCATGCATTATTATTGCTGTCGTGTGATCTCGTTCCATATTTGGAAACTTTTCCACGCCCAACTCATGAATACAACTGACACACACGCCCGCGAAATATCACTTGAAATATTCATTAAAAAAAACAAGAAATGACACTGTAAGTGACAAATGCCCCCGGAGTGGTTTTGACCTTTGACCTCTAAGTGTTACCTTGACCGTGGAGCCACAGACCTTGATTTTGCATGAGACACATTGTCTTGTGGTGAGCACTTGTGCCAAGTGATTTGAAAATCCGTCCATGAATGTCAGAGATATTAACCGTACAGACAAGCCCTTCTTCTTGACCTTTGACCTCTAAGTGTGACATTGACCTTGGAGACACCGGCCTGGATTTTGTGCGCGACACATCGTCTTGTTGTGTGGTGAGCACTTGTGCCAAGTTATTTGAAAATCCGTCCAGGGATGCCAGAGTTATTGACCGGACACGATTGTACTGACTGACTGACTGATGGACGGATGGTGCAACTACTATATGCTACCCTTCCGGGACATAAACATTCTTGTATCGCCCATGAGAGTGGGTTGCGAGACATAGCAGTCACTTTCCGGTGGCAATGGCAGCCACACTTTAAAACAACTATAACTCACCAATCGCTGCTCGAATATTTCTGAAACTTTGTCACATGCTTTGTTGGGTCAAGGGACATCACGTAATGCTAAAATTACCAAGGTCATATTTTGCGTTATTTACCTCGGTTAACCTTGGTTAGGTAACTTAACCTGAGTTAATTGTATTTTATGGCCTCATTTCCTTTGTTTGATACTTGGTCATATGTATTGTTGGCATTTGTGGACATCACTGAACGACAAAAATTACCAAGGTCATGTTTTGTTTATTTTCCCCGAACTTAACCTTGGTTAGGTAACTCAACCTCAGTTTAATTTTACTATATGTGATTGCCTAACTTTATGTCTTTGATACTTGGTCATATGTATGGTTGACATTGGTGGACATAGCTGAACGTCAAAAAATACCAAGGTCACGTTTTGCGTTATTTACCCTAAACATCAGTTTGGTTAGGTAAGGCCTAAAAAACAAAACATGTGTGTTTCTGGTTTCACCCTGTCAAAAAGTTAGGGTAGGTAGGTAGGAAAAAGTTTTTTTTTTTTAGATATTTTTTTTATATATGTTGTTCGCATATATAATGCCATTTTTGTACTAAGGCACTTTTTGATAACCTTTGCAATCCAGATTAGATGCTTAACAACTCTGGCTAATAAAATTATCATTTGAATAAAAAAAAAAAAAAAATAGACTTTTTTTTTTTTTTTCCGCTAAAAATATTTAGGGTCGGCGGTGATAAAGTAGGGTCGGTCGGGAAACCGGAAACACACATGTTTTTTTATTAGGCCTAAGTTAACCTTGGTTAACTTTTTCTGATAACTTTAACTTCTTTGTTTGATAGTGATACTTGATTATATCAGGGGTCACGCGATTGGACAAAGTCGCTAAAAACTTCGCTTTAATTAGGCCGACTTCGTTTTTTTATTCATGTGGGGCGAAATTTGAGTCACTGTCATTTTCGGCAAATTCGGGTCAATTTCGGCAATTTCAAATGTGATTAACCTCATTATAAACAAAAGCCTCTAAAATACACAATCAGCGCGTGTATCACACGTACCTTATTTAATCCCATTACCATTAAATAACAACCCGACTCTTATATGTAATCAGGGAAATAGCCTAATTATCGATCTTTATCGGCTTGCCTAAGGCGACATGTGAATATTAACCACCATGTTTGCTGTTAGGCGATCATGTGATTAGATCATGTGGGGGAATCATGTGCGCATTATATTTAAGTAAACCAATCAAAGCTGTCGTATTTTTTCGTTTGGTGAATAATTAAAAATCGTACTACAAAATACTGCGCAAGGGCGGGGTTATGATTATGATTGACAACGAGGTACTTTGAAAAATCTCCTGCGATGAATAAATTTAAAAGACGGTTTATATAATTTATATGACTGACATCGGCACAGTTGTTAAGAATCTTTAATAAGCAAAACTGTGAACTTTGAACTTAAGTCTTTGATTGTTTGTTTTATTGACGGCCAATTATGAAATAAAGAAATGTGTTTGGTATAAAGCGAGTTTGTTTGTGATTGTTTTATTGACAAGAGAAATCAGCGGAAATGTATTGTATCCTACGATTAGACATACTTTAGACTCTATGTTTATGGATTGGTTAATGATTTTGTTTTTTATTACTCAATGCGGGTATGAATGAAAACTAAGTTTGGGGTTATTATCGAATAATCAGTATTTTTCAATCTCACTCCGGTCAAAGACGTAAAGCTGATGAAAGTCTGCCGGGGGAAAAAAATAAAAAAATAAATAAAGTTATATGATTTCAGTTGGTATGTTGAAGACAAAAAGGGTTTTGGCACTGTTCACTTTGAAGTGTGTAAGGCCGTGGGAAAATAATAATAATAATAATAAAACCGAAATGATAATAATAATACATTCTCTAGGCTAGCGCTAGGATTTTAAACCCTTTAGCCAAATCTGGCTAAAGCCCTAAAAATTCCTTTAGCCAGATTAGAATGTCTTTAGCCAGACTTTTGTCGAGATTTTTTTTTTAACGAATTGGAGGCGCTAAAACTTCGCGTTTGCGTACACATCAACAGTTCGATAAAAAAGTATACGTTATTAACCTACATGTATAGGGTATCAATATGTCCACATCATATGCATTCTGCTTTAGTGCTTACAATTACTTATAATAGTGGAGCTGTAAATTATCCAAAAAGTTTTAAAAATTGTATTTACTTTAATGCTATTTTTATTTTTAAAAATTGTCGACTGAAATTTAAAAAAGGCCAGAATGAATGCATGCATATAATAAGAAAATATAAAAATAAAGACTCTTGTCACCATTGATCAGACCATTTAGTATTTTCATTAAATGTATTTCAATATACCTACTAACGTTCATAGAAATAAAATAAATATATTTAAAAATGTAAGGCTAAGCTGAGGCATATAAAACAAGTTCAACTAACAGGAGTTCCAACTAGAAAGATCGCGGCGCTGCATTGTGAGACAAAATTCAGAAATGCGACATACACCACAAATATCATGCACAGAGTAAGTAATAAAAGCCACTTCATTCTAAAATTGTACGAATATTGTGAGTAAGCGCACCTTTCGTATTTATTCATGTTGATTGTTCAACCATAAATTATCCCAATTCAGAGACAGCCGATCAAACATCGGTTCACACTTGCCATTGTTCCAGTTTACGCTACCGTGTGTACAACTAATTAGTCTTATCAGTGATCGTAAAGTTTCAAAAACACCGACGGCATCTTTAGCTTTTTAATTCCTAAGCAAACTTTGTGTTTTGAAAAGCCATTTTAGCCGCTGGATAATATTGAGCGCGGGGTCACAAACAAGTTGATTGACAGCAAGAGGCGGAACAGTGGGCGGAGTCTATCGCACATCGACAATTTGACAGCGGTCTTCAATAAACACTGCGATAATTAGTTTATCAGTCTAGATTGGTTGTCGCTAATTACCTAACAACACCCAGCGGGGTAGTGGCTTATAGACAGTGAAAGACTTTGTGTATCAGAATTCGGGATTTTCCGAGATTGTAGACAAAATCTGTCGTAAATTTGGATTCGCCAGACGGTCGATATCTGGCGAATTTGATATGTATTTCTTACGATTTTCATTCGCCAGTTCGGATTTCTTTTCGCCTATGGCGATTTGGTGAATGCTTAACGCGAGCCTAGATTCTTTATTAGTATTATGCATTATTTTAGTTATTATAACAGTATTATTATAACAGTAATAATCCCAATACAAATAATTAATAAAATAACATGCAATTGGTTAACTAGATAGTTAATCGTCCGTCTCATGTCGACCGACCTCAAGTCTCCCTGTTTTGAAAAACTCCTCCTTGTTTTGACTGGAGGGAGAACTCACTTCTCCCTATTTTTGGAGTCTGGCTTGACCCCTGTTATATGTATTGTTGGCATTGGCAGACATCACTGAATGACAAAAAATACCAAGGTCAAGGTCATATTTTGCATTATTTTCCCCAAACCTAACTTGGTTAGGTATTTTAACCTCAGTTAACTTTGTGATTTTGATACAATAGGTTAAAGATCAAGGTCAAAGTCATCGGCATCTGATAATGAAAAACCTTGTCGGCTCCATAACTCCTCTTCCCCTGAAACAAAGCTCATGCAACTTCATAGGCGAACTGCCTGTGGTTAGAGGATGACAGCCCTATTTATTTTTAGGTCAAAGGTCAAGGTCACCGGCATCCGATAATGAAAAAACTTGTGCGCTCCATAACTCCCCTTTTTATGAAGAAAATCACATGAAACTTAATGGGTGAACTGCCTGTGCTGAAAAGATGGCCCCTTATTGGTTTTGAGGTCAAAGGTCAAGGCCACCATTACCTGATCATGAAAATCCCACCACTCAATCTTTACTCAAACTGTAAGGTGGAGAATGATGGGGGGAACTGGTATTGGGCATATATTTGTCGCCCTTATAAGGCGACAGCTCTAGTTGGCATTGGTGGACATCGCTGGATGACAAAAATACCAAGATGAAGGACAAATTTTGTGTTATTTCCCCCAAACTTAACCTTACTTAGGTAACAACCCAAGTTAACTTTATGATTGCCTGACTTTATGCCTGACTTTATGTCTTTGATACTTGGTCATATGTATTGCTGGCATTGGTGGACATCGCTGAATGACAAAAAATACCAAGGTCAAGGTCATATTTTGCATTACTTTCCCACAACTACACCCTGGTTAAGCCACTTAACCTCATTAACCTAACTTCTTATGATTGCTTTGCTTTTATTTGTTTGATACTTGGTCATACGAAGTGTTGTCTTTGGTGGACATCATTTTAGCACAAATTTAATAAAATATTTCATATACGGTTTGTCGCGGTGGGCGAGACACCCTCAAACCGAGCAGAGCTTATGCCGTGGTGCGGTGTCCGTCGTCCATCCATTCGTCTGTAAACCTTTTTTTGTAGCGACTACTCCTCTGAAACTAGTGGATAGATTTTCATGAAACTTTACAGAAATGTTGCCCATGATGTCTAGTTGATCCTAGCAACATTTCGAGTTGATGTGAAATTCAAGATGGCTGTTAAAGCTAAAAATATTTTTTTAATAAACAAGTTTGTAGCGACTACTTCTTGAAAACTATAAGTGATGTTGATATGTGATTTGTGATTTTTTCTGAAATGATCAGCATGACATGATGTTGGTCCTTGTCGAAAATTATTTTGAATCAACATTAAACATGGCTGCCAGCGGCCATCTTTGTTTACATAGAGTTATATAGTAAAAACTTGTAGCCACTACTCCTCTGAAACTACGGATTTTCATGAAATGTCACCGGAATATTGTTCTTCATGTCTAGTTGATCCTATGGGACTTTTTCTAAAATGATCAGCATGACATGATGTTGGTCCTTGTCGAAAATCATTCTGATTCAACATTAAACATATCTGCCAGCAGCCATCTTTGTTTACATAGAGTTATATAATAAAAACTTGTAGCAAACTACTTTTAGAATTTTCATGAAACTTAACAGAAATGTTGCTCTTGATGCCTTGTTGATCCTAGCAAAATTTCAGATCGGCCGGAAATTCAAGACAGCCACCATGGCTAAAAATATATTTTAAAAAACTAATTTGTAACGACTACTTGAAAACTATAAGTGATATTGATATAGGACTTTTTCTGAAATGATCAGCATGACATGATGTTGGTCCTTGTTGAAAATTATTTTGATTCAACATTAAACATGGCTGCCAGCGGCCATCTTTGTTATATAGTAAACACTTGTAGCGACTACTCTGAAACTACTCGACGGATTCTGATGAAACTTCACAGGAATGTTGCTCTTGATATCTAATTGATCCTAGCAAAATTTCAGGTTGGCCGGAAATTCAAGATGGCCGCCACGACTAAAAACAGATCTTTAAAAGACAAGTTTGTAGCGACTACTTCGGGACTTTTTCAAAAATGACATGATGTTGATCCTTGTCGAAAATTATTGTAATTCAATATTAAACATGGTCGCCAGCGGCCATCTTTGTTTACATACAGTTATATAATGAAAACTTGTAGGGACTATTTCTTAGACGGATTTTCATGAGACTTCACTGAAATGCTGATCTAGCTGTCAAAAACCTATCAGTAGAGCTTCAAGGTCATTGACCTCTTGTTTTTTTATATCAGGAATTTTTCACTCCAACTTGGAAAAAATAAATAAATATTGCCATTGGGAATGGTACCACTTATAAAAGGAAAAAACACATTGAAAAGGTGGGACTGATTCATATTGACCAAACACAACTTAGGCTGTGGTTTTGTGAATAGCTAGTGCAACACATGTAAACATTTCTTCTTTCAGTTGCCTTCAACCAATTTTTCTAATGCCAGACAGATTACAGATTTACTCGAAATTCTCGGCAAGACATTTCATGAATTTATTGCTCATGAGCAAATTGAGAACCGCTTCATCATGAAGAAATTGAAGAACAAGCTGCGTTCACTGTCCATCCAGAACACGGCCGTGTGCAACTGCCACAAGGACAATCAGCTTATAGACATGCTCAGTCTGCTGGAAGATGGGTACAAGTGCACCAAGAAGTCTGCAGCTGACATGAACAACTTTGGTATCAAGTTGAGACATGCCCTGGAGGAGTTTACAGAAACGTTCCTTCCTCACATGGCCGAGGAGGAGGAGGTATGATGAGCTTTCTTTTTAAAACAGAACTACAGTCTCGGCTAGCATATATATTTTAACCCTTAACCCGCTACTTATATATATAATTGACTGTACTTTCTTTGAATTAAAACCATTTCATTTATGTAATAAAGGGGTATTTTGAAAAAATGACTGATCAGCAGCCAGACATTGTAAAACATGATCAGCGTGTAAGTTACTCGCAGGCTGATCTGGGTTTACAATGGGTGCAAAGGCTATTATAGTCATGCTTAGCTGGTTAAGGGTTAAAGTGTGAATGGAAATTACTTCCATTTTCAGACATTTAAAGACATAAAATTTAGATTGGAATAAAATGACAATTATTTAATATCTACTGCCTCTCATTGCTGCGAGTTCGAATCCCACTGGGAGCTCGACTTGTCAATTGAGAAAGCGTCAATTTTTAAAGATGGCTGGAGGTATACTGTATTGGTTCTACCCAGGAAAAATGGGGTGCTCTGCCTCTAACATAAAAAAAATAATCTAGCCTCGTATATGGTCTAGTTAATGTGCTTAAAAAGATGTAAAACCCACTTCAAATTAATAAATCAATCATATTTGCTTAAATGTATAAACTTATATTCACATATACCGTGGTTCAATCCTCCGTGGTACCACTGAGTTCCTTCGGTGTGTTCTTGGGCAAGACACTTTCCCTCAGCCTCATCCGTCGGAAGGGGACGTAAACCGGGCGGTCCCGTGTATCGGTCTATCCTCCGAGCACATAAAAGAACCATAGGAATCTATTCGATAATAAGAGTAGGGCAAGTTCCCGGATTCCTATGTATCCTTCCCATCTCTCTGGGGCGGCTCTAAATAATCTATACTGTGTTGATGAACCGTTAAACAACATTCAATTCAATTCAATTCCAACCATTGCTGATGCAGTATTTTGACAAATTCAGATATTCCAACAGTTGCTGATGCAGTATTACATATTCAGATATTCCGACCATTGCTGATGCAGTATTTTGACATATCCAGATATTCCAACCATTGTTGATGCAGTATTTTGACATATCCAGATATTCCAACCATTGCTGATGCAGTATTTTGACATATCCAGATATTCCAACCATTGCTGATGCAGTATTTTGACATATTCAGATATTCCAACAGTGGCTGATGCAGTATTGCATATTCAGACCATTGCTGATGCAGTATTTTGACATATTCAGATATTCCGACCATTGCTGATGCAGTATTGCATATCCAGATATTCCGACCATTGCTGATGCAGTATTTTGACATATCCAGATATTCCAACCATTGCTGATTCATTATTTTGACATATTCAGATGTTCCAGCCATTGCTGATGCAGTATTTTGACATATTCAGATATTTCAACCATTGCTGATGCAGTATTTTGACATATTTAGATATTCCAACCATTGCTGATGAAGCATTTTGACATATCCAGATATTGCAACCATCCCTGATGCAGTATTTTGACATATTCAGATATTCCAACCATTGCTGATGCAGTATTTTGACATATTCAGATGTTCCAACCATTGCTGATGCAGTATTTTGACATATCCAGATATTCCAACCATTGCTGATGCAGTATTTTGACATATTCAGATATTCCAGCCATTGCTGATGCAGCATTTCACGTTTGATGAGTTAAAGCAGATCAAGACAACAGTTATAGAGCAGCACTTCAAGGTGGAAGTAGATGAAACACAGGAGAAGTTTGTGCAAGACAATAAATCCAGTGAGTGCAATAACTTGCCTTAAAACAGCTTCTAACATTTACAAGATAACATTATATGGGGTCATGGGTGATAATATATTGCCAACCCTACCATGTCATATTGAGGAAATCCTATTTGTGGTCAGTTAATCAAAATTGCTGTGTAATGTGTATCTACATGTGTAATGTCATAGGATGACATCATGCAAGGTTCAATGATTATATAAAAAATTATTACGTTCCTTCCTTTTTTCATATGGAACAAGCACTCATGTAAGCTCCGCTATGCATTAATCAAGCACGAGTTATCGTTGACAATAACGTTATTAGATAAAGTGCTTCAAATAATTAATTATAGAAATAAAACTTTAACAAAATTAAAAACTTTAAATTAAAAGTACATAGATTTCACTTAAATAGTGAATATTTGAAACACTGCTGATGAGATGCTTAGTCAGATATTTTACTTCATGAATTGCTGTATAAATATTATTATAATTACAGGTAAAGACCCTTGTAAAGCAAAAGAGAAATCCAGCCCGGTTGTCCACTCGACAGGATTTGACTGTGTGCCTGATGAGCTAGTGTTGAAGATCTTGTCACACCTGAACCCACGGGATCTGTGTCGCTCTGCTCAAGTGTGCACCAGATGGCGGCGTCTTACCATGGACGGGTCGTTGTGGACGGAGCTGTATCCAGTCAGCTGGGCATATGGTAAATCTTGGCGACTTTCAACAGTTGTCACTTATTGAAATAGTTCATTGAATGGAGACCCGTGGTTGTACTTTAATTTGGAAAATAACCATGGGAAAATAACCATGGGAAAATAACCTTATGACTCCTGTACCTTTTTTATACTGTAATTATAAAAAAGTTGACTGTATTTGATTGATAATTGATTTTACAATGGCAAACTTGCTTTGATTTATCGTAATTTGTAATTTTGTTGCTGTGTTACAGGTTTAATATTTCTTATTTTGTTATTTTGTGCTTTTGATTTATCAGAAGGTTTTGAGGAAGATGGAATAAACCTAGTTATAGGGAAGGGCCGAAACTAATGGTGTACATCAAGAACTTGTGGTTATCCAATAGTTAAAGACAGTCTTGTACAACAACCTTAATTTGTTAATTATTTACTGAAACAGAAAAGAAACGCCACTTAGGAATTTCCGCTGTATATTGTATGAACAATATGCTGCTGTTAATCGAATGGTGCATGGCTACGTCAGAAAAAAACCCACTAAAACAACACACATAACAAATAGTATTCCTTCAAAGTTTCATTATTGACAAGAGTACGCATTTGGCTCAAGCATGTGAGCAAACTTAGGATGAACATTTTTGCAAACTCTTTACGTTAAATACAGTACTGAAATGGTTCAATTTTTCAAAGAGGAACTTCAGCATTTATGAATTTCTTGTTACAAAGTGTACTGTGATTAAAACGTCTACAATATCACAGTTGTGTCCTTTCTCTAGCTAACTGCAACTTTTTTTAGTTTTACAAAACATCTTGGGATTTCTTTGGAATATTATGTGGAATTAAGTGTGCAGTATATACAATATATAGCGGAAATTCCCGTGTTGCATTTCTTCTTCGCTTCATACAGTATATATTAATAAACTGTAGTTAAAGCTTCGAACCAAGTACTTGAAATGGATACTGAGATTTAGATGCAGATATCAAGTTTAACAGTTGGTGTAGTTAGACCTTTAAGAATGATCTCCCTTATGTGTATCTTCTGTATGGAGTTGAGAGTTGTTTCCCTTTCGTCTATGAAAATAAAAGTGATTGATGAAGTGATTGCATTTACTTGTACCTGCTAGTCCAACTTTAATTTAGAGACTTATTCAGCACAAGAACTTGTATATATATATGTAAAGTACTCTACAACTAGGCAGTATTGAGACAATACATTTTTTCAAAAATGTATGTTCTGTAAAGGCGAGTTGAGAATGGGCTATTCATAATTTTCCATTGCAGAGATGTTCAGATTTTATCTTATTTTCAACATTTGAAACATTTGTGTTACTCGGTTTTTATCCATAGGTTCTATAGTAAAATAAAAACCTTTGGCAGAGTAAAAAGCGATAATTATTAAGAATTTTGATTTTGAAAGGTACATATACTGAATCAATTTGCATGAATGTGCATGAAATATGCAGGGTTTTAAAATAATCACACTGTAGATGCCTTAATTTTAACAGTAAACTTGGTTGAACATCAAGGATAAAGACTGAGTTTATCACTTACCAGAATGTATTGGTATGTCTTATTTCTGGCCACTGATTGGTCAGTTTTTTTGATGATGCTCCATCAAAATTTTGAATTCCATTAAAACATACCCGGGACCTCAAGATGGCAATTTAATAAACAACTATGGGTGAACCCTATTTTCTGAAATTTTGTTTGTCAAACTAAATTTACCCCGTATGGTTCCGGGGCCCCGTTTTTATTTTCGAGGCAAATAATAGGGCCACTGCAGATCCCGTTGGAGGGATAGGCAGAGGGGTAGAACCCCTCCAAATTCATGTTCATTTTATCATTTTTTGTTCATGCTCATTAAAGGTCTTCATCATGACTCCATCATTGTTTCAGATGCCATCTCGCTCAAATCACTAGAGCAGTGGCAGAAAACCAATAAACGTGGCTCCAGCGTAAATGGAGTGTCTACAATAGAATTTACAGCAACTCTGCAGTTCTGCAGGTGAGAAGGTTCTAGGCCCATTCTCCATATTTTATCTCGATGTACAGGGAGGATGAGGGGCATGTTCATTCCTGTTAGGTGCCATATAACCTTTCATGTGTTGGTACGCCTTAAAACCCTATTCAATTCAATTCAAACTAAAGTTTGCATATATGGGCGGGTTTTCGATTTCAAAAGTACCTTCCTGGGGTTCCATGTCTGTTTTAATGGAATAGCCTTTAAAAAAACCAAAATGGTCCCAGCAAATCTGTTCTTATCATTTTATACATTATGCTACTCAAAGAGGTCTATTCATGCATTCCTAAGTAATAAAGATGTTTAAACCATAACATTTGGCATGCAAATACACTAAACATTTCATTATATGTATTTATCAAAACAATTATAAAATGTATTTATTTTCTGTACTTTATAGAACACAAAATTTAATATTAACACCCCGTGACCAAATGGGGGCACCCGGGAACCACACGGGGCAATAAAATTTGAGTGTTAATATTAAATTTTGTGTTCTATAAAGTACAGAAAATAAATACATTTTATAATTGTTTTGATAAATATGTATCTTTTTAAAATCAAAATTCTTAATAATTATTGCTTTTTACTCTGCCAAAGGTTTTTATTTTACTATAGAACCTATGGATAAAAAAAGAATAGGGCCACTGCAGATCCCTTTGGAGGGGTAGGCAGAGGGGTAAAATCCCCAAAAATCATGTTCATTTTATAATTTTTTGTTCATGTTCATTAAAGGTCTTCATCATTATCCCTGCATTGTTTCAGGTGCTATCTCGTTCGCATCAAATCAGCAGTGGCAGAAAAACAATAAATGTGGCTCCAGCGTAAATGGAGTTCCTGCGATAGAATTTGCAGCAACTCTGCAGTTCAGGGTGAGAAGGTTCTAGGCCCATTTTCCATATTTTATCTCGATGTACATGGAAGATGAGCCTGGCATGTTCATGCCTGTTAAGCGCCATATAACCTTTCCATGTGTTGGTGCGCCTTAAAACCCAATTCAATTCAAGTTTTATTATGCATCTATTAATAGCTGTACCTGTAAAAGTAAGATCAGTGATTGGTCAGAATCCTGAAACCCTTATCGTGAAGCAGACGAAATACTAACTTAGTTGTTTATACCTAAATGTGGTACCGCCCACTGTGGTTTAATGTACAGTGATAATTTTTAGGTGACTGGGATGCCAGAAGTGGCGTCTACCAGGAGGACTCGCAACGCCTCGCAGAGAAACTCAAGAACAAAGTTCAAGACGAGGATGCCGATATTGACGAGTCGGAAGAATGGGACACTGAGGCGTATGAAGTAGGCACCTAGAGTTTTAATTACTATTTAGAGGGATGAGTTATATATGCCTCATTTTTTGTGCAGCCTGAGTAGCATGGCAGACACTTAGGGATCACTTTGTCCGTCGTCTGTCTGTCCGTTACCCTTTAACCTGCAACCTAATCTTGGCCGTAACTTGAAAAGTATGTGACCTATGTTCATCAAACTTCACACACATCATCTTAACCTAAGGAATGTTGTTACACATGTCCATTTTGGCAGTGATATGCTCCCTTACATAAAGCTTTAACCTGCAACCTTACCAAGCTCATAAAGCTTTATACAGTTCTTCCTTATCAATTATCCACTGCAGATTTCATAAACTTTAACACTTTAAAAGAAAACAATTTTGCTGAAATAAGCAAGTGTTCCGTGGAACACCCTTCTGGTCATGTCTAAGGAATGGACTATCTTCTTTAATTAAACTACACAAAAGCTGGTTTAAATATTGAGGTATATATCAGAGCCAAAAAGTGGCATCATTATATTTACACATTTCAACATTTCAAAGTTTCATTAAAGGGACACACGGCAATCTTGATTTTTTTTTAAAACTCACGACGTCCCGTTAGTTTTTCTCTTAACTTGCATTTGTTTTATCATTAATATTAATTATTAGAATAGTTCAAAGCAAATTGTTTTTACATATTACTATCTTTTTATAATATTGCACCAATAATATATTTAAAATGATGGTAAAGTATAACGAAGAAAAATGAAATCTCAATTTTTTATTTAATTATATGCAAGCAGTTTAAAGTCAAAATGACGCAGAATAAATAAATCGAGGAGCAGATTTTAATGTTTGAATAAAATCTCAAGATTGCCACGTGTCACTTTAAATAGAAATAAATTGTGTAGCCAAATTCTGTTTAAAGCATTATATAATGTATGTAAACATTATTAAACAACCACCATTTAATGAAGTCATGTTTTGTTCAAAGGGAGATAATTCATGTTTAATCATTGATGCACTGGCACCACTGGGTTTCTGGTGTGTCCTCGGGCAAGACACTTCCTTTAGCCTCATACGTCAATGGGTTCGTTCTGTGTATCGGAGTCTATCCTCCAAGCATGTTAAACAACCATAGGAATTTAATGGAAAGTAAGACCTCGGCTGCCAGATTCCTATGTATACTTCCCCTACCTCTGGGGTGCTGTTTTTATGCCCCTGAATGGTAAGGGGGCCTTTAGCGTTAGTCATGTCATGTCTGTCTTTTCTTTCCGAAAAGTTTGTGTGTCTAACTCCTACCACAGTTATCAACCGATTGTTTCGAAACTTTACAGATGTCAAGATGCAAGATTTTGCGTGAAAATCAATCTTGTATTACTGGAGTTAAGATACTTTTTTTGTTGTCAAATTTTACATTAAAATAGTTTGTGTGTCTATCTCCCCCCACAGTTTTCATCCAGTTGTTTACTGGATGCTTACCTATGATGTCAAGATGTGCATATCGATTGTTCATCAAAATCGACCTTGTATTATCAGAGTTATGGCCGTTTTTTTGGTCAAATTATCTGTTTTCATTGGGGGCATCCGTGTGCCTTGGACACATTTCTAGTTAAGAATCATGATTGCCATGTGTCCCTTTAAATTAATATAGTATGGTTTTACAAACTTATTTTAAAATTTGGCATTTCAGTAAGCCTGGTATATAAACAGAAGACTTCTGTAATTTATGCTTGAAAGAGGTTGATTGGCTGTTATTTAATTTTATAACTCTTGAGTTTCCGAGACATAGTAAAGATTTATACCTTGCGTTGATAAAGTGCTTGTACAGTTTATAATAAAACAGTTTATAATAAAAGTGTATTAACTGTTTCATCAGTAGTCACGCTCAATTGCTTATCGCTATTAACTATTGTGATAGTCTAATTAGAAGTGCGTCTGTGGTCGAGGGGTTAACGACGTTCCATTGTACATCTTCTGGCCTCTCACCGCTGCAGGTTCAAATCGCAGTGGTAGCTCAGCTCAGAGCTGTAGATAAGCTGAGTTTTTGAGTATTTTATTCAATATCATTTTTACAAAAACCCACGTTTTTTTATAACTGTCAGTATCATTACTCATCAACTTACTACAATTACTTATAATTTTTAAAAATCATGAGTATTATATTTGAATGTATTGTCCCGTGGGACAATTTGTTCCTTATTTACATAATAATAATAATAATAATAATAATATAACATATCTGGCTACAAGCCAGTCTAACATATGGTCCTCAAATGGTCCTCACATGATGAAGATGATGAAGATTGTTTCAAGCATATGTCTATTATTATGGTCATACAGTGTTTCATATGCTTTTACTTAACTTGAGAATAGTTGTTTTAAAATGTGAATTAACATTCATTTTAAAAGCATGAACTAGAAATTGTTTACTCTGAACGAGTTCCATTTACTCATTATATCTGATGAGTAAATACTCATTGGCGGTCAAAAATTATCTACAGCTCTGTCAACTTGTAAGTGAGAAAGTGTACATTCTTACAGATGGCAGCAGTTAAACAGTACTGATTTTACCCAGGAAAACAGGGTGGTCTGCCTCTACCACAAAAAAATCGACCGTCATTATTTGCCTAAAATTATGTAAAAACCATTTAAATAAACAAATCTACAATTAAATCATTTTTAAATTGTCTCCCTTTTTCCCATATAGATCCAAAAACAGTCGAGGATGTTGACGTCCATGTGTCGGCACCTTCTGACCCGTGTTGGTTCATCTGTCCGCCTGTGTGACCTCGCATACAGCAAAGGAATCACTAATGGATCAGTGAGTCTAGTTGGGAACTGTCTTCTCAAGTCTCACATGCGTCGCTTAAAGGCAGAATATGCTTATTAACACATAAACTGAAACAGTTAACGAAGCACTCGGAAGCGTTACAACTTAGAGAATTAGGCTAACAAATCAACTAAATAAAATTAAAACTGTACACACTATGCCGAATAAATATCTGTGTACTAATTACGCTGTATCCCCTACACGCTGCACCGACGATAAGCACAACACAGGAAGTGTGCAGATCCAAATGGTTTATTTATAGCACATGTATTGTTTGTGTAAACACGAGTTAAAAAGTCAGCATGCCTTTTTAATGAAGCGTACATTTCTAATCAGTTGTTTCTATTAAAGGCTGGGTACATCGTGGGATTTAATGCAAATTTGACGTTAATATTTTATACACAAATACTTAACACAAAGTCTCTATCATCTCCATTAAGGTTAACAATAAGCATATTCTGACTTTAACTTCTGTTAAGTGTATACTAATAGAAACTACTAATGACCCATAGCATAAACTTTCGACTTTCGATTGGTTTACATAAAGATACAATTTTTAAATTTTTTTTAAATTCAAGTTGAACATGCACCAAGCTTGAAAATAGCTCATCCGATAGGTATCATTTAATCTTTAATTGATACAACTATTATTAATTATTTCAGTAATATTTCAATATCAAAATTCTATGCGTAGAGTTGCACATCTTTGAATATTATAAACACTTTGCGATTTATTTTCAGTGACAACAATATCACCTGAAGAATGCTGAAACTTTGTGATATATCAGTTCTACACCTGTGCTTATATTGTGTTTTTCAGTTGTACAAGATTCTCTCCCTTTGTCCAAACTTAAAACACTTGGACCTGACACAGACGCGTGTCTCTGATCTCGGATTCAAAGGGTTGGTATTACAGGCTTTCCAGTGAAATAGTGCATTTTATGATTAAAATAAACCCTTATATTTTCATTGTTTATATTTCACATGTGAAAATATATTTTCACTCAAAATGACGTCATGCAACTGTTGACGTTGACGTTATTGACATTGTTTTTGTGCATTTTTTTTTTGCATACATTTCCAGCTTGTGAGTATATAATAAGTAGAATATTTGTTGGTTTGTCGTGAATATAGGATTTATTTTCATGTCGAAGTGAGAAAACTCAAATATTTTCACTCGTGCTAAATCACTCGTGAAAATATGTTTTCTCACTTCTCGATGAAAATAAATCCTATATTCACTCAAAACAAACAAATATCCTCTATATATTGTTTAGTAGTTTGTTTGTCTGTGCAGGTACTATGGCTTGATGTGGATTTTTGTTCAGATATCACTAAATGCAGATGCTTTTTCAAATGGTAGAGTCTATTCTGTATCTGATCATACAGAACAAACAGGTTCTAGTTCATAATCCAAAGATTGAATGAAGTATAAACGTATATTTTTCTTCGATTCGAAACAAGCTAGACAGCTTGTACACATCCCTGTCAATAGTGCAGATGACAGCGTTGGCAAGGGAGGATAATGGAGAACCCAGGAAAATCCCATGTGTGGGCGAACTAAGTAACGCAATGCCAAACCGGGGAATTGAACGCAACCATCTGGTCTGCCCAATCCTATTGCACTACTGTAGTACAGATTTGTTTTTGGTAAATGTGAAGAGTTAACACTGAACAGTTCTCACCAACTCATGGTCATCCTCCAGGGTTTCAAGTTGCTTTTTAAATAAAGAAAGGGACAGCATTGTTTGTCATCCAATTTTGATTGTTTGACTGTGTGGCTACATTCCCTTTAAGCATATATATATATACGTGTATAATAGAGTATGCAGTGTTAGCTTTATACAATCAGAAGAAAATATTTTTTATTTTATGCTTACCAGTGAAATAGTGGATTTTAGCAATGAAATAAAAGCGTTATTTCATACGTGTGAAATATATAAGGTATTTTTATTTTTTCACTGCCAGAACTACTTTTTTCAATATAAAAACTTTTTTTTTCTTTTTTTTTTTTTCTTTTTTTTTTTAGAAAATAACTGTTTTAATATATATCATTCGACTGTAAAAGGTTTACTAAGAAAATGAGCTATAGTTTTTAAAAGTGGTCAAGTATTTCAGAATTGTTGTCATTTACAGCGAAAAATGTCAGTCGGTCATTTTATTTCAAAAACTACTTTTTTCAGAAAGTTGCTATATCAAGCATAAAATAAAAAGATGTTGTTTTGTCATGAATAACAGATTTTATTTCATCTCGAAGTGATTTAACTTTAATATTTTCACTCATGCTTTGCATTCGTGAAAATATAAAGTATTCACACGTCTCGAAATAAATTCTGTTATTTACTCCAAAACAACAAATATCTTCTATATATTTTGTCTGCTTATTTGCCAGAGAACAGCCATTATTGGAAATAGCACCCTCCACTTCACTTGCAGTTTTATTGGAGCAAAATTACACACCTTGGATGTCCGCAGGCAGTGATGAAACTTTTTATGTATTTCTAGAATAACATTGTAAAACCAGAATCAGTTTAATATGCAGGGCTCCGGAAATATGGTTGCCCGACGCCCCGGGCAAGTGGATTTTGGGTGCGGGCAGGTGACCTTCCTAAATCTGGTTGTCCGTCACTTGCCCGATGGACGTTTCATTATTAGATAAAAATCAATGGAAAATTTGCCTGGACTGTGAAGTTTGCCGATAATTGCGTAGTAATTAACCACCCGTCGTTTTCGCCGCGAGCAATTACTGATAAGTGTCATAAAATTGACCTGTTAAAACTGACCTGTGTTGTTTGTTATTGTTTAATCCCTCCCACTTGACAGTTTATCATAATTTGATTGGCCGAGGAACTCTTGGGATGCCAATCTTCAATTGAAGACGCGCGGTCTTTAGAATTCGTATACCGTGTGAAATATACCCCCGTAGTGAGCCCCTCTTATTAGTGTGAAATACACATCAGTGTGTAAATCAGTGATGGTGTTGTCGCTTTGTATGTCGGTGTGTCGTAAGTAATATTCTGTTCAATAATTAAAAATCATGACTCACTTGACCTAATACTGTATCCATATTATCCAATCAAATAACCGATGTATTTTTATCAGCCAATGAAACAACTCCCGTTCACTACCACGTGGTAAAGTGAAACAATGGCGATTCAATCAAACCAATTTGTAAATAAGTAGGGCAATTAAACGATTATGTCAATTTGACGGCGTTGTTTGATGAGCAAAGATACTATTGACGCATGATATCGTATTGAATAGGTGTGCATTTGTTTTTATTTCAAAATGCCATGTTTGTTTTGAATGAATCCGAGACCAATGACGGAATGGCGTGTTTTTGTTTTGATCTTCAAGTTTGCCATTGTATCCAAGATGTGCTTCGACCTTGGCTAATTTCGATAATTATTCGAAGAATTGCAATTTGGCATCTCAAAAGATATTAACAGAAAAACAACTACAGTACCTGTCAGATTTAGGCATAGACCGTGCTCATAATTTCCAACACATAAGATTTATCTACATGAATTATATAACGAAAGTGAAAGTAGAAAAAAAAATTGTTTGACCGAATGCATCATTCTTTTCATTCTTTTTATCTGGTGTAGTCTATAACAAAAGTAAAAGTAGAAAAAAGTTTTGTTCTACCTAATGCATCTTTTTTTTTTGTTATCTGCCTGCCCTTTTGTAATTACTGCACTAGGAGCAAGCATCTTGTACATCTTAATATCATTAGAGTCTACCAATTTGGTACCAGGTTCATCAGTGATGTTATATCCTAGGGGTATCCCCACTGACACCCCACTTCCCCTCTCCCACCGGTGGAGGAAAACACTGATATGTGGATAGTGGTAACAACCTATAGCTCTGATCCTTCATAATTGAAGTCATTAATTTTACAATGAAATTATGTAAAAAATTATGACAAAAAAAACAGTGAGAGAAAAGGATTTAACTTAGCGTGCGGTCTCGACGTAGCTTAATTTTGGGGCACGTGACTTTTGAAATTGGGGCAAGTGACATTTTGGGCAGGGCAAGTGACATTTTGGGCAGGGCAAGTGGATTTTCAAAATATTTCCAGACCCCTGATATGACTCCCCGTATTACCCTAATTTCAATACCTTCACCACGTGTCATGTTTTACATGCACTGTTTGGCTACGTGAACAATCTTGTATGCTGTGTTATGTCCTGATCGATGATGCTGTCTGCCTCAAGGTGAACATAACTGTTGTAACAGTTATTTGTCGTGTTACGTAGTACAGCCACATTCTCTTGTATGGAGATAAAGTGTCCCCTGGGAGACCTTGTAATAGAATATAGACATAGCAAGTAGTGTTTGGGGTCTATGTGGATTGAACATATCAATTCTGGCTACTTTAATATTGTCTGACAAAACATCTATGGCCCGAGTTAAATTCAAATCAACATTTTGAGCGATTGATCTCTTTAGTTGTTAGAAACTTTGAAATTACCACATTATCAGATCCAAGTTTTGACTTGAGCATTTGACAGAATTGAAATTATTGATTTTGATATATTGTATTAACTATGAATGTGGGCCCAGTTGTTCAAAGGTCGGTTAGCTTAATCCTTGGTTAGTGTTAACTTTCAAAATATATTTTCTCATAAAAATATGTTTTGCACTACTAAACGTTTTTAATTTGCATTTCTTCTTAACATAGTGCTTTCACATGCTCAATTTGTGGTAGAAATATTCGTTTATCGGAAATTCAGAGATTTGACATTGGTGCGGTGTCTGTCGTCCGTCCGTCTGTCTGTCCGTAAACTTTTTTTTGCAGTGACTACTCCTCTGAAACTACTGAATGGATTTTCATGAAACTTTACAGAAATGTTGCCCATGAAGTCTAGTTGATCCTAGCAAAAATTCATGTTGATGTAAAATCCAAGATGGCCACCAAATCTAAAAATAGATTTTTAAAAAACTAGTTTGTAGCGACTTCTTCTTGAAAACTCTAAAATCTTAAAATGATCAGCATGACATGATGTTGGTCCTTGTCGAAAATCGTTTTGATTCAACATTAAACATGGCTGCAGCGGCCATCTTTGTTTATATACAGTTATTTAGTAAAAACTTGTCTGAAACTACTCCTCTGAAACTACTGAAACTTCACAGGAATGTTGGTCTTGATGTCTAAATGATCCTAGCAACATTTCAGGTTGGTCGGAAATTCAAGATGGCCACCACAGCTAAAAATAGATTTTTAAAAAACAAGTTTGTAGCAAATACTTCTTGAAAACTATAAGTGATATTGATATGGGACTTTTTCTAAAATGATCAGTATGGAATGATGTTGATTCTTGTCGAAATTACTGTATTTTGATGCGACGTTAAACAGGGCTGAGCGGCCATCTTTGTTTACATAGAGTTAAATAATGAAAACTTGTAGCGACTACTCCTCTGAAACTACTTGACGGATTTTCATGAAACTTAACACGAATGTTGCTCTTGATGTCTAATTGATCCTAGCAAAATTTCAGGTCGGCCGTAAATTCAAGATGGCCGCCATCGCTAAAAATAGATTTTCAAAAAACAAGTTTGTAGTGACTACTTCTTGAAAACTATAAGTGATATTGATATGGGACTTTTTCTAAAATGATCAGCATGACATGTTGTTGGTCCTTGTCGAAAATTGTTTTGATTCGATGTTAAACATGGCTGTCAGTGGCCATCTTTGTTTACATAGAGTTATCTAGTAAAAACTTGTAGCGACTACTCCGCTGTAACTACTCGACGAATTTTCATGAAACTTCACAGGAATGTTGCTCCTGATGTCTAATTGACCCTAGCAAAATTTTAGGTCAGCCGGAAATTCAAGATGGCCACCATGGCTAAAAATAGATTTTCAAAATACAAGTTTGTAGCGACTACTTCTTGAAAACTACAAGTGATATTGATATGGGACTTTTTCTAAAATGATCAGTATGACATGATGTTGATCCTTGTCAAAAATATTTTGGTTTGATGTTAAACATGGCCGCCAGCAGCTATCTTTGTTTACATAGAGTTATATAATGAAAACTTGTAGCGACTTCTCCTCTGAAACTACTTGACGGATTTTTCGTGAAACTTCAGCCCCGTGTGGCTCCGGGGTGCCCCTATTTGGTCACGGGGCAAAGAATAGGACCACTGCAGATCCCTTTGGAGGGGTAGGCAGAGGGGTAGAATCCCCCCAAATTCATGTTCATTTTATCATTTTTTATTCATGTTCATTAAAGGTCTTCATCATGATCCCTGCATTGTTTCAGATGCTATCTCGCTCACATCAAAAGAGCAGTGGCAGAAAAACAATAAACGTGGCTCCAGTGTAAATGGAGTTTCTACGATAGAATTTGCAGCAACTCTGCAGTTTAGGGTGAGAAGGTTCTAGGCCCATTTTCCATATTTTATCTCAATGTACATGGAAGATGAGCCTGGCATGTTCATGCCTGTTAGGTGCCATATAACCTTTTCATGTGTTGGTGCGCCTTAAAACCCAATTCAATTCATGAAACTTCACAAGAATGCTGATCTAGCTATCAAAAACCTATCAGTAGAGCTTCAAGGTCATTGACCTCTTGTTTTAGATGAAATAATACTGTTATACAAGATATACAGACATTTTTGGGACTTTACGGGCTTGACCCCTACGTTCATTTATTCGTTACGTCATTCGTTACGTCATTATTTCCTTAAAGAGATCAGACTATATAAATCATTATAATGTGTTCTTATGTATATTTACTTGTTTATATACCCGTTGACAGGCATTTGTTGATTTACATACATAGTTTATATTACACCTTATCATCCCTAATTTTTTTATAATTTTATCTTTATATATTTACATTAATTTTTAATTAATTCTTCATTTTTCATCATTTTTTTGCGCACAATATGACCTATTTATGTGTCGACGTGTCGTAAAACACCATTCATTCATTCATTCATTCGTTACGTCATTAAGATGTTCGTCTGTTATTGATGTGTGTTTAATAAAATATTGTGTCTATGGCAGTAGTTCTTGAATTTACAACCAAAAATGTATTATTTCCAGGATGCAACAAAAACTTGCTAACTTTTTTCCCCTCAGTATAGATGAAAAACTAGACATACACACCGAAACTAGGTCATCATGACACACCTTCACCTACTTGTTATACCTTATTCCAATTAAGGTTTTTCGTTAGCTCTGTTCCGAAGTCCTCCATAGCCATACACTCCCCAAGCTTCACGGCCACATTTTCTGATTCATGTCATTTATAAGAAGAGGTTTTGTAATGTTTCCATGCTCACCGACAGCCAGTTTGGAATAGAATTGCATAACATTATATAAAAGAATGTTAATTGATTAAACAAGATAAACAGTTGACTGGTATTTGGATCCTAATATTTGCTTATATATTCTCTGTTTATATTGACAGATTACAACAGAAGGGCTGTGGACAGAAGTTACGACATCTCGATCTGTCCGGCTGCCTCTACATTACCGACCTTACACTGCAGAGACTCTCGGCTGTCTTCGGTCAAATACCTTGTCACATGACACAGACTGAGGATCATGTGACTGACCATGTGACTTCTAACAATGATCTTGTGACTGAGGAGACAGTTTCACAGAGTTTTGAAAACTTCTTCCAACTCAACAGAGATGCAGAAATGGACATGTCTGATGAAAAGCATAATAGTGATAATGTTGAAGAAATAAAGGTCACGTGCTGCAGAAATCCAGTAAATAATGCTAACGACGTCAGTAATTGCTGTAACAACAAAACTGTTTTGAAGGTTGAAGGCAATTCACATGAATCTGGTGACATCGAGATAAATAGACTTGACCAAAACCAAAGTCCCCAGACCTTGGAGAGGGCTGCATGCACATGCACTGTTGCTTGTATCCCTACAGATCAAACTGAAAACTTGAAAAATGGTTACAAGAACACTTCAAACTGTTGCAAAGCATCGGAAGATGTTGGTGATACGTGTGAAACTTGTGATCATTCGAAAGGTGACATTGAAACAAAAACGACCAAAAAAGACTGTTGCCAATGGACTAAGTGTGATACAAATTCTAGTCAGAATAAGAGTTTGGGTCAGAATTACATTGTTGACAACAGGTCAAGGACTTCTAATGTTGACCTATTACAACTTGTCGATAATGACCCGGAGTCAAGGTCAAGGACAGATAACGCCAATAGTGATAACACAAGGTCAGAGACCATTGATTGTGTCCTTTCACCACATCAAGAAAATTCCCTTGAATCAAATTCCAGAAGAAGTTCAAGGTCGATGGTAGAAAATACTGGAGAAATTACCAACAAACAAAAAGTGGACGATTATAACCGCAACCGTAATGAAGGATCGACCTTCACAGCTTCCACAGAAGATATATTTTGCAAGGTAACTGTTGATGAAAGCAATAAAGTTAACCTGACCATTGGGGGAGAGGAAACTCCTACAGACCAGAATCTTGGCCAGACATGGCTTCCTGACTTTATCTTATTTCCCCAAAAGAAGGATAATGACAATGAAATTTTGAAACATTATAATAAGACGGAGGAAACGGACATTGACCTCTCCATGAACGAGGAGACACAAAATGATTTCCGCGATACCGGCGGCTCCAGTAAAGTGAGTGCCAATGATACTGGGAACACCAATGAGAGGAGAGTTTTGGAGTTTCTGAGTCTGTCTGGATGCTACCAGATAACTGACGAAGGATTAAAGTAAGTGTGTGGTTAGTTGACTGTCTCTTTGACAGTTGTATCCTATGTCTCTTCACATGTATATCTCTATAAATTTCATAGTTCTGTCTGTATTTCTCTATTTCTGTATAATTTTCAAGGTCCGATTTTGGTTGTGACCATCGGACCATGGTTTGAATCAACCACAAATTTAAAGTTAATAGATCCTCCACAAAGTTAATGAAAGCGCAGTAACTGTCCTTCTATGCAGGGGTGTCATTAACTTTATAAGTAAGTGGCCCACAGAGCATATTGGCAGGGTATTTTAATTGATACTGGCATAAAATACTAGTAAAAGTATTCGTAGTAGCCGGGTAGGCAGGGGGAAATCCCCGCCTTCTAGACATCCCTGTCTATATCTCTTCGCCCTTTTGCATTTTTAGTAGTCAAAGTAACAAAAAGGGAATTTAACTATTTCACGCCTATTTCAAGTACTAGCACCCAACATCTGTGGGGGATGTGGGGTAAGGAAGTACCCTATTTAGTTTCGGGTAAATAGGTCAAAGGCTTATGTCAGAGTGCCCATTATTAAAAAGGAAAATGGGTGGGCTATCACACTCGTCCAGTTCATACCACATACCCATCCAAACTGTAGAGATGTGGAGATTTGGGGTAAGAAAGATCCTTCTGTATTTGGAGGTCAAGGTCACTGATGTGGCAAAGGTAAATGGTGTCTGCATCAGGGTTTCCCCCAGAAAAGCGTGAAGGCGTCATTTTGACATTAAATTTCAGAAACCGGGCTTGAAATTTACTCCTGGCTATTCAGAAGTTCATCTATAGCGAAAATAACAAGCTTTGTTGTAGTTCTGAGCAAAATCTAACTGATAAGGCTAAAGAGATGTTTGTTAATGGCCCCAGATGGCTGTAACATTGACAGTTACGGCATGTTATGAGATGAAGGCATGTTGATTTGCCTTCTTTAGCCAGAAATGCATGATGCATGCATGCATGTTCACTCAACCTCTCTGCAACCTACAACAAACATCTTACAAGAGTTGCCTGAAGGATGTTAAAGAAGACCATATCGACAGTTTGGTGACGAATGTACACATTACCTAGAAACAGATCACACAGTCATAACTTCTTTGCTCCTATTCGACATATCAGGACCTTTTTTCAGAAAAAGGGGAAGAGGCCCAGGCCCTTCAATAGGGGGGAAAAAAGTGTGATTTGCTAGTGAAAGGGGAAAAAATAATGCGATTTCGAGATATAGGGGGAACAGTGTATTAGGCAGAAATTGAAGATTTGGATGTGCAAATATGCAAAAGAGGTGCATTATAGATAAACTGTCTTCTATAAAAATATCCCAAACGTAATAATGTTGAGAGAGTTAGAGGGGGAAATAATGTTAAGCAAAAAAAATTAATATATATCTGTTAGGCTAAGGGCGAAGGAAAAAAAGTCCAGCATATACATTTGTGATCTATATTAATTATTAAAAACTGTCTTCTATAAAAATATCCCAAACGTAATAATGTTGAGAGAGTTAGAGGGGGAAATAATGTTAAGCAAAAAAAAAAAAAATATCTGTTAGGCTAAGGGCGAAGGAAAAAAAGTCCAGCATATACATTTGTGATCTATATTAATTATTAAACAGCTCAGCATACACTGCTAGTTTGTTATTTCTAGATCAGTGGAGTTACTGCCCTTTGAGCATTAGACATGTATGATAACGTACACTGCTAGTTTGTTATTTCTGAATCAGTTGAGTTATTGCCCTTTGAGCATTAGACATGTATGATACTGTACACTGCTAGTTTGTTATTTCTGAATCAGTTGAGTTACTGCCCTTTGAGCATTAGACATGTATGATACTGTACACTGCTAGTTTGTTATTTCTGAATCAGTTTAGTTATTGCCCTTTGAGCATTAGACATGTATGATACTGTACACTGCTAGTTTGTTATTTCTGAAGCAGTTTAGTTATTGCCCTTTGAGCATTAGACATGTATATCGTACACTGCAAGTTTGTTTGACGGCAAAGTTTGCCGTTTTTGAGTCTGGTTTGACGATGGTTTTTGTAGCATTCTTAAAATAGATAATTTACTTCCAGTTTGGAAAAAACCGCCCTATGGAATTGGAAATGATCATATAACATTGTTCCTTTGATATATCACAGGAAGCTCGTTGCTTGAAATTCAGAATTCCTAATAGCGCAGTCCTTAAAATTAGCGAGGTCCTTTAAAGCTTTAGATATTGCCTATCATCTGACAAATACCTCATACCGAGCCTCACTATACAGGATGTAAGTCCCGCGTCAGATGTCAGCCTGTGAAATACGCATGATGGTCAGGTGTGTACAGTTTATACATGCTTTAATCATTGAGAGATGTTCTGAGAGATGTTAGCTGTGTATTGCATGGAGTGATCCGAGGCAGTCTTCGACAATAAAAAATTATGACTCAACACTTGACCCAGAATTAATATTATCCAATCAAATAATCAATGTATTTTTATGAGCCAATGAAACAGCTCTTTTCCCTTATCTCCGTGGTAAATCGAAACATTGCGATTCAGTCAAACAGATATAAAAACGCTGACCGATACAGAAATTTTACGGCATTTATCAATGAGAAAAGAGACTTCGGACATGCATCGTTATGAATGTGTGAATATTTTTTTGTCTTTGTTATGATTGTGTCCGAGATGAACGGAATTGCGTGTTTTAGTTTTGAAATGCAATGATCTTATCCGAGATCAATTGCGAAAAGGTGGTTTGCTTCGACCTTGGCTAATTTCAATAATTATTTGAAGAATTGGCATCTCAAAAGGTAATAAAAGAAAAAACAAGTAAAACAAATCAGTCAGATTTAGACATAAATCCTGCTTATAATTTCCAACACAGAAAAAATGAGCTTGCTGATTTGGAAATTTTACCTAAACATAGCTAATGGTAACAACCTACAACTCTGATAGTGCTTCCAAATTTAAGGCAATACTTTTCATTTAAAAATAATCTCACATCTAAGAATTAAAAAAAAATCAGCGGCAGGGTTTTGATTGTGTGTAATGGAGACAAAATTAATGATACCTTCCGTGTACACCATCTGCCAGGGAAGTGTTCACAGTTATTGTGATTATTGACACCAATTCACTGCCATGCCCATTTCCAGCGTGTAATGGTAGATCAACGCCATGAAAACATAATGGAGGAGGAAATCAGCAGTACTTAAGGCTGATATTTATGCATTGTTTCCAGAGAAATTACACAACAGCTTGGCAGTTACCACTTGTCTCAAGAGATGCTTGAAACTTGCACGGCATTGTCACAGCACGATTATTGCTTGTACTTTAAGCTTGACTGTTCTATTCAATGATTAAGATAGTTTAATATGTTACCTTTACATTCACTTGCATCATTCTGTTGATAAAGAACTATGTTTAAATTCGATTAAACTTTATTTTTTCAAGGAGGATCATGCACATATATATCCAATGTGTGTCAATAGAAAGTAGCTTTTTCACCGACTGAAAATTCACTGATGGTAGTGGTCATTTTGCACCTTTTTTATTGTTTTTATTCTCTCAAAGTATGTTGTCGCTGATACTATAGCGACTGGAAAATAATGTCAATATAAAATTGATCCACATTTTTTCGGCGTTTTTTTATGTGGTTTTAACGCAGTTAGTGAGTGAATGGCAAATTTTCCTAAAGTGCAAGCACTGGGGCTCTTCGTGGAATCACAAACACAAAAAAAAAATGTGAATCAATTCTTAACTACCTCAGTTGTCAACATCAGCATCAAAATCAATTCTTAACTACCTCAGTTGTCAACATCAGCATCAAAATCAATTCTTAACTACCTCAGTTGTCAACATCAGCATCAAAATCAATTCTTAACTACCTCAGTTGTCAACATCTGCATCAAAATCAATTCTTAACTACCTCAGTTGTCAACATCAAAATCAATTCTTAACTACCTCAGTTGTCAACATCAGCATCAAAACCAATTCTTAACTACCTCAGTTGTCAACATCAGCATCAAAATCAATTCTTAACTACCTCGGTTGTCAACATCAGCATCAAAATCAATTCTTAACTACCTCGGTTGTCAACATCAGCATCAAAATCAATTCTTAACTAGGGTACCTCAATTGTCAACATCAGCAGCAAGTTAAATTTACATTATTTAGTTGTTGAACACATTGTAGCTGTCAGGTTTATTATTCTTTATTAAAATAAAGTCTGAACTTAGACAGGAAACTACATTTAAGTCTTAAGTTAATTCGTCTTAAATTAATAAAATATCTGTTCTGTTCTAAAAGAAAACCCTTATTTGGCATATTGCTAAAAATACCAGTAACGAAGACTGCATTGGAATGGTACTTGCACATTTTAAAATAGGAATCTTTATCCTGATTAATTCATGTATCCGGCCTGACTTAGTGGCTGAGTTTAAATCCCTAAGCACCGTTTCTTGTGAATACATAATCAATACAGACCAGACATTAAGTGGTGTGCAACCTGTATGTATTGACTACGAACTGAGCGACGACAGTATACAAAACACAATCAGTGATATAGGCACTTTTAGGCCATTCAAGTTTACCTAAATTCTATGCTTTAATGTATTGTAGGGTATTGTTATTGATTTATAGCGAGGTTATAAAGGGACACTCGCCAATCTCGTTTACGAAATACTTGGCGGCATTATGTTTCTGAATATTTGCAAAACAAACTTCATATAAAACATACTTTATATAAAACATACTTATAAAACATACTTCATATAAAAAAAATGGTAAATAAGTAATACTTATGGTATAAAAAAAAAAGAAATAAAAAAAAAAGAAGAAATACATGTAATGTAAAAAAATAAAAAAGGAAATATAATAAAAAAAGAAATAAATATATATATCTTTATTTTATGATAAGCAATGAAATACTGTATTTTATCAGAGAAATAGAAGTGTTATTTCACATAGAGTTTTTATTTTCACAGTAGCTGCCAGGACTATTTTTGTTGTTCTACCGTAGTTTCCTTAAACAGTTGTTTGTAAAATCATAAAATAAAATGAAAATTTGTTGTTTTGTCGTGCATAACTTATTTTATTTCATCTCGAAGTGAGAAAACCTTTATATTTTCACTCATGCTTCGCATTCGTGTAAATATAAAGTTTTCTCACTTCTCGATGAAATCAAATATGTTATGCACGACAAAACAACAAATGTCCTCTAAATACAAATATATACAAATAAATTGATGTAGACGCAAGGCATTTTTCTATATAAAACATTTTTCCGGAGTGCATAAAAAGCACAGGGTTTATAAAATACCCCACTGTTGTTGCATCATTTTTCAAACGCCTTATTAACCCCCATTAGATCTAATAAAAATCAATGTCATAATACGGTTTTATAACAACATTTATATAAATGATATAGACCCCACATTTTTCTGGGGTATTTTTATTTATTTATGGGTTGGCGAGTTGTCCGTCGTCCGTTGTCTGTAGTCCTTTTCGTCCGATAACTTTTACCTCGTTAAGACGATAGAGCCTTCATTTTTCATCCAATCTCAACCAAACTTTACCAGATTGTTAATATCAATGAAATCTTAGAGAATTCGAAAACCAGCCAGATCGGACTAGTAACAGCGGAGTTATGGCCCTTGATTTAGTTAAAAATACTATATTTTGCCTCGTTAAGACGATAGGGGCTTAATTTTTCATCCGATCTTTACCAAACTTTAGCAGATTGTTAATATCAATGAAATAGAAGTTCGAAAACCAGCCAGATCTGACCAGTTACAGCGGCCCTTGATTTAGTTAAATTAATATATTTTAATTCGTTAAGACGATAGGGGCTTCATTTTTTATCCGATCTTTACCAAATTGAAAGCTCCGAGAAGTTCGAAAACCAAATGCTATATTTCCCTTGTTAAGACGATAGTGCCTTAATTTTTAGCCCTAACCCTATATCAATGGAAGCTGGGACAAGTTTGAATCCTCCCCCACCCCCACAGCCCCAGCCCCGCATTTCTATTTATTTATTGCTGTTTCACCTCTTAGGCCTACCTACAGTACAGATCACGCGAACCCCACACTTTACTTGATTCGCCGAGTTTGGTGGCATCGAGTGCCATGCAAATGTACGTCTGTAAGTCAGTGTTTGGACTCTGAGTATCCACTTCGCGAAAGAATGCCATTGTTGAGTCACTCGGATTGATCAAACACTCCGAGTTACTCCGCGCAGAATCCAATTAACCATGAGTGCACACCTGCGGTGATCTATTATTGGGAATAAAAAAAAAACGGATTTTCTCCGACAACTTTTCAACTTGTTCGACAGCGCGCTTGAATAGGCAATCTATCTCCAGAAATAGTACAAACAATGAGACGCCGAGTCATCTTTTCTGTGCAAAGTTGACACGACTGATAAATACAATGAATAAATTTCAAACGAAAAAGTGGTTTGTAGTGGTAAGATATCATACAGTTTGGTTCTTTGAATGTTTGACACTGGTGTGTGCCACGTAGGGCTGATCATGAGATTTTCCTAGGTGGAAACCAGTATTGCACAGCCTGCGTCAGGAAATAGCATGCTCAAGCAGTTTCAAAGCTGTATCTGTTATAGTTAATGAAAGAAGTGCACCTAAACATAAAACTCAACCAAATACGCAGACGCCGATCAAGGGATGACAATAAGTCGTATTTTTTTCCAAAAACATACTGGCTAAAAAGTGGACCTTAACGGAAAACAAACCAATATACTAAGTTCAAAAAGGGGCATAACTTTTGCAGAAAGTAGCACAGAGTTATGAAACCTGATATGCTGGGTCATGTTATGATGTAGAACAACTGTATAAAGTTTTAAAGTTGTAGCTGTAATAGTTACCTAATATATGGACCTATGACATAGTGCCAATTTCAAAAACAGCAATTTCAGTACAACGGCAAGATTTTATGGCCAGTCTTTTTACCCCCAACATTATGGCCAGTCTTTTACCCCAACATTTTTAATCACGTGCTCTTCAGTATGGAGTATCAAAAACCAATACAAATTTAGGCTGCGCGCTCAAGGCGTGCCGTCAATTAATATATCCAACAATATGCTGAGCACAGCACGATCCTAAATTGACTGTTTTTTAGCTGAATACATCTGACACTTATTAGTATCTTCAGGTTTGGTGAATGCAGCTATTAATTGTGCCAACATCAACCATTGGATAATAGCATTGGCCAATCAAATCATTTAAAATGATTGTGTTGGAAACATTCTTGAAAGATTTGTTCAGGTCACTTCCAGGTCTCCTGGTGAACTGAGAGACAGATATTTGTATTGCCTTTTGTCCATAGGTTATGTGTGCGTCTGTTAACTTTCGTCGAGCCCCTTTACGGATCTTGACTTAGCGATCACAATGTCATCCAGGTGTATGTACGTCTGGTCGTCTGTCCGTATGTCCTTCGTTAGTCCATGCATCTGATTTTCATTTATTAATATCTTCTTTGTTACTTGCAGGAATTTCACCAAACTCCACCAGAAAGTTTCTTAATATGGATCTAACATCATAAAACATATTGAGTAGTTTTGATCTAATTTCGACAAAATATAGGTCATGTCCGGTCTATGCTATGACATGCATAGCTTGCTCTTTTTTTGCAGGATTTTCACCAAACTTCACCAGAATGTTCCTTATGCATATCAAACATCATGTGCAGAATTTCGGGTCGCTTTGACGTACTTTTGACGAAATCTAAGTCACATCCAGTCTCCGCTACGACATGCGTATCTTGCTTCTTTCTTGTAGGATTTTCAACAAACTTCATCACAAAGTTTCTTATATGCATCTAACATGTGCAAACTATTGGGACGCTGTGTCCTACTTAGAATGAAATATAAGTTTCATCCAGTCTCTGCTATGACATGCATTCCCCACTGTTAATGACATTAATTAAATTAAATATTAAGTATGTAATGAACGAATATCTCTGGGGATTGACATTGGTGTTGGTCAAATAAAAAATCTGGACTCCTCAATCTGGCTCGACATGTAGGCCGTGGCCTTGAAGGGCACTGTTATTCAATGTTTGTGTTTTGTGTGGCGGGATGGTAAAGACGCTGTAATTGAAACCTTCTCACCACTGTGAGTTTGAATCCCACTGAATGCTGTACTTGTAAGTAGTTGGGCGGGGGGTCATGTTCTTTTTGAGAGAAAATTCGCAACAGTTGTCAGAAATCGGTTTGATAGTTTGAAAAAAGAAGGTAATTTGAAAGTACTTTTAAGTGAACAGACGCACAGACACGCCTCTATATGATTGACAAAGGGTAAACATTTATTGCTCCAAAAGATCCAACAGGTCCATTAAAAAAAATAATAGAACAGCGTCTGCGTCCAAATCAATACAAAAATTGATTCCATACCTTAATATAACTTGAAATATTCTCAACGACTTGTCTCACTCATGGGCAGGTACGTCATGGCACTATGGGGCTTGATTCAGTGTTATTGATTCTGCAAAGTAATTCAAATATTTGCAAATATTGTAATTCAGAATTATTCTTTTTTAAACATTTTAATTGAATTGGTCATTATTTCAGGATTTTATTTAGATACATAATTATGGATTAGGTTGAGAATTTAAGTGTCTTATTTAAGAGTTTGTCAGTTGCATTGTTGTTTGTGTACCACTGCTTGATCTCTTTGTGTCCTCAAAAGCAGAAGTTTTTATAGATTGTGGTGGATGCAAAATTGGCGGAAATGGATTGTCATTTTCTTTCCAAAGACAAGTTTTAAGTCATCTGAATCATTTGTAAACTTCACCATTGTCAACTAGTCACATCATTTCATGTCTGCAAGAGGTTCATTGATTTCTGTTCAATTCTATTTCATTTTGGTGTGGATCTGTTATAATCAAATTTTCTATAATTATTTTGTAACTGACAGTAAGTCTAGTGTTTTTTAGCTCTACTGATCAGAGATCAGCAGAGCTTATGCCCTGGTGCGGCGTCCGTCGTCCGTCTGTCCGTCTGTCCGTAAACTTTTTTTTGTAGCGACTTCTCCTCTGAAACTACTGAATGGATTTTCATGAAACTTTACAGAAATGTTGCCCATGAAGTCTAGTTGATCCTAGCAAAAATTCATGTTGATGTGAAATCCAAGATGGCCGCCAGATCTAAAAATAGGTTTTTAAAAAACAAGTTTGTAGCGACTTCTTCATGAAAACTATAAGTGATATTGATATGGGACTTTTTCTAAAATGATCAGCATGACATGATGTTGGTCCTTGTCGAAAATCGTTTTGATTCGACGTTAAACATGGCTGCCAGTGGCCATCTTTGTTTACATAGAGTTATATAATGAAAACTTGTAGCGACTACTCCTCTGAAACTACTTGACGGATTTTCATGAAACTTCACAGGAATGTTGCTCTTGATGTCTAATTGATCCTAGCAAAATTTCAGGTCGGCCGGAAATTCAAGATGGCCGCCACGGCTAAAAATAATTTTTCAAAAAACAAGTCTGTAGCTACTACTTCCTGAAATCAAAATCAATCAGTACAGCTTCAAGGTCATTGACCTCTTGTTTGTCTCTATTGTTTGGGGGCGCTTGTTTCAACCAAATTTTTTTTGGACTTTTCGAACAAATTCATTTATTGTTTGGAGCGCTTGTTTCAGCCAAAGGTTTTTCTGCATAAATAATACGTACATGAATTATACATCATCAGAACTGGCTTTTTTAGTGGTAAATAAAACTACCTTAGTTTTGAAAATCGGTTGAGAAATAAATATTTGACAACCAAAATGATTTTTGATGGGGCTTTTCCTATGTAAATTCCATGTTGGTGGGACAACAGAAAATTAAGAAATTAAAATAACTTCAGTTATATAGCCTTCATATTTTGCTATAAAACTTCCAGGGTGTCTTAATTTATGAATATCCAACAATTTAAAACCACTTTTGGAAAAAAATCTAAAAAATATTTTTCATGCAGCGGAATTTTGCATTGAAAATGCCCCATCGAAAACAGCTTTAGCGCATGATATTTGTATTTCTCAAGCGATTTTGAAAAGTAAGGCATTTTTACTTACCACTAAAAATGTCTGTTTCACTGATATAAACTTATTTAGGTACTAGATGAATTTTGTCTGAAAAGTCCAAAAAAAACTTTGGGTGAAACAAGTGCCCCAAACAACAGTACCTACATAAGTTGCATATCAGTGAAACACACATTTTTAGCATTAAATAAAAATACCTTACTTTTCAAAATTAGTTGAGAAACCAAAAATTGTTTTGATAGTGCATTTTCTATGCAAAATTCTGCTGCATGAAAAATTCACAAATATTTTTTATCAGAATTTTTATCCAAAAATGATTTTAATGTAATTGGATAAATGTAAAAATTAAGACACTCTGAAAGTTTTATAGCAAGATATTAAGGCTAACTGAAGTTATTTGAGATTTCTTAATTTTCTGGTGCACCCGGCAGCCACAATGAATTTACATGGGAAAAGCCCACCTATAAGCATTTTTGGCTGAAAAGTTCTTATTTCTCAACCGATTTTGTAAAGTAAGGTATTATTATTTAACATTAAAAATTCCAGTTCTAATGATATACAACATATGTACGTATTTATAAAATTGCTCATGTTAATGCCGAAAAACCTTTGTCTGAAACAAGCACCCCAAGCAATAAATCTTTTACTTATTGACAGACTGTTGACATTATAGGTCATATTGAAAGAAATTTATTGAAAGAAATTTGTATGAAAAATTAGTTTTTAGCTTTAGTCATTAAGACTCGGGAGGTGAGCTATTCACCTGGATCACTCTTTATCTTTCCATTGGTCCGTTCCTCATTAACGCGGAGGTGAGCTATATATTCACCTGGATCACTCTTTATCTGTCCGTTGGTCCGTTCCTTGTTAACCTTTGGTTGAAATGACCATCTCATCAACTGCATATTGTATTTTGACCAAATTTCACATGAAAAGATTAGATCTACAGACATCAAAGGATTGCCTGCCATTTCTTTAAATAGTTGAAGCATTAACAATTCTTCTTCTCAAGAACCACAAACAATTATCATATGTTACAGGTAGTGTTAGCGTAAGGCCTCTAAAGATTTCTGTTGCTCAAATTGTGTCTCTGGGGTCAAATTTGGCCTCGCCCTGGAGGGGATAGATATAAAAAGGAAATCTTTAATAAACCTTCTGCTCTGAAACTACAAAAGCTAGATTTCTAAGATTTTGTATGTTCATGTAGCATTATCTTATGGTCCTCTACCATTTTTGTTCAAATAGTGACCATGGGTCATATACATACTGTAGAATGTTTTACGGAATATCTTTAATAAATCTCTGAAACTGCAAGAGTTGGAGTTCTAATATTGTGCATGTAGCATTACCTTATGGTCCTCTACAAAGCTTGTTCAAAATGTGATCCTGGGGTCAAATTGTGTCTTGCCCCATGGGTCACATATTGCCTTGTAGTGAAAAATTAAAAATGTTCTTCTCTGGAACTACAAGGCATAATGCTCTTGTGTTTTGTATGAAGTATTAGCTTGTGGTCCTCATGCAAATCATTCAAATTGTAATTCTGGGGACAAATTTAACCTCTCAGGGGTCACATGTTTAACTTATTTATGGAAGCCCCCAGGGATCATATACTCAAGGCCAAAAGATTTGCATGGTTCATAAAATATACTTGAGGCCAAAAGAATTGAATTGCCCCAGAGAGAGGGGACGGATACATAGGAATCCGGGAACCTGCCCTACTCTTATTAGCTCTACTTGCCAAGGGCCAGCAGAGCTTATGGGATGGTGTGTTGTCCGTCTTCCGTCATCCGTCGTCCGTCCGTCGTCCTTCCGTTAACTTTTGCTTGTGTACACTCTAGAGGCCACATTTCTGATGCAATCATCATGAAACTTTGTCAGAATGTTTGTCTCAATGAAATCTCGGTCAAGTTCGAAAATGGGTCATGTGGGGTCAAAAACTAGGTCACTAGGTCAAATATTGGAAAAACCTTGTGTACACTCTAAAGGCCATATTTTTGACCCGAGCTTGATGCAACTTTGTCAGAATGTTTGTCTTAATTATATCTTGGTCAAGTTTGAAAATGGGTCACATGGGGTTAAAAACTAGGTCACTAGGTCAAATACTTGAAAAACCTTGTGTACACTCTAGAAGCCGTATTTCTGACCCAATCTTGATGAAACTTTGTCAAAATGTTTGTCTTAATTATATCTTGGTCAAGTTCAAAAATGGGTCACATGGTTTTAAAAACTAGGTCACTAGGTCAAACTTTGGACAAACCGTGTGTACACTCTAGAGGCCATATTTTTGACCTGATCTTGATGAAACTTTGTCAGAATGTTTGTCTTAATGAAATCTCGGTCAAGTTCAAAAATGGGTCATGTGGGGTCAAAAACTAGGTCACTAGGTCAAATACTTGAAAAAACTTGTGTACACTCTAGAGGTCATATTTGTTACCCAATCTTGATGAAACTGTCAAATTGTTTATCTAAATTATATCTTGATCAAGTTTGAAAATGGGTCACATGAAGTTAAAAACTAGGTCACTAGGTCAAATATTGGAAAAAACTTGTGTACACTCTAGAGGCCATATTTTTGACCCGAGCTTGATGCAACTTTGTCAGAATGTTTATCTTAATTGTTTGTCTCAATGAAATCTCGATCAAGTTCGAAAATGGGTCATGTGGGGTCAAAAACTAGTTCACTAGGTCAAATATTGGAAAAACCTTGTGTACACTCTAGAGGCCATATTTTTGACCCGAGCTTGATGCAACTTTGTCAGAATGTTTGTCTTAATTATATCTTGATCAAGTTTGAAAATGGGTCACATGGGGTTTAAAACTAGGTCACTAGGTCAAATACTTGAAAAACCTTGTGTACACTCTAGAAGCCGTATTTCTGACCCAATCTTGATGAAACTTTTGTCAAAATGTTTGTCTTAATTATATCTTGGTCAAGTTCAAAAATGGGTCTTATGGTGTTAAAAACTAGGTCACTAGGTCTAACTTTGGGAAAACCGTGTGTACACTCTAGAGGCCATATTTTTGACCCGATCTTGATGCAATTTTGTCAGAATATTTGTCTCAATTATAGCTTGCTAAAGTTCGAAAATGGGTCACACAGGGACAAAAACTAGGTCACTAGTACACTCTAGAGGCCATATTTCTGACCCGATCTTGATGAAACTTTGTCAAAATGTTGTCTTAATTATATTTTGGTCAAGTTCGAAAATGGGTCCCATGGGGTCAAAAACTAGGTCACTAGGTCAAATACTTGAAAAACCTTGTGTACACTCTAGACACCATGTAGTACGACTCGATTCATCAATGGTATAACAGCAAGTAGAGCGATCACAGGCCCTCTTGGGCCTCTTGTTTTCAAATAGATTCCTATGGTTCTTTAACGTGCTCGGAGGATAGACCGATACACGGGACTGCCCGGTTTACGTCTCCATCCGACGGACGAGGCCAAAAGATTTGCACGGTTCTTTATATCATAATTTTCAAATGGTTTCAATTTTTACATTCATCATTAGCTGTCGTAATCCAAAGCAATCACCTTAAATGTTGCCACCCGGATTTCAATACAATTTATCATTTCACGGTTCGATATGTACGATTGAAAATATTAAATTTGGGTACGTTTAGAAGGAATTTTGTTATATTTTATGAGTTGAATAGGAAAAGCGTTAAAATGTGGTTGAGATAAAAGAGCTTTGGTAGATTCAGAGATGACTCTTCTGTTACTATTTCAAGTGTCTACAGTGACTCTTCTGTCACTGCTTCAAGTGTCTACAGTGACTCTTCTGTCACTGCTTTAAGTGTCTACAGAGACTCTTCTGTTATTGCTTCAAGTGTCTACAGTGACTCTTCTGTTACTGCTTCAAGTGCCTACAGTGACTCTTCTGTCACTGCTTCAAGTGCCTACAGTGACTCTTCTGTCACTGCTTCAAGTGTCTACAGTGACTCTTCTGTTATTGCTTCAAGTGTCTACAGTGACTCTTCTGTTACTGCTTCAAGTGCCTACAGTGACTCTTCTGTCACTGCTTCAAGTGCCTACAGTGACTCTTCTGTCACTGCTTCAGGTGTCTACAGTGACTCTTCTGTCACTGCTTCAAGTGCCTACAGTGACTCTTCTGTTACTGCTTCAAGTGTCTACAGTGACTCTTCTGTTACTGCTTCAAGTGTCTACAGTGACTCTTCTGTCACTGCTTCAAGTGCCTACAGTGACAGCAGTCACTGCTTCAAGTGCCTACAGTGACTCTTCTGTTACTGCTTCAAGTGCCTACAGTGACTCTTCTGTTACTGCTTCAAGTGCCTACAGTGACTCTTCTGTTACTGCTTCAAGTGCCTACAGTGACTCTTCTGTTACTGCTTCAAGTGTCTACAGTGACTCTTCTGTTACTGCTTCAAGTGTCTACAGTGACTCTTCTATCACTGCTTCAAGTGCCTACAGTGACTCTTCTGTCACTGCTTCAAGTGCCTACAGTGACTCTTCTGTTACTGCTTCACGTGCCTACAGTGACTTCTGTTACTGCTTCAAGTGCCTACAGTGACTCTTCTGTTACTGCTTCAAGTGTCTACAGTGACTCTTCTGTTATTGCTTCAAGTGTCTACAGTAACTCTTCTGTTACTGCTTCAAGTGTCTACAGTGACTCTTCTGTTACTGCTTCAAGTGCCTACAGTGACTCTTCTGTTACTGCTTCAAGTGTCTACAGTGACTCTTCTGTTACTTTTTCAAGTGTCTACAGTGACTCTTCTGTTACTGCTTCATGTGTCTACAAGGACTCTTCTGCCACTGCTTCAAGTGTCTACAGTGACTCTTCTGCCACTGCTTCAGATGTCTACAGTGACTCTTCTGTTACTGCTTCAAATGTCTACAGTGACTCTTCTGTCACTGCTTCAAGTGTCTACAGTGACTCTTCTGCCACTGCTTCAGATGTCTACAGTGACTCTTCTGTTACTGCTTCAAATGTCTACAGTGACTCTTCTGTCACTGCTTCAAGTATCTACAGTGACTCTTCTGCCACTGCTTCAGATGTCTACAGTGACTCTTCTGTTACTGCTTCAAGTGTCTACAGTGACTCTTCTGTCACTGCTTCAAGTGTCTACAGTGACTCTTCTGTCACTGCTTCAAATGTCTACAGTGACTCTTTTGTTACTGCTTCAAGTGTCTACAGTGACTCTTCTGTCACTGCTTCAAGTGTCTACAGTGACTCTTCTGTCATTGCTTCAAGTGTCTACAGTGACTCTTCTGTCACTGCTTCAAGTGTCTACAGTGACTCTTCTGTCACTGCTTCAAGTGCCTACAGTGACCCTTCTGTTACTGCTTCAAGTGTCTACAGTGACTCTTCTGTTACTATTTCAAGTGTCTACAGTGACTCTTCTGTTACTGCTTCAAGTATCTACAGTGACTCTTCTGTCACTGCTTCAAGTGTCTACAGTGACTCTTCTGCCACTGCTTCAAGTGTCTACAGTGACTCTTCTGCCACTGCTTCAAGTGTCTACAGTGACTCTTCTGCCACTGCTTCAAGTGTCTACAGAGACTCTTCTGTTACTGCTTCAAGTATCTACAGTGACTCTTCTGTTACTGCTTCACGTGTCTACAGTGACTCTTCTGTTACTGCTTCAAGTATCTACAGTGACTCTTCTGTCACTGCTTCAAGTGTCTACAGTGACTCTTCTGTCACTGCTTCAAGTGTCTACAGTGACTCTTCTGCCACTGCTTCAAGTGTCTACAGTGACTCTTCTGTCACTGCTTCAAGTGTCTACAGTGACTCTTCTGCCACTGCTTCAAGTGTCTACAGTGACTCTTCTGCCACTGCTTCAAGTGTCTACAGTGACTCTTCTGCCACTGCTTCAAGTGTCTACATAGACTCTTCTGTTACTGCTTCAAGTATCTACAGTGACTCTTCTGTTACTGCTTCAAGTGTCTACAGTGACTCTTCTGTTACTGCTTCAAGTATCTACAGTGACTCTTCTGTTACTGCTTCAAGTGCCTACAGTGACTCTTCTGTCAATGCTTCAAGTGCCTACAGTGACTCTTCTGTTACTGCTTCAAGTGCCTACAGTGACTCTTCTGTCACTGCTTCAAGTGTCTACAGTGACTCTTCTGTTACTGCTTCAAATGTCTACAGTGACTCTTCTGTTACTGCATCAAGTGTCTACAGTGACTCTTCTGTTACTGCATCAAGTGTCTACGGTGACTCTTCTGTTACTGCTTCAAGTGCCTACAGTGACTCTTCTGTCACTGCTTCAAATGTCTACAGTGACTCTTCTGCCACTGCTTCAAGTGTCTACAGTGACTCTTCTGTCACTGCTTCAAGTGTCTACAGTGACTCTTCTGCCACTGCTTCAAGTGTCTACAGTGACTCTTCTGCCACTGCTTCAAGTGTCTACAGTGACTCTTCTGCCACTGCTTCAAGTGTCTACAATGACTCTTCTGCCACTGCTTCAAGTGTCTACAGTGACTCTTCTGCCACTGCTTCAAGTGTCTACAGTGACTCTTCTGCCACTGCTTCAAGTGTCTACAGAGACTCTTCTGTTACTGCTTCAAGTATCTACAGTGACTCTTCTGTTACTGCTTCAAGTGTCTACAGTGACTCTTCTGTTACTGCTTCAAGTATCTACAGTGACTCTTCTGTTACTGCTTCAAGTGTCTACAGTGACTCTTCTGTTACTGCTTCAAATGTCTACAGTGACTCTTCTGTTACTGCTTCAAATGTCTACAGTGACTCTTCTGTCACTGCTTCTAGTGCCTACAGTGACTCTTCTGTCACTGCTTCAAGTGTCTACAGTGACTCTTCTGCCACTGCTTCAAGTGTCTACAGTGACTCTTCTGTCACTGCTTCAAGTGTCTACAGTGACTCTTCTGCCACTGCTTCAAGTGTCTACAGTGACTCTTCTGCCACTGCTTCAAGTGTCTACAGTGACTCTTCTGCCACTGCTTCAAGTGTCTACAGTGACTCTTCTGCCACTGCTTCAAGTGTCTACAGAGACTCTTCTGTTACTGCTTCAAGTATCTACAGTGACTCTTCTGTTACTGCTTCAAGTGTCTACAGTGACTCTTCTGTTACTGCTTCAAGTATCTACAGTGACTCTTCTGTTACTGCTTCAAATGTCTACAGTGACTCTTCTGTTACTGCTTCAAGTGTCTACAGTGACTCTTCTGTTACTGCTTCAAATGTCTACAGTGACTCTTCTGTCACTGCTTCAAGTGCCTACAGTGACTCTTCTGTCACTGCTTCAAGTGTCTACAGAGACTCTTCTGTTACTGCTTCAAGTGTCTACAGTGACTTCTGTTACTGCTTCAAGTGTCTACAGTGACTCTTCTGTTACTGCTTCAAATGTCTACAGTGACTCTTCTGTCACTGCTTCAAGTGCCTACAGTGACTCTTCTGTTACTGCTTCAAGTGCCTACAGTGACTCTTCTGTCACTGCTTCAAGTGTCTACAGAGACTCTTCTGTCACTGCTTCAAGTGTCTACAGAGACTCTTCTGTTACTGCTTCAAGTGTCTACAGTGACTTCTGTTACTGCTTCAAGTGTCTACAGTGACTCTTCTGTCACTGCTTCAAGTGTCTACAGTGACTCTTCTGTTACTGCTTCAAATGTCTACAGTGACTCTTCTGTTACTGCATCAAGTGCCTACAGTGACTCTTCTGTCACTGCTTCAAGTGCCTACAGTGACTCTTCTGTTACTGTTTCAAGTGTCTACAGTGCGACCAGTCTATCAGGCGAGTCATTTGGCTTTTTGTTCTAGAATGAATGAATGAATGGTTTACGGCTCGTCGACACATAAATAGGTCATATTGAGCGCAAAAATTGATGAAAGATGAAGAAATGAAGTAGTAATTTAAATTAATGTAAATATATAAAGATAAAACTATTTACAAATAAGGGATGATATGGTATTAATATAAACTATATATGTAAATCAACAAATGCATGTCAACGGGTATATAAACAAGTAAATATATCTGGGAACATATTATAATGATTTACATAGTCTGATTTCTTTCAGGAAATCTAAAACAAGACTAAAATCTATAATATCAAATAACGCTTTCATAGTATTAACGTTGTAGTACTTTTGACGCATAGGATCAAAGTCTACACATTCCAGCAATATGCGTTTGACCGTTAACGGTGCAAAGCAGGGTATACATTCTGCCCTATTTTTTTGTTCTAGAGCTGATAGGGGAAACATAGACCAGCTACATACAACCTTATGTTTGATCATGTTTTAATATTTGAGACAACTCAAGCTATCATCATATCAAATAGTCTGCATTAAGTCCCCTTTGAATTAAAGGCTTCAAACACGAGGAGCTATGATAATAAACAATAGGATTTTACAAGTTATATTTTGTTTGCAAAGAATTAAAAGAAATTATAACCATTGAGATGAGAGCCGGTCCAGGGGAAACCCACAATTTATAACACAGTTTATATTTGTTTTGTTTGCAATATACAATACTTAACCCGCTAAGCACAACTATGTATAGCCTTTGCGTCCATTGTAAACCCAGATCGGCCTGCGAGTAACCCTTTGTCACATGAATAGAATGGTCTTAATTAAAAGAATGAACAAGTCCATTATATATAAAAAATGAAAAATTAGTTTTTAGCTCGCTATCAATATTACAATTTCACAATTTGATAATAATTAAAATTAAATCCATTCTACCTCATGCATAGGTATTATATTTTTAATTGGGTTTATTAAAAAATCACTGAGATAATTAAAAAATCACCAAGATAAAATATATCCAGGTTGCCAACTAGCCCATAGTATTATTAGTTTAATTTTGTCATGTATTTTAAATGTTTCTGCTAAGGCCATATAAAACAGTATTTGTGGTTCAGGTTTCCTGACCGACCCTATGTTTTCATTTCGAACCGAAATATTTTTTGGGAATTCTTCACGAGTGGTAGACATGTGGTTCTTTTCACGGACGAGCGCACACGAGTGAGTGAAAAAACAAAGCACGTCTACCATCAAGTGAAGGATTACCCAATAATCGATCCCAGCCGTTAAATAATCTATTTATTACATTTTAAATTATGTTTTTCAAACAAATATTCGCTTTATTGAACGTTATCGGAGGATGACGTCGACGTCAGCAACATTTTGTTGACTTCACGCCTCAATGTCGCAACATTAGTTATTATTGTGTTCTGAGTTAGCAACGTTAGTTATTATTGTGATCTGAGTCAGTTATTAATATTTAGCGATTATGAATATTCTTGCACTAAGAAATCCCGATCTTTCACGCATAGGAATGTAATAATGAAGTTTAACTAACCCTGGACCCTGTTTGTTTTGTTTATTTCAACGGAGAGTGATATTAACTATGACGTGAATATACATATTATATTATGTACTCAATCTTAAGCCAGGCTACAGTATAAAAGGGAAAGCTCCGCCCACAAAATGTCAATTCATATTCAATAGAACTCAGCCTATCTTAACTCAGGACACATATTTCTTACTTTTTTTTGAAAAGACTCCATCATATTTTAAAAAGAATGTTCTCTGAAGTGATGCATGAATTCATCCTCTACTAATCAAACTATATGCTGTTTCTGACGCTGTCCTCAAAGCACTATAATTATATATTTTATATTCCAAATCTTTGAAATTGTGTTAGCATGTAATAGGAATCACACATACTGTTGTATTTGGCCTTATAATAATAGGTGATTAATATTTCCAATACCATTATGCCTGATTCTATAGCAGAGTTGATCCTCCCTTCAAAGTGTGAATTATATTTTTATTATATTTATTTTATAGAACCAAGCTACCAAGGTCAATTGCTTTGTAGGGCAGAAAAACTATTTCCATACCTTCTGATTTTAGTATTATGCTTGATGGACAATCTAGATAAGACTGAATTTTGCAGGTTTTGAAGATTTACATGTTGATATAATGTCAAAATTAAATTGTGTCGAGATCTTGTTATTGTAGTTCTGGTTGATGTGTATCTGATATCAGGTTTTATATAAAATATTTTTGAATTGCTGTTATGTTGTCAAAATAGTAGGACCTACACCTGTTTACTGTTGGGAATACAATTGACGATCTATACGCATTTCCCTAAAGAAACTAATCCGCCAGATAACCGCAAAATTACGCTACAAAACCATTTATCGAAACCCTATCCAGGTTGTTGCAAAAAAATGTATATGCCGATTAAAAGCATATGTTTATTCATGGGTACTTAAAATACCCGAGACAGAATATGCATAAAACATTTTGTGTTTTGGCTTGGCTGGTTAAAAACGTTTGTATTGTGTCTGTAGAGTTTGAATTTTCAAAATCTGTAAGTTATATTAAGTTATATATAATATATAACTCGTCTTTGGTATGTTTAGAAATGATATACATCTGTTGTAAACGTTGCCTGTTGATGGTGGGGTAGGGCCTTTAAAATCATGCATGTAACCCACAAATTGGCACAGATCCATATTGACGTCACACAATAACACCGTAACTGTCCGATTTGTTTATATTTCTTTCACGAAAATATCGTGCCATTGAACAATAGAAGCACAATCAAATTTTTTTCAGACAAAATCATATATATTTGTAGGAAAAAAATCTATTTTTAGCAAGTTTAAGCTATCTTGATCCGTGCTATTATTTTTTTGCTAGTATCATTATTTTAAAAAATATGTGTTTATGTAACTCGAATGTAGTTGTATTAAAAGAATATCTTGTAATTATAATGCGTCTGTAAACTTGAGTTTGTTTTGATATTACATGTGTGATAAGGAAAATAGATGGTGGTGTTATTTGTTTGCACTGTTACCAAAATAAGTGAAGTGAAGGAAATTATTGTGCTCCAGACGAAAACACTTAAACCCTTAACCCGCTACATATATATAATGGACTGTTCTTTCTTTGAATTAAGACCATTGCATTCATGTGACAAAGGGGTGATTTGGGGAAAATGACTGATCAGCAGATAGACATTGTAAACCCTGATCAGCCTGCGAGTTCAATGAACGCAAAGCCTATTATACTCGTGCTTAGCTGGTTTAGTGTGAAGTGCTAAAATCAACCTTGAATTAGTTTTTTCGATTCTAATGGATCTTTTTTTAGTAGATAGATTCTTGTTAATGATGGTTGTTTGGTAGAAAGGTGTTTTGCATCATTTTCAGCAAATTTTAGGCTATATATGATGTTTGATATTTTAGTGGTGGAGGCAGGCCACCCACTTTGTCCTGGGTAGAACCAGTACTGTATACATGTTCTTCATGTCATCCGTCGAGCTCCAAGCTTTTATAAGACATGGAGAGCCATTTTCAATCATCTCGCAGAAAACCACATCTGTTATTAGGCAGGGAAATCCGTATTCCTAAGCTCATAAACATTGATAGGTGCACTATCCCTAACTGATGGAATCCAGTATGAGTACGGCAGATTCCTACATATCCTTCGCCTGTCTGGGGTGCCACAATGTGTTGATGAGTCATTATACAAAAAATCAATCTCAAGACAATAATTATGATCTTTATTAAATTTGTTCTTTATAAACGCACTATTCATTTTGTCATTGGCTATCCTGTTCCCAATAAAGGATCGGAATTCCATAATTTATGGTGCATCTGATATTTACATGCTGCAATCGTTTTTAGCTCTACTGGCCAAGGGCCAGCAGAGCTTATGGGATGGTGTGTTGTCCGTCTTCCGTCGTCCGTCGTCCGTCGTCCGTCCGTCCGTTAACTTTTCTTCAAACGACTTCTCCTCAGAAACAGCTTGGCTAATTTTGACCAAACTTCACATGGATGATCCTTAGATGAATGCTTTTTAGATTTGTTAAAATTAGGTCAGCGCTACATCCAAGATGGCTGCCATTACCATATATGGTCAAAACCTTAAAAAATCTTCTTCTCCAGAACCGCTGAACAGATTTCAACAGTTTTTCTTTTAAAATGATCGCCAACGCCTATACTATCAAGTTTGTTCAAATAAAATCCCCGGGGTCAAAAATGGCCGTGCCCCGGGGGTCCAAAGTTTGTATTTTAGGGTTTTGCATGTTTTTCATATAGACATATAGGAAAAAACTTTAAAAAATCTTCTTCTCTGAAACTACAAGACACAGAGCTCTCATGTATTACATGTAGCATCAGCTTATGGTCCTCTACTAAGTTTGTTCAAATGGTGACCCTGGGGTCAAATTTGTCCCCGCCCCGGGGGTCACAGTTTTACATAGACTTATATAGGACTTTTTTTTAAAAAAATCTTCTTCTCGGAACTACAACAGCCAGAGGTTTGATATTTTGCATTTACTATAAGCTTATGGTCCTTTACCAAGTTTGTTCAAATGGTGACCCTCGGGTCACATTTGGCCCCGCCCCAAGGGTCACATGTTTTACATAGACATGTATAGGGAAAAACTTAAAAAATCTTCTCTGAAACTGCAAGAGCCAGAGTTTTAATATTTTGCATTTGCTATAAGCTTGTGGTCCTCTACCAAGTTTGTTCAAATGATGACCCAGGGGTCACATTTGGCCCCATCCCGGGGTCACAGTTTTACATAGGCTTGTATAGGGAAAAACTGAAAAAAACTTCTTCTCAGGAACCACATGGCACAGAGCTCTCATGTATTACATGTAGCATCAGCTTATGGTCCTTTACTAAGTTTGTTCAAATGGTGACCCTGATGTCACATTTGGCCCCGCCCCAAGGGTCACATGTTTTACATAGACATGTATAGGGAAAAACTTAAAAAATCTTCTTCTCTGAAACTGCAAGAGCAAGAGGTTTAATATTTTGCTGTTGCTATAAGCTTATGGTCCTTTACCAAGTTTGTTCAAATGGTGACTCTGGGGTCACATTTGGCCCCGGCCCAAGGGTCACATGTTTTACATAGACATGTATAGGGAAATACTTAAAAAATCTTCTTCTCTGAAACTGCAAGAGCCAGAGGTTTAATATTTTGCTGTTGCTATAAGCTTATGGTCCTTTACCAAGTTTGTTCAAATGGTGACCCTGGGGTCACATTTGACCCCGCCCCAAGGGTCACATGTTTTACATAAACATGTATAGGGAAAAACTGAAAAAATCTTCTCTGAGACTGCAAGGTTTAATATTTTGCATTTGCTATAAGCTTATGGTCTTCTACCAAGTTTGTTCCAAATGTGACCCATTGGTCATTGGTCACATTTGGCCCCACCCTGGGGGTTTGGTCACATTTGGCCCCACCCTGGGGGTCATAGTTTTACTTAGGCTTGTCAGTGTTCGACACTAACGCTAGCCCGATAGCCCGGGGCTAGTAAAAGTGACCGTCGGGCTAGCACGTACGATCGTCTAGCTAGCCCGATTGGCTAGTAGATTATAGAACAAACACGTACCCAATTTGCGTTGGCATTATATAAATAAAATCTCAAGCACTGTTAATCATTAATGTTCCGCAGATTCTCGCTTAAAACTGCTGCTCTTTTAGTCAGCGTAAAACGACATTTGTTTTCTTTTTGCTTTCGTTTACCGCGTGATACCAGCCCGATACCGAATCACACAAACGCTTGTAACTACGCCTTATAAACTAGACAGCTTTTCTCAAGCGTTTTTATGACCACGATTTCAGCAGTTGTTTCCGCTTCCGTCGGAAAACGCCGCGAATTATGAACGTGCTATAAACTTTGCAAACATAGATCGATTTTTGGGGCTTTCTCCACCAGCCAAAAAACAAAAAACTCTATCATAATAATTTCTAATTTCTGTGTTTCTCATGTACATTGTTCAGAAATACTATAATAAATTAAAATAATAATCATCACAGTATGTTACTTTTCTTAACAGAGGTGCAGACTGCCACGAGATCAGGTTATTGTGACGGAGGGTGCTGTCAGCAATGTCACAAATTTTGAATCTGATTTGTGTTGTTATTTTATAACCAACCCCGTCAAATCAATATACATGTACAATGAGGATTTGGTACCGTTGGTAGCAGGGCTAGTAGAAATTAAGGGGGACTAGTGAAATTCCAAACCAACTAGCCCCCGGGGCTAGTAGGTCGAAAAAGTTAGTGTCAAACACTGCTTGTATAGGCAAAAACTGAAAAAAAACTCCTTCTCTGGAACCACATGGCACAGAGCTCTCATGTATTACATGTAGCATCAGCTTATGGTCCTCTACCAAGTTTGTTCAAATGGTGACCCTGGTGTCAAATTTGGACGCGCCCTGGAGGTAACAGTTTTTAAAAAAAAAATAATAATAATCTTTTTAATTTGATTTTTTTTTTGTTTTTTTCAATTTCATTTTTTTTTGTTTTTCCATTTCAATTTTTTTTTTTTTGTTTTCCATTTCAATTCTTTAATTTTTTGATTTTTGTTTCTATTTTTTTATTTTTTTATTTTTTTTGTAATTTTTTTTTTTTTTGATTGATTTTATTTTTTTTTTGATTTTTTTTAAAAAAAAATCATTATCTTTTTAATTACTTGACACTTACTTTAAAATTTCTTGTCGGCGCTACTCATCCTAAATGCCTTGTTGAATTTCGACGAAACTTGGCAGGAAGCATCGGTAAGGTGTCTGTCTAGTTGTGCATATCACGCTTTTGTTCCAGTTCGCTGATTTTTGACTGAGTTATGGCCCTTTGACATTTTTATTTTAAATTTCTTGTCGGCGCTACTCCTCGGTATATCAATGAAAGCTTGGGACAATTTCGGAAACTAGCTAGATATTGTTAGTAATAACAGAGTTATGGCCCTTGATATGTTGAAAAATGCTATATTGAATTTTCCTTTGTTAAATCTATAGGAGAAGGGAGCTATATCTAGCTATATTTATCTAAATCTATAAGAGCTGTTTTAAGCCAGTAGAGCGTCCACAGGCCCTCTTGGGCCTCTTGTTAATTCTATTCTTGTAGTTGTGGTGTTGTCAGATTTATTCTAAAACTGCATTAACATGTTATTGTTCCATTGAAAAAATTGTACGAGTTGTTGAATGTGTGGTTTCTTATTAGCTCGACTTTACGAAGATATGACAATTTTTTCTAGCAGCTTATGCGTCGCCTTCTTATCGGTGTCGGTGGCGTAGCTGCCTATAGGCACTGTAGGCACATGCCTACACATTGTCCCCAAAAATCAAAAAAATAAAAACGCAATAAAAACTGAGTGGGTTAAGGGGTGTAGGGGTATGGTCAGCTCATACCAATTTTTACTCGTGTTTTTTTCAGAAAATAAAAGTCGAACTGTTTTCGCTCACGGTCTTTCGGAACCAAACACACCATGATTGTGCAAAATTTCGAAATATTTTCAGAAAGCAAGTATTCATATTAATATATGTTATTTTGTTCTGTTACAATGTTTTTGTCAAGGGACATCACGTAATGCCGAAATTACCAAGGTCAAGTCATATTTTGCGTTATTTTCCCAAAACTTAACCTTGGTTAGGTAACAACCTCACTTAACTGTATGTGATTGCCTCATTTTCTTTGTTTGATACATGGTCATATGTATTGCTGGCATTGGTCGACATCACTGAACGACAAAAATTACCAAGGTCAGGGTCACATTTTGCTTATTTTCTCCAAACTTAACCTTGGTTAGGTAACTTAACCTCAGTTAACTTTATGTGATTGCCTCACTTTATGTCTTTGATACTTGGTCATATGTATTGTTGGAATTGGTGAACATCACTGAATGACAAAAAATACCAAGGTCAATGTCATATTTTGCATTATTTTCCCAAAACTACTCCCTGGTTAAACCACTTAAGTTCAGTAACTTAACTTCTTAAGATTACCTCGCTTTTATTTGTTTGATACTTGGTCATATGAAGTGTTGTCTTTGGTGGACATCATTTAAGCACAAACTTAATAAAATATTTCATATTTCGTTTGCCGCGGTGGACGAGACACCCTCAGACCGAGGTCTTGTTATTTTCAGGAGCATATAGTGGCAGCTTTGTCTGTCCTTTCGTCCTTCCATCCGTCTTTTTGACCGTCCCACTTTTATCCAGAGCATAACTTCAACACTACTGATGAGACTACAATGAAACTTCACACAATGATAGAGGGCAATGAGAGGGCAGAGTGCAAGAACCATAACTCTGTCTTATTCAAATTAGAGTTACTGCTTTTGTAATTTTATTCTTAAAATTCTTGTCAGGAGCATAACTCAAAAGTACTGATGAAACTGCAATGAGATAGAGGGTAATGAGAGGAAGTGCAGTGCAAGAACCGTAACTCTGTCTTTATTCGAATTTGAGTTATTGGCCTTTGTGGGACTGCTATGAAACTTCACACAATGATAGAGGGCAATAAGAGGTAGTGCAGAGTGCAAGAACTGTAACACTGTCTTTATTATAGCCCCCACAAAGTAGTGGGGTGTATACTGGAATCACCTTGTCTGTCTGTCTGTCCGTAGACGCAATTCTTGTCCGGGCTATTTCTCAATAACGCCTTCTTCGAATTTCGCAAAACTTGCTAGAAGTATCAATATCGAGTGGACTTTCGCATACTGTCATGACGTTCCAGTTCGATAATTTCCGCTGAGTTATGGCCCTTTGTATTTCTAATATATATATAATACAAAATTCTTGTCCGGGCTATTTCTCTAAAACTCCTCGTTAGAATTTAGCGAAACTTGCTAGGAAGTATCAATATCAAGTGGAGATGTGCATACTATCATGACATTCCGGTTCAATAATTTTCCACTGAGTTATGGCCCTTTGTATTTCTAATGCATTTCATACTTGGTAGTGAAAGCTGTCCGCCTGTCCGTAAATGCAATTGTTGTCCGGGCTATTTCTCAATAACTCCTTCTTAGAATTTCGCGAAACTTGCTAGGAAGTATCTATATCGAGTGGACATGGGCATACTATCATGACGTTGCGGTTCGATAATTTTCCACTTAGTTATATGGCCTTTTGTATTTCTAATATATATATAATTCAAAATTCTTGTCCGGGCCATTTCTCTAAAACTCCTTGTTAGAATTTAACGAAACTTGCTAGGAAGTATCAATATCAAGTGGAGATGTGCATACTGTCATGATGTTCCGGTTTGATAATTTTCCACTGAATTATGGCCCTTTGTATTTCTAATATAATATATATATATATAATACAAAATTCTTTTCAGGGCTATTTCTCTAAAACTCCTTGTTAGAATTTATTGAAACTTGCTTGGAAGTATCAATATCAAGTGGAGATGTGCATACTGTCATGATGTTCCGGTTTGATAATTTTCCGCTGAATTATGGCCCTTTGTATTTCTAATATAATATATATATATATAATACAAAATTCTTTTCAGGGCTATTTCTCTAAAACTCCTTGTTAGAATTTATTGAAACTTGCTTGGAAGTATCAATATCAAGTGGAGATGTGCATACTGTCATGACGTTCCGGTTCAATAAATTTCCACTGAGTTATCGCCCTTTGTATTCTTGTTCGGGCTATTTCTCTTAAACCCCATGTTATAATTTCGTGAAACTTACTACAAAGCATCAGTATCAACTGGAGATGCGCATATTGTCATGACGTTCAGGTTCGATAATTTTCCACTCAGTTATAGTTCTTTGTATTTTAATGCATTTCATACTTGATAGTCAAATAGAAAATCTTTGTCCGAGCTTGTTCTCTATAATATATGTCTCAGTGTCTCATAAGTTTTGTATGTTTACCCACCCCACAACAAGTTGCCAGCAGGGGGTATTTGTCCACCCCCGGCGACAGTTCTAGTTCAAATTAGAGTTATTGCCATACTTAGAATTTTTTGTCCGGAGCATAACTTCAAAACCACTAATGGGACTAAAATGAAACTTCACACATTGATAAAAGACAGTAAGAGGAAGTGCAAATCACAAGAACCATAACTCTTTCTTCATTCAAATTAGCCTTATAGCCCTTTGCAAATTTATACTTGTAATTCTTGTCTGGAGCATAAGTGCAAATTAAATACTGCTGGGTGATACAAGGCCATATGTGATACAAGGCCATATGATAAGCTGAGGATACATTTTGGGGAGCATCCATTGGTTTTACCGATTTTCTTGTTTAACTTAGTTTCTCAATAAATAGATAAGGCCTCGAAAGTCAAGCGTGCTGTCTAACTATATAACAGAAGTCTAATTTTTAAACTGCTTATTAGCAGCTTCTTTCCAGATATTTTTCCTCCTATACAGCAGAACAGTGGTGATGGAAGAATTGTTGACTTGACACAATCCAATTTTACTGTTAGAAATGATGTATTATTCAAATACATTACTCTTAGTTTGTAAAACAGATAATGCTGAATGTGCAATGTTACAGTATATTTATAGGTTATTAGATTTGTATTGGGATATATATGCACGAGTTCTTTAGGAGCGCAATATTTATGCGCAAAAGAACGAGTGCATATATCCCAATTTAAATCTAATAACCTTTTTATTGCTTACGCTTTTTAGCTCGACTGATCAGAGATCAGCAGAGCTTATGCCGTGGTGCGGCTTCCGTCGTCCGTCCGTCCGTCTGTCTGTCCGTCCGTCTGTCTGTAAACTTTTTTTTGTAGCGACTACTCCTCTGAAACTACTGAATGGATTTTCATGAAACTTTACAGAAATGTTGCCAATGAAGTCTAGTTGATCCTAGCAAAAATTCATGTGATGTGAAATCCAAGATGGCCACCAAATCTAAAAATAAGTTTTTAAAAAACAAGTTTGTAGCGACTACTTCTTGAAAACTATAAGAGATATTGATATGGGACTTTTTCTAAAATGATCAGCATGACATGATGTTGGTCCTTGTAGAAAATTGTTTTGATTCTACGTTAAACATGGCTGCCAGCGGCCATCTTTGTTTACATAGAGTTATATAATGAAAACTTGTAGCGACTACTCCTCTGAAACTACTGGACGGATTTTCATGAAACTTCACAGGAATGTTGCTCGTGATGTCTTATTGATCTTAGCAAAATTTCAGGTCGGCCGGAAATTCAAGATGGCCGCCACGGCTAAAAATAAATTTTCAAAATACAAGTTTGTAGCGACTACTTCTTGAAAACTATAAGTGATATTGATATGGGACTTTTTCTAAAATGGTCAGCATGACATGATGTTGGTCCTTGTCAAAAATCGTTTTGATTCGACGATAAACATGGCTGCCAGCGGCCATCTTTGTTTACATAGAGTTATATACTAAAAACTTGTAGCGACTACTCCTCTGAAACTTGTTGGCGGATTTTCATGAAACTTTGCAGGAATGTTGCTCTTAATGTCTAATTGATCCTAGCAAAATTTCAGATCGGCCAGAAATTCAAGATGGCCACCACAGCTAAAAATAGATTTTTAAAAAAGAAGTTTGTAGCGACTACTTCTTGAAAACTATAAGTGATATTGATATGGGACTTTTTCTAAAATGATCAGCATGACATGATGGTTTTCCGAGTGGAACATTATTTTGATTCGACGTTAAACATGGCTGCCAGTGGCCATCTTTGTTTACATAGAGTTATATAATGAAAACTTGTAGCTACTACTCCTCTGAAACTACTTGACGGATTTTCATGAAACTTCACAGGAATGTTGCTCTTGATGTCTAATTGATCCTAGCAAAATTTCAGGTCGGCCAGAAATTCAAGATGGCTGCCATAGCTAAAAATAGATTTTCAAAATACAAGTTTGAGGCAACTACTTCTTGAAAACTATAAGTGATATTGATATGGGACTTTTTCTAAAATGATCAGCATGACATGATGTTGATCCTTGTCAAAAATCGTTTTGATTCGATGTTAAACATGGCTGTCAGCGGCCATCTTTGTTTACATAGAGTTATATAATGAAAACTTGTAGCGACTACTCCTCTGAAACTACTTGACAGATTTTCATGAAACTTTACAGAAATGTTGCTTTTGATGTCTAATTGATCCTAGAAAAATTTCAGGTAGGCTGGAAATTCAAGATGGCCGCCACGGCTAAAAATATTTTTTCAAAAAAAACAAGTTTGTAGTCACTACTTCCTGAAATCAAAATCAATCAGTAGAGCTTCAAGGTCATTGACCTCTTGTTTAAATTAGAGAGAATAAAATAGGTTGTGACATTTAATTTTCACCAAAAACATTTATTTGAACATAATTTATTGTCACCAGTTTTTCAGAAATATTAAAAAAAGAAAGAAAAAAGGTAACATTCTTATGTCTTTGAAAATGATTGCAAAAATTAATAAAAAAAATGTGATTTAAGCATTAAACATTTGAAATATGGATCTGTTTCGAAAGTTACTCGTTATATATATATATCAATCATAACAATTTGTACAGAAAATATGCACTCTGTGTCTTTGTTTTCTTCACTTTTCTGGCGAGTTCTTGCATTTGCAAGTTTGCTGACAAACTGAATAAGTCAGATTTTTGTATATTCCCAATAATAAATCATCACAGGTGCGCACTCTTGGTTAACTGGATTCTACGCAGAGTAACTCGGAGTGTTTGACCGTTCGAAAATGGCATACTTTCAATGGCATACTTTCGCGAAATGGATACTCGGAGTCCAAACATCGACTTTGCATACATTCTCGCGGCACTCACTACTCCCAAACTCGGCAAATAGAGTGAAGTGTGGGTTTTGCGTGAGCTATACTGTATGCTCAGTGGCACTTATGTCTCTATTTCTTTTGTTTGTGCGGCGTTAAATGAAACTTATCCTACATATTATTTGAGAGGGATGGCTGGCGTGGTGCAGTCAGTAGCACGGCGGATTTGTAACCGAAGGCCCCGGGTTCAATCCTCCGTGGTGCCACTGAGTTTTGTCGGTGTGTTCTTGGGCAAGACACTTTCCCTTAGCCTCGTCCGGCGGATGGGGGCATAAACAGGGCGGTCCCATGTATCGGTCTATCCTCTGAGCACGTTAAAGAACCATAGGAAACTATTTGATAATAAGAGTAGGGCACGGTTCTCTGATTCCTATGTATCCTTCCCCTCTCTCGGGGGCGGCTCTAAATAACCTGTAATGTGTTGGTGAGCTGTTAAGCAACATTCAATTCATTTAAATTAGAGTTATTGCCCTTTGTAATTTTATACTTTTAGTAGAACTTGAAAACAAGTGCAAAAGAACCGTAACTTTATCTTTAGCTTGAGTATATACAGAGTTATCCCTCTTTGTACACTTACATTTATTTTAATATAACATGTTCATCAGACATATCTCCTGTTGAATGTAATGTATTTCCCATTTTCTTTTAATTGGTGCACAACATTATGTTATTGCTTTTGATCTTTGTTTAAGGAAAATCACTCGTACATAATATTTTATTGTTTTTCATTTTATATGCCTTCGTTCGCACAAAGCATCCATTTCGGGGAGCATCCATTGTTTCTACTGATATTTTTGTTGTTTTTAGTCCCCAGTGAAGATGCTTGTTGTTGCTCATCCCTTATGTATAATATAGATAAAAACTCAGAAAATTATATTGACATTTAAGCTTTATGTCTGACAACTGACATACCAGCAGGATATAATCTAGCCATTTATTCAGTGTAGGATTAATATAATATCTGGTGGTATGTACACAGGAATAGTTCATATGCAGTTGAGAATTATTGAAATAGATAACAGACTGGAGGCTTGCTGTCAAAGCCTCATACATCAATCACCCAGAAAGAAAATCGAACAGTTGCCGAAGTTATCTTCTGTTTAAATAATAGACTTTTTATTTAATCAATACCTGGAAGGTTTTACATATCAATACCAATCTTAATTTACAGGTTTATATCCGCAGTATGTGCAAAAAAGGTATATTTAAGATGACAATATTAAAAGGGACACACGGCAATCTTAATTTTTGAAAACTTACAGCGTCCCGTTAAGTTTTTCTGCATAACTCACATTTGTTCAATCGTTAATATTAATTATAAGAATAGTTTAAAGCAAATAGTTTTTGCATATTATTATCTGTTGATTATATTGCACCAATAATATATTTTAACTTATGGTAGAATGAGACAATATATTTTTAACTTATGGTAGAATGAGACGAAAATGCTTAACTCAAAATTGTATTTAAATTATATGCGCACAGTTTTAAAGTAAAAAATGAAACTGGTTAAACAAATCTAGATGATAATTTAAATGTTTGATAAACACTTAAAGATTGCTGTGTGTTCCTTTACTCCCCAACTATTGTGCCTTTAAAGTTTTGATGAGTATTAGGCCTGTCAACACCAAACTTTATATGTATGTTTAACCTGTAGGTTATGTCAATTTATGGCCCTTGTTTAACTTGGAATTCTTGTCCTGGGTCCTATGAATGTGGTACATATTAAAAACAATCACAAGAGACTACCTTTGGTGGTTTTTGTCATGTATCCGTTATCTTCTACTACAGCAACTGCAGCAATTTTAACCCAATTTCATATGGTTTTGAGTCTCAAACAATTGTTTTAAAGTTTGCGTGAATCTTAGAATATTAAGTTTGTTCAATTAAGGGTGACCACTGCTGAGGTTTTGGATTTTTGCACTTCCGGAAATTTACAAAATTATAATAAAACTGGAAAAAATAATTATACAGTAACAAACTCATGCCCAATAGGGATATTTTAGTGCCAAAAAAATGAACATTTTTTAGATTTTTTTTTTTACCTCACATTTTGTGCCCAAAATTGACAATTTTTAACATAAGCCAAAATGGGGGGTAGGGGTACAAAAGATGGTATTTCTCAAAAACCGTTTAAGATATTCACTTAATTTAAACTTTATTACAAAGACATGTGTTAGGATATACAGAGACAGCAATACAAAGTATTGTTCCTATTATTTGTTCCAGACCTATGCCGTTATATGTCAAAGCTCGTCGAAATCTAAAAAAGCACATTTTTTTCTCAGTTTTTATTGAATATCTTTCTTATATGCACACCGACCCCCAATTTTTATTTTTTCATTCTAAAACTCAGGTCTTATATATATTGTAGACAAAATATCTCAAAAAGTTAACTGTTCCTTTATCATGAAAAATTGATTTATCACAAATTTAAAAATGCAATTTATAGTAAACTGGGTGGGGTAATGACAAGGGATGTAATAATTGTTCAGATGGTGATAAAAATACCACAACTCTTAATTTTTCGTCCTAAAGTATGAACTATTACATTAAAAAAGACGGAAAATCGATACCTGTTCTGCAAACCACACTACACACATATAAGTTGCATTTGATTCAGAATTTAAAACCACACTTTGATAGTGTATATTACTAAAGATTAATTTTGCGAAAAAGTTATATCACCGACCCATCATTATTTTTCCAGAAACTAACTAGTAATATGTTAGTCTTCATAAAAAACAGGGAAAATAAAAATTCTTAACTGTTCTGATATTCACCAGAGGGCACCCTTAAGTCACACGGGTGAAAATTGTCCTTTCGTCAGGGGTGTCCCATGTTTTTATATAGAGGTAATAATGAAAACTACAAAAAAGCTTTTCAAGAATCAGTGTACAGATTTTGTTTGCTTTTTTCAGTTTGCTCTTGACTATCGTGTGCAAGTATGTTCAAATGTAGATGTTAAAAATACCCCCTTCTTCAGTGGATCCATCTTTTTATATACAGATACATAGTGGGGAAAACTTTGCAAAATCTTCTCATTAAATACTTACTCAGTCAAATAACACAGTCCTATAATATTTATATATTTTAGCTATCTGACCAACAATGGAGGCCTGCCACACCTGCGACACTTGGATCTGTCTGGATGCCTGTACCTGGGTGGTGACGCTGTATCACAGCTGGTCTCCACGGCACCCAGACTGGAGCCGAGTAACCTGTTTTACTGTGATAATATTCTGGATGGGCCGTATGCAGATTCGGCGTCTGGATGTCAGAATCTGCAGTGCGAGTCCCGGATGTGCTGCAGATGTGGAGAGTGATGTAAGTAATAATTGGAGCAGATAATTATAATGGCACGCCATCGCAGATACCTGCTTTTTACCCTTTTTGTGGTGAAAGGGTTGAAACCCTGCTTAAAGAAATCACACAGACCTTAAATTTAATACACATGATGACAATTTGATGATGGTACAATCATGACCCCCCTCCCCCAGAGGTCCTCTAGAGCAAACATTCAAAAACAGATATATCTTGTCTTGTGACCCCATCTTTTCTGGTGTTTTTTCAAGTGGAAAATTAGTTTTATATATGAAAACTAGATGTAGTCGATGGTGAGCCATCGCAGATCCCCACCTAGACTGGCATTAGTCCTTAATATTATAACATTTTAACTATAACCTGTCATTATAGAATTTCCTTAGCTCTGAAAGAGGCACATATCTCCACTTGTAACTTGTATAGTCTTATCTATAAATTCAGCCATGGAGAGAAACAGAGCTTGAAATAAAATAATTTTTATGCAGAGTATTATTTTATTTTTGATTTGTCTAAATTTATTATTTATAGTCTAATTTATAGACTGATACCAGTCTAATCCCCACCTTTTTGAAGTGCAAGTCAGAGATGCATGGATTATCTCCCCTAGCTTCGTTTTCCGACTGCATCAAAATTTCTCAAAAGTCACATGCACATCCCTGACAATATGCCAATCAACTCCCAAAGCTTGTATCTGCCATACATCATGATAAACAATACCATAGCTCCCTAGCAACAGTAGTCGGAAAAGACGTCCTCAAAAAATTTATGTTTCACTTCATATACCGAGTCCGAATATATCACTATTTAAAAAGTGCATGGGAATAAAAAGTCAAAACGAATCACTAAGAATATAGTTTAACTATCATTTAATATATCGTACATGGTGACCATCAGTCAATAAACAAGTACAAACCAGCATTATCTGTCGCGTTTTTTTTTTGAGAAGTTTATTTTGCCGAAGAGCTCCGAATGAACATCGATACCAAAATACTGTCCGAAAAATAAACCCAATACGCTGACTTTGAAGTCAGATTAAATAATAAGTACAACTCGTAATATTAAACTTGAACTTGGTATCAATATGTAAGAAAATAGTTTTTTGAGTGAATGCAGGCTAATATTGGAAATGGTTTCTTCGCACGTTCGCACCCAATCATTCGCACTATTGGGTGCGCACAGAAAGTGTCGCGTTTGTTAATAGGAAATCAACATTGGCCAGCAGGAGGGAGGTTATAGAGTAGCAGCAGTTGTTAACTTCCTCCTGTCTGCAAGGTTATGGGAACAGAAGAAATCATGATCTGCAATACCATTGTTTCCTGGGCAACAGAAGAATCATGATAAAGTATTTGACCTTTTTGTCCCCTGGGGCGGAGTCAAATATAATGTTGCTCTTGCAAGTTGTTATGATGTGGTGAAGTACTACACAAAGTTTGGTTGAATTTATAAGACATAATAATAAAAAAGATTCCCTCACCCCCCCCCCCCCCCCCACCCCCCCCCCCCCCCCCCCCCCCCCCCCCTAGTGAATACCACCTAGTGGTTTAGGAGTTACGCAACATTTGGACGGACGGACGTAGGGACAGCAATACATGATCCCCACTTTTTCTAGAAAAAAGGTGGGGATAATTACACTGCTGCATTATCCATGCCTTAAGTTACAGCAAACGATGAATATGTGACATTTTAGCATTGGTAATTGGTGGTTTCATACCTATAGTGTGTTAAACTTTAAGCAACAGTTCAGTTCAATTTGTACATAATGATGGCTAAAGTTGCACTTTAGGTGATTTGTACAGAATTGTTCATGGTGAACAAAAAATTATTTTTCTTGTAGACAAATTGACATGTATTAATTCTGTAAAATCATTTATAGAGACCACAGACAGTGTTGCATATATACTTGAGGTAGTGTAACATTACATTATCCTCATCCGCATCAAGATCCCTGCCAGATTACCCTGGTTTCTTGTCTATTTGCTAACATTTCTATGTGGGATGAGTTTTAGTGTCAGACACAGAGTTCAATTATTGGCTTATTCTTCTTGTATCTGCCTAGGCTTTAACCCTTAACCCGCTAAGCACAACTAGTCTATAATAGCCTACGGCGTCCATTGTAACCATTGATCAGTCTGCGAGTAACTTGCAGGCTGATCAGGGTTTACAATGTCTGGCTGCTGATCAGTCAATCCTTAGTAATATAAATGGAATGGTCTTAATTTAAAGAAAGAACAGTCCATTATATATATGTAGCGGGTTAAGGGTATTCATTGTTCATTTGTATCAGTTTTCGCGCACAATAAAATGTATGACATATTTGTGTTGACCTGCCCGGGTGGTGCATGGGGTTGGGGTGGTGTGGGTGGTGGGGGCACTATTATTCGGGGATTATTCGGGGAAATAAGGTGATCTATTCAACTTGTGTAAATGCTATGTAGAATTACAATCTATTATAAATTATAACCATAACAGATGTTTTATATTGACCCTTTACCGGCTAAGCACGACTATAATAGCCTTTGCGTCCATTGTAAATCCAGATCAGCCTGCGAGTAACTCCGGCTGCTGATCAGTCATTTTCCAAAACACCCCTTTGTCACATAAATGGAATGGTCTTAATTTAAAGAAAGAACAGTCCATTATATATATGTAGCAGGTTAAGGGTTAAGTTGTATAATCGCATAATAAATTAGAGAGTTCAACTCAACATTGTTATAACAACATATTAAGAAGAAGATACTTGTAACGGTGTTGCGGTTCACAGTCATTTAAATAAAATCTTGTGTAACAATAGATGTTGGATTAAAAATGTTTCTCCATATGAAAACAAAAACTTAGAACTTCTGGCTCTAAAGGGACACCTGACAATCTTGAAGTTTGTATGAAGCATCAAGATAAGCACCTTATTGATTAATCTAGTGTCATTTTGGTTTTAAAGATTTGTAGTATTATCAATTAACAAATTTAACTCTTAAACATCATATGAACATTTCTTGATAGTCATGGAGAGAAACATATATTTAAATCCGCTACTAAGTTGTATGTAAAAATAAGTATAGTTTGCATGACGTAGATACTACTTTTACCACTGCGTGACTGCACGGGCAAATGAGGTAAATTTTAATTGTATAACTGCACAACTATTGCCAGAAATTGATAAATACATTTACCTGTGGATTAATTTACCTGTTCAGAGTTTTCTACGTCATCAGGGGCGTCCGTGGCGGAGTGGTTAGAGTCTCTGACTTGCAATCACTTGCCCCTCACCGCTGTAGGTTCGATCCCTCAGGGGCTTCGGAATCTTTATGTGAGGAAGCTATCCAGCTGGCTTGCGGAACGTCGGTGGTTCTACCCAGGTGCCCGCCCGTGCACGAAAATTGCCCGGAGGGGCACCTGGGGTCTTCCTCCACCAGTGGAAGCTGGAAAGTCGCCATATGACCTTAGCTGTTGGTGCGACTATAAAATCCAATTCAATTCAATTCTACGTCATCAAATAAAATCTTATTCTCGCTTTTCACAGATATTGCAATGTGTGAATTGTAAATAAACATAAACATGTTCATGAAACAAAACATGGCCAGAGAACTTTAAACCTGCTTGCATGTAATTCTGAGATTTCTATTTTCTTTGGTACTCTGTAAAATGTTTCCAGGACTCATCCTTGTGGTAGATTTGAAAAAGCCCTCAACACCTTATCTTCGAACTTTATCTCAAAGTCTTTACAATTTTTCAAATTTGGTCCATCAATACAAAATTGGATAAAAACTTTTTATAACGACGCACAATCTATGGTACAACAAAAGTTTTGTTTTTATATTCACCCCTCAGTATTTACCGCGGTTGCTGTCAAGGCGATCCCCTATCTCCTTATATTTTTATACTCTGTACACAAAAATGACAATAAAATTAATAAATAATATAAAAATAGAAGGTATAAAATAAGCAGAGTACAAACTGTTGCAATTTGCTGATGATACTACGATACTACTGGATGGATCCGATACATCGTTAAACCAAACATTAAATGAAAAAGAGCAATTTACCAAATATTCTGGACTGAAAGTTAATTTTGAAAAAAATTAAGTTGTTTAGGTGCAATGAAATACAGTACAATCGATAAAAACAAAATGGAAACTCATGGGGTACAACTTCTTTTAAATTATTAGGTTAAAACTTCCATGTTGACCTTGAAAAAATGATGTATTTGAATCATACGCATTTGAATTATACGCAAAGAAATCATAATACACTGGAAAATGTCAGTTAACACCACTGGGAAGAATTACTGTTATTAAAACATTGTTAATACCAGCTTTTAACCACCTTTTTATATCCCTTCCAAACCCAGAAAAGAGATAAACTATTTACTATATGATTTCCTGTGGCAAGGACATGCAAAAATGAAAAGTACAGTTATTGTCAAACAGTACTCAGATGATGGTAAACCTACAATCCTTTATAACAGGACTTAAAATAACATGGATTAGAAGAATGATAATAAGTGATGGTACTTGGCAAAACCTATGTGACTGCTATTTTGATACAATTAAACTGTATTCATTATCCAGAAAAAATAGCATCATCAATTAAAATAACTTTTGGAAAGATGTGAATTTAAAATTTATTAGAATAAAAAGTCAACATGGAAGTGAAAACAACAAAATGTATTGCCCCTTTTGCACCAATATATTTAAGTAACATTACAAAACATTTCAAAGGAGCAAGTCATTTATGCAAAGTCTTAAATTATAACTCGGACAAACTAGTCAGAAAAAAATGGAATGACATTTATAATATGAATGAAAATGAATGGGAAATTGTCTACATCTTACCATTTCAAACAACAAAAGACACATATCTACACTGGCTTCAAACAAGATTACTGCATAGAATCTTAGCAACAAATTCTTACCTAACAAAAATAAAGATAAAAACAATGCCCTATGCACCTTCTGTAACAGAGAAATTATGGAAATTTTTACTTGTTCAAAGCATTTACCTAATATTTTTACTTGGCCTAATTTTACACACCCCACACCATGCACTCCCCTCCCCACTTTTTTTCTCACGATGCGAGAAAATATCATGTGGAAGTACCCATTTTTTTTTCTCTGTATTATATAAGATAACAAACAAAAATAAAGTGATTTACTATCTTCTTTTTAAAATAAAGTAAACTAGATAAGGTAGATTTCAACATATTATAAGACAGTATCTGTTGTTTTGTTTACTTATTGAATGAAAGTATTTGTCTGGAATGAGTGTATTGTAAAAAAGGTATATATTAATATTTTGTAAAGTGTGCGGTGGATGGTTCCCCGACCCACAACACACTCATTGGCGGGGAAAATAAATGGGTTTATCATTATTGGTAGCTGGAAAAAAAATGTTTGCAGATATTATATGTATATGTAAAAACAATTTGCTTTGAACTGTTCTAATAATTAATATTAATGATTGCAAATGTACAAGTTATGTAGTAAAACTAACCGGATGCCTTGAGTTTCGAACAAATCAAGATTGCAGTGTGTCCCTTTAAAGTGTTAACTTGTTTGATAATTGATGCGAAATTGTGAAACATCAGGATAGATTGCCCAGTTTCCTGGAGTAGTTCGGTTATATACAGTAATGGAATTTGTAGTGTTTTTATCACTGTATTTAATAAAAGAAAATCTATTATACATGGGTTGTCATGCTCTTAATAGTATTGTTCTCACTTGACAACATCATAGAGCCAGGTTTTATAACTTGTGCTTTTATTTTAGCACAATTATGGCCCCTTTTATACTTGGAAAAGGTGGTTAAATTGTGTAGGTAAGCTTTATCTCGAAAACTACTTAACATAATGGATTGAAACTTCACACATGTATTTGGCATCATATAGCCAGGTTCTGTAACTCGTACTTTTATTTTAACAAAATTATGGCCCCTTTTATACCTTACTTAGAAAATTTGGTTAAAGTTCTATATCTAAGCTTGTATTTCGAAAACAACTTACATAATCGATTGAAACTTCACAAATTTATATTCAGCATCATAAGACAACATACAAAGAGTTTCTAGAACTCTTGCTTAATTTAAATTTGAATGTTTCATTATATCTTAGAATCACCTTAAAGAATTCAATGACAAATCACAAATGCATTGACTTTCATATGAAAAACTCAGAGACAAGTGCCATAATTCTGCAATTTAGAGAAATTATACCTTTCAGCTTAGTTTCCCAATAAATAATCAAGTTCTCGAAAGTCGAGCCTTTATACCTACAGGCGGTACTTGTTTTATATTCATATATGCATGATCATTTATGTATACTTATATTGCCTATTAATGCTGCCTAGTTTGTGATATGATATTTGTTCACACTGTTGCATCATATTTGGCGATGACAATAGGGTAAGAGCACAGGAACTTGAGATTTTATCAATAGAGCAAAGAAAACGAGTAAACAATGAAAAATACCCCCCCTGTATATAAAAAAACACCAGGAATGAAACGCGTCGAATGTCAAAAATGACGACCCCACCTGAATACACTAACGAAACAAAGACTGACCACTATCGCATTTAGCTATTCAATAACTAACACATTTATGTACCTGGAACAACCGACGATTTTTAAATCGCGTCCAATTTGATGAAGTTATTCGTTATTTTATAAGGATTTTCGCCCTTTCAATTTCCATCGAGTAAGCCATTGTGTGACGTCACAATATTGCAGCGACGAGGTGAATATTAAAATACGTTAAAATAATTATTATATGTTTTAAAATTTGTTTATGTTCATCATTTGATATGAAATATTTTTCTTAAGATAATTAGGAAAAATAGTTGTCAATGATATTTTTTAGGAAAAAGATATTTGACGAAACCCAAGTAAGTAGGGGAAGTTACTCTCATAACTCTGCACGTTTGGAAATTTGACAGTCCGCAGGAAAAATAATAAACACCAAACAAGAAATATGAATTATATATTATTATCATTATCAAATGATGAACATAAACAAATTTTAAAACATATAATAATTATTTTAACGTATTTTAATATTCACCTCGTCGCTGCAATATTGTGACGTCACACAATGGCTTACTCGATGGAAATTGAAAGGGCGAAAATCCTTATAAAATAACGAATAACTTCATCAAATTGGACGCGATTTAAAAATCGTCGGTTGTTCCAGGTACATAAATGTGTTAGTTATTGAATAGCTAAATGCGATAGTGGTCAGTCTTTGTTTCGTTAGTGTATTCAGGTGGGGTCGTCATTTTTGACATTCGACGCGTTTCATTCCTGGTGTTTTTTTATATACAGGGGGGGTATTTTTCATTGTTTACTCGTTTTCTTTGCTCTATTGATAAAATCTCAAGTTCCTGTGGTAAGAGTGAGGTTTGATGCATTCTAGAACTTGTTTAAAACCCTTAGCAGCTTTTTGCTGCCGACCGTTTCAAGTCGGTACACATACTGTCAACCCTTTTGTTTGTGGTGTCGCGTAGTTTGCTTCTATTTTTCTTTGTAATTGTTTCTTTTGTGTTTTTGGTTGCTGTGTGCTGTGAATGCTACATTTCCTGTTCAAAATTTTATACATGCTTTTTGTCTCGCCCACGATAGTGTGTAGCGCAACGTAGCAGTCACTTTTCCGGCCGTCGCCTCATTTTAAATCAACTATATCCCAACAACCGCTGTTCAATTTTTTCTGAAACTTTGTCAGATGCTTTGTTGGGTCAAGGGACATCACATAATGCCAAAATTACCAAGGTCAAGGTCATATTTTATGTTATGTTCCCAAACTTAACCTTGGTTAGGTTAAGTTCACCTCAGCTAACTGTATGTGATTGCCTCATTTTCTTTGTTTGATACTTAGTCATATATATTGTTCGCATTGGTGCACTTCACTGAACGACAAGAATTACAAAGGTCAAGGTCATATTTTGCTTTTCCCCAAATTTAACGTTGGTTAGGTAACTTAACCTCAGTTAACTTTATGTGATGTCCTTACTTTGTCTTTGATACTTGGTCATATGTATTGTTGGCATTGCTGGGTATCGCTGAATGACAAAAAAATACCAAGATCAAGGTCATGTTTTGCATTATTTACCCTAAACATCAGTTTGGTTAGGTAAGTTAACCTGTTAACTTCTTCTGATAACTTTTATTTCTTTGTTTGATACTTGGTCATATGTAATGTTGGCATTGGTGGACATCACTGAACGACAAAAAATACCAAGGTCACGGTCATATTTTGCGTTACTTTTTCCAAACTTAACCTTAGTTAGGTAACTTAGCCTTGGTTAGGTACCTCAGTTAACTTTATGTGATTGCCACACTTTATGTCTTTGATACTTGGTCATATGTATTGTTGGCATTGGTGGACATCGCTGAACAACAAAAATACCAAGGTCAAGGTCATATTTTGCGTTATTTTCCCTTACTCCGTCATAGGAAGTATTGTCTTTGGTGGACATCATTTAAACACAAATTTAATCAAATATATCATATGCGGTTTGCCACTGTGGGCAAGACACCCTCAGACCGAGGTCTTGTACATTTGTGTTATCAACCAAATGAGGATCTCTCGGTAAATCGATTTTAAAATGAATGTTATATGGTGTAGCAGCATAAATGCATAATAACATTATTTATGTACCTATAATAGCAACTCTTTACCCTACACTAACTTTCATTGGTTAAATCAAATCACATGATCACATCACATGATCATTATTCATACTTCGATAAATTCTACAATAATATTCTCAACTCTCGGACATTTCATGACATTGTACTTTATAGAGAAAACAAAGGTGTTCCGTATCACTGTGTTGATGACAGACGGTAGAATTAGAACATTTTGTTTAAGTGAAGAGTTAGATATATATATATATATACTATGTAAGTGCTAACAGTAGCCAAAATAGCCATTGGCTACTGAATCTTCAGACATTTAATATCTTAAAAATTAATCATCCTTGATTAAGACTCTGGTGTCAAAGCCTCCACTGTTGTTGTGTTCGTCATCTACTCCCTACCTGGTATCTTAAAAAGTAGTATGCATTTTTTGGTAATTTTTCATTTAATTTGAGTATTTTTCAAATATTACCGCTGACCTATATATATATATATCGGTCAGTCGGTCCGGTCGGCCACAATCTTTTTCCAGACTATTGCTCCGCAACCTTCAGTCAGATTTCAACACAGCATGGCAGGGATGATAAATACCAAGTCTAGTTGCACATAATTATAGTCGTTGTGTTCAGTTTGAATGATTTTTGTCGGAGTTATAACCTTTAAAGTTTTTAGTACACAAACTTTGTCCGCACTAGTTCTTCTGAACCTCTGGTCATTTAATTTATGTTTTTATGCTCCCACCATATATGTGGGTGGATATATTGTCCCTTGTCCATCTGTCTGTCTATCAGTCTATCCGTACATCTAACTTTCTTGTCCGGCCTACTCATAAAGCTCTTAACAGATTTTGACAAACTTCTCCACCGATTTTGACTACTCAAAACAAAAGTACCCGTAAGTCTAGATGTGCTTATTGTCACGCTGCTCCAGCAGACTTCTGGTAGAGTTGTGACTTAATTTCAGCTGATAACTTACAGCGGTGGCATTTATGTTTACGTACACATTTCTTGACTATTTTGTTTTTTAGTATAAACTTTAGAATCATGCACAAATTTGACAAAAAGTACTTACAACTTCTGTTGAACCTTTTATGTGATTCTGCTAAATAGATACCTGACTGTTTTAATTGTGTTATGATGACGCAAGTAAAGGTTATTCTGCTATGTAAACCATGCCACTAGGGATAGTAACACATTCAGTATTTACAAAAGAAAAAATTATTGGCAACATTAATTTTGTATAGCCTTTTCGAAGAAAAATGCAATACATAGGGATCACTTTGTCTTCAGTCCGTCCGTCAGTCTGTCTGTCACGAAAACTTGTTGGCTATAACGTTCTCATTTCTTGATATTTCTTCATCAAATTTGCAATATATACTCAGCATGACAACAATGACATGAACATACTAAAATATAAAGGTCAAGGTCACACTGAAGGTAATTATTTGGGTTAAATACTCATTTTTAGCTCAACTGATCAGAGATCAGCGGAGCTTATGCCGTGGTGCGGTGTCCGTCGTCCGTCCGTCCGTCTGTCCGTCTGTCCGTCTGTCCGTCTGTCTGTCCGTAAACTTTTATTTGTAGCGACTTCACAGCTGAAACTACTGGATGGATATTCATGAAACTTTACAGAAATGTTGCCCATAAAGTCTAGTTGATCCTAGCAAAAATTCATGTTGATGTGAAATCCAAGATGGCCGCCAAAGCTAAAAATAGAGTTTTAAAATACAAGTTTGTAGCGACTTCTTCTTGAAAACTATAAGTGATATTGATATGGGACTTTTTCTAAAATGATCAGCATGACATGATGTTGATCCTAGTCAAAAATCGTTTTGATTCAACGTTAAACATGGCTGCAAGCGGCCATCTTTGTTTACATAGAGTTATATAGTAAAAACTTGTAGCGACTACTTCTCTGAAACTACTTGGCGGATTGTCATGAAACTTTACAGGAATGTTGCTCTTGATGTCTAATTGATCCTAGAAAAATTTCAGGTCGGCCGGAAATTCAAGATGGCCGTCACAGCTAAAAATAGATTTTTAAAAAATAAGTTTGTAGCGACTACTTCTTGAAAACTATAAGTGATATTGATATGGGACTTTTTCTAAAATGATCAGCATTACATGATGTTGATCCTAGTCAAAAATCGTTTTAATTCAACGTTAAACATGGCTGCCAGCGGCCATCTTTGTTTACATAGAGTTATATAGTAAAAACTTGTAGCGACTACTCCTCTGAAACTACTTGGCGGATTGTCATGAAACTTTACAGGAATGTTGCTCTTGATGTCTAATTGATCCTTTCAAAATTTCAGGTCGGCCGGAAATTCAAGATGGCCGTCACAGCTAAAAATAGATTTTTAAAAAATAAGTTTGTAGCGACTACTTCTTGAAAACTATAAGTGATATTGATATGGGACTTTTTCTAAAATGATCAGCATGACATGATGTAGATCCTTGTGGAAAATTATTTTGATTCGACGTTAAACATGGCTGCCAGTGGCCATCTTTGGTTACATAGAGTTATATAGTAAAAACTTGTAGCGACTACTCCTCTGAAACTACTTGACGGATGTTCATGAAACTTCACAGGAATGTTGCTCTTGATGTCTAGTTGATCCTAGAAAAATTTCAGGTCGGCCGGAAATTCAAGATGGCCGCCACAGCTAAAAATAGATTTAAAATAAATAAATTTGTAGCGACTACTTCTTCAAAACAATAAGAGATATTGATATGGGACTTTTTCTAAAATGATCAGTATGACATGATGTTGGTCCTTGTCGAAAATCGTTTTGATTTGACCTTAAACATGGCTGCTTTGTTTACATAGAGTTATATAATGAAAACTTGTAGCGACTACTTCTTTGAAACTACCTGACGGATTTTCATGAAACTTTACAGGAATGTTGCTCTTAATGTCTTATTGATCTTAGCAAAATTTCAGGTCGGCCTGAAATTCAAGATGGCCACCACGGTTAAAAATAGATTTTCAAAAAACAAGTCTGTAGCGACTACTTCCTGAAATCAAAATCAATCAGTAGAGCTTCAAGGTCATTGACCTCTTGTTTTCTTCACAACATTGGCTATAACTCTCATTTCTTGATATTTCTTCATTAAACTTTCAACATGGCATGGCCATACTAAAATATAAAGATCATGGTCACACTGAAGGTCATTATATGGGTTAAATACACATTTATTTCTTCACAAAAACAGTTTATCAAGGTCATTTATCTGGGTCTATAAAACCTTGTTATACTGACAAAGCGCTGACAGGCGATACACATGTTCCGCGGAACACCCATCTAGTTAACCAAAGAAACACTAACAACAATTGTCAAAAAAAACAAAAACATTTCAGCTTTCTCTACCAGTATTTAAATATTTCTCTACAAACTCCATAAATGTCTGGGTGTATAATAATTTGGTTTAATTAACAGTGACCTTCTTTAGTTGGTGGTGATCGAAAAAGTCCCCCTTTATTAGTCGACAATTGATTTTGTTTCCTTCATGTACCGACCAATCAATAGAAGGCGATTCAGTACACCCGTTATAGTTAAACTTAAGTAGCTTACCAGTTTAACGCATGTTGTTGAATTACTTGCTGGGTTACAGAATCATACGGCTCGTTTGATCTACTCTCTTTAAAGGGACACCGTCAGGGCATCTTGAAGTTTTATTAAGTATTAAAATAAGCATCGGAATTTATTAATCCAGTATCATTTTAACTTCAAAACTGCTTGCATATCATTAAGATTTTCTGTTTTCAGTTTTCTTTGTGATTATACCTTGTTTTTAAACATGTTATTGGGACACTATTATCAACAGTTAATAATATGCAAAAACAATTGTCTTGAATAATTCTAATAATTAATTATATTTATATTAATGATTGCAAGATTATCAAGTTAGTAGAAAACAAAAAGGACACCAAGTGTTAAAGAAATCTAGATTTCTAAGTGTCCATTTAAAATATGATGACTTTCAGTTAAATCTGCGTTATTGAAATTTAAGGATTTAGATGAACAAAGAATACACATTTATTAGTATATATATATATGTATGATGTATTGGTTATCATAGAACTGAAATAAAAAGAAATTCTTTCAGGTTGTTTTTCATCAGGAAATTAAGAATCTCAAATTTATGACAAGTTGATAACTTTAATATACATTTTCCAAAGACTGTTGTTGCTAGATTTTATTTCAATTGCCCATAACCCATCCATAATTCCAAATCTAAAACAATTTTTTGACAATAACATCCGAGACGGCCACCCCTAACTAGGAGCATTACCTTATAAAGGAGCTCGAAACCATGCTAAAGAACATATCTGTTTGGGCGTATGCAAAAAAAAAGGTCACACATTAATTAACGGCTTGTATGCATTTTGTGTTCAGAGGTTAGACGTCTTCAAGATGAGAATTAACACACCATGTCTTCAAGTAGTTTTGAGTAGTTTTGAGTATGTCGGTGTATGGTTACCAGTACACCACTTATTCATACAGCACTATAGAACATTCACCAGTTTACCAAAGCTCTATTATTCATGACTGCATTTCAATAACACTGATTAATGTCTCCTGTAATTTAATCGAAACATGTTCTCCACGAAACTAGGCTCTAGTTATGCGATATCCAGATACCGATTGATTGGCCAAGATCTGTTTTTATTTCTGTGTAGCTTTGTTGGTTGTTAGGAACAAATCCAGCACTTTTGGTTGGGCTAATTGGGACTTCAATCAAAATCTGTTTTGTCAATTGACAGTAATTTTTTTCAACAGGCAATATTAGTGGGTTTTTTTCTATTTTTTGGGAACATAACCAATACCTTCTCAGTTGGGAATTTTAGCGCGATTTTTCATAAAATTGGGAATTTAGCGCAACTTTTCATAAAATTCAGAAAAATATAAAGTAAAGCATTCCTTTCATAATTATATCTTTAATACTGTTTTTTGTACACCAAGATAAACAGAAGCATTTATTTAAGCTTTTGAACCCCAATCATTGGATTGGCATATTTAAAAAAAAAAAAGAAAAAAGAAATTTGGAATTTTTTCTTCTTAATTGGGAAAAAAAGATATATTTTGGCATTGGGAATATGACCGAATTTCGGCTATAAAAGCAGCCAAAAAAAACCCTGAATTTTCCTAAGTTGTCCTTGAAAAGAGTCCTATCATGGAACGATATATTGGGCTATATGTACATTGTATGGTTAGCCAAAGTGCAGAGACCTTCGACTGATCTTTAATTACAGGATTACAGTTTTAATAAGTATAAAATCCACTGTTGACTTTTCATTGAACTTGAAGTGTATTTAATGCTTTTAAACGTTTGATTCATTAGACTTATAGTTTATGTATTTTGGACAATGGTTTTCGTGTAATAACCCCATATTTTATTACAAAATAAGTAGATTCATTTCGACATCAGTTCCAATTCTATAATTTATTGAATAATTTTAATAATTTTAATCTATTGAATCATTTTAATCTGGTTAAGCGATACTTTTGTATATGCCTTTACAAGAAGTTTTTAGTTACCTGTAATAGTTATAAAAAAAAATGAATGTTGGAAATGTTTTTGCGACGGAGATGTCAAGCTGTTCATTTACTCTCCTCAAAAAACTGAAATGGGAACATGGAAGTAAATAATTATATAATGTATGTATACATAGAGGATCTTACATGAGTACTCATTCATTATTGAATTTATTAAACGAGTTGGTAAAATGATATAATGCGAGGCTCTTGCCGGGCATTATATCATTTTTGCTAACAAGTTTAATAAATTCAATAATGAACAAGAACGAATGTTAGATTCTATTTATTACATAACTTATAACGTCACATTACATCCGAAAACGTACATTAACGCGACGTCCATGACGTCATTAATGTTGTGTTATACCACTAGTGGAATATCGATAAAAAATTGAATGATGTTATTACACTCCCACACCACATGTTATGTGATAAACAGGAATATTAAAAACAATGAAAAGTAAAATAGACAAGCTACAAGTTAGTTAACAAAAGTAACTGTTTCAAAGATGTACTCCCTTCAATCTCCTGGCCAAAAGGACCCTGTCCCCAGGTATTCCCAAATTAACAGGAAGGAATATCCCTATCTCCAGTTTCTGAAAATCACTTGTAGAGGGCAAAAAATTATCTCTCATTTGTAAAAATCAGCCGCTGAATCTGTATCTCCCATTTGTAAAAGTTGAAATCTGATCTGTGTCTCTCGATTGTAAAAGTTAACCGCTGATCTGTGTCTTTTGTTTGTAGAAGTCAACCCTGATCTGTACGTGTCTCTCATTTGTAAAAGTTAACCGCTGATCTGTGTCTCTTGTTTGTAAAAGTCAACCCTGATCTGAGTCTCTCGATTGTAAAAGTTAACCGCTGATCTGCGTCTTTTGTTTGTAAAAGTCAACCCTGATCTGTACGTGTCTCTCATTTGTAAAAGTTAACCGCTGATCTGTGTCTCTTGTTTGTAAAAGTCAACCCTGATCTGTGTCTCTTGTTTGTAAAAGTCAACCCTGATCTGTGTCTTTTGTTTGTAAAAGTCGACCCCGTTAATTTGTGCCTTGTGTTTGTAAAAGTTAACTGCTGATCTGTATCTCTTGTTTGTAAAAGTTAACCACTGATCTGTGTCTCTTGTTTGTAAAAGTAAACCGCTGATCTGTGTCTCTCATTTGTAAAAGTCAACCCCGTTTATTTGTGCCTCGTGTTTGTAAAAGTTAACCGCTTGTTTGTAAAAGTCAACCTCTGATCTGTGTCTCTTGTTTGTAAAAGTTGACCGCTGATCTGTGTCTCTTGTTTGTAAAAGTTAATCGCTGATCTGTGTCTCTCGTTTGAAAAAGTTAACCAGTGATCTGTGTCTCTTATTTGAAAAAGTTGACCACTGATCTGTGTCTCTTGTTTGTAAATAGTAAACTGCTCATCTGTGTCTCTTGTTTATAAAAGTCGCCTGCTGATCTGTGTCTCTTGTTTGTAAAAGTTAACCGCTGATATGTATCTCTTGTTTGTAAAAGTAAACCGCTGATCTGTGTCCCTTGTTTGTAAAAGTCAGCCACTGATCCGTGTCTCTTGTTTGCAAAAACCTAACACTGATTTGTGTCTTGTTTGTAAAAGTTAACTGCTGATCTGTGTCTCTTGTTTGTAAAAATCAACCCGGTTGATTTGTGCCTCGTGTTTGTAAAAGTTAACCACTGATCTGTGTCTCTTATTTGTAAAAGTTAACCGCTGATCTGTGTCTCTTGTTTGTAAAAGTTAACCGCTGATCTGTGTCTCTTGTTTGTAAAAGTTAACCACTGATCTGTGTCTCTTGTTTGTAAATAGTAAACTGCTGATCTGTGTCTCTTGTTTATAAAAGTCGCCTGCTGATCTGTGTCTCTTGTTTGTAAAAGTTAACCGCTGATCTGTATCTCCTGTTTGTAAAAGTAAACCGCTGATCTGTGTCCCTTGTTTGTAAAAGTCAGCCACTGATCCGTGTCTCTTGTTTGTAAAAACCTAACACTGGTTTGTGTCTTGTTTGTAAAAGTTAACTGCTGATCTGTGTCTCTTGTTTGTAAAAGTCGTCCCTGTTTGTAAAAGTCAACCGCTAGTCTGTATCTCTCATGACAGATGTGAAGGGAAGCAACTGTTTCTCTCTTTTCTTAAGCTGTAAATATCGCGCATAATGTCAAAACTTATAATTTAGCTATCTGTTAATTCAGTGACATGTAGCAACACTGTGCATCAGAGCAAAAACCTCAGATATAATAGCTGTAAGTTTTTTTGTGTGCCTTATGTATTTATATATATTTCTAATAATATTTATGCTCTCCTTTGCAAATGTCGGTCGGTCGGTCTGTCCTGAAATCTTGTCTTTGCGATAACTCAAGAACAGCTGGACTACAAACTCGAAACTTGGCAGGAATGTTTGTGTCATGGTGTAGTTGTGCACCTCCCCTTTTGGGTGTATTCGCATAAGAAATGTGGTTGCCATGGTAACAAAACTTGTAAAAAATCATTAAAAATTGCTTGTCTTCGCAATAACTCAAGAACAGCTGGCACTACAAACTTGAAACTTGGCAGGAATGTTTGTGTCATGGTGTAGTTGTGCACCTCCCCTTTTGGGGTAGATGTGGTTGCCATGGTAACAAAACATATAAAAAATCACTGAAAATTCCTTGTCTTCGCGATAACTCAAAAACAGCTGGCACTACAAACTCGAAACTTGGCAGGAAATGTATGTTTCATGGACATTGAAGGGGGGCATATATGTTTTTTTCAAAACGTCTCTTGTTCTCTGTAGGTTCCAAGTGTCCTTTCTGTCAACTTTATATTTCATATTAACTTAATGTTCCATTTTGATGACAAAAAACACAAAAGCACAGAGAACTAGGTCATTTTGGAAACTTTGTGTTTGATGCAAATTTGTCACATTTTGATGACATAACAAAAGAGAAGGAATTATTTTATTTGGAAAAGTGCTTTGTAATAAAATTTACTTGTTTGCCATATTCTAAATGTATATACATTTGAGCGATGAACTGCATTCTCTGTCACGATTTACAGATCAGGTCTGATGCAGCATCGATTTCCAATCCGTTTCTATCTTCTTCCCTGCTTTCTTAAGGGTAGTCACTTCAAACAGTGTAATGTGGTCCGTCAGTTGGAAGAAAAATGTAATTTAGTTATTGATTTTGTAAAGTATGCATGCAAGATTTAGGTTAATTAAAGGTAATGTTATTGATTAAGGGTTATATGACATGTCAGGTGCATATGGAAGGAAAGGTAATGTTATTGATTTAGGGTGAGGGAAAAGTTAGGTGCTTAAGGAAGAAAGTTACTGTGGCACCTTGTCACACTCTGTGTTTATACCGAACGACGAAACAATCTCATTATGAGAACATTATCTCTAAAAATAATCCAAAGAATCGTATAACATGGCTTCTGGGAGTGTAATAAAGCCATATGAGGCAAGGCTGTGCCTAGCATCTTATCAATTTTATTCAGATTAATTCAGTATTAAATAAGTACTGATGTGAAATTCTATTTATCACGTAACTCCAAAACCACCTCATAATGAATATTTATTTTGTATGTTGACCTGGTCTTCTTCATACAGCACCGAACAACGTAACCACCTCGTCGATTTTTGTAATCTGGTAACATTAACTGTTACGCAAATCAACGAGGCAGTTACAATGTACACTGAGTCGAATGGAAGGCCGAACGATGATTCGGCCTTCATTTGCATATTTATATCACTAGTGCTATATGATAAATATATCATCTCTTTATTACACTCCCGGACCGCAAGTTATCTGATAAAATGCAAGTTATCTGATAAAATGCAAGTTATGTGATAAAATTGTTTATAAAATGACGTTTTAATGATTTGCGGACGTGACATCAGAGGTATTGATAGGAAATTGAATACCTCCACAAAAGCAAATTAGCATTGAGTGTTTTAATAGACTGTGTTAGATATGCACATGACATTGAGACTTATCCAGAGGAACTACACTTAGACAAGCTCAGTCCCCTTTAACATTGCCTATGGTACCTTTAATAATCTGGTTGAGATAAGATATAAGTTCGATAATTTGGCCTTTCCTTATTTTGTTATATCCTTATTAAAAAAGTTCAGCAAGTTTTTTAGATGAAATAATACTGTATAAAAGATATACTGGCATTTTGGGACTTTACGGGCTTGACCCCTAGGTTCATTTATTCATTACGTCATTAAGATGGTCGGCTGTTATGGATGTGTGTTTAATAAAATATTGTGTCTATGGCAGTAGTTTCTTGATTTTACAACCAAAAATGTATTATTTCCAGGGTGCAACAAAAACTTGCTAAACCTTTTTCCCTCAGTATATTTATTGAAGTTTTTTTTACAGAGAAGTATTACATTTCTTTCTTTTGGATATTTATCTTAGCTTAATCTTTTCACATGAATGAAGAACAATCAAATCAATTTCAACTTTGTTGTATATGTTTATTTAAATGCATTTATGTCATCAAATTGTTAAAAGAATTGTGTTGACTTGAAAAATGGAAAATTACTCAACACCTCCAGAAATACCAGTGGTAATCTCCATATTCAATCTTTTACTGGATTTCAGATTTCCGTAGTGTCACATTGTCTACATCATGTATAACAATTATTAATCTCTGATCTTAAAGGGACACATGGCAATCTTGAAGTTTTTATCAGGCATTAAAAAAAATGTCTTGATTTATTAATCAGGTATCATTTTGACTTTGAACCTGCTTGCATATAATTAAATACAATTTTGAGTCATTTCTGCTCATTATTCTGCCATAGTTTTAAATATATAATTGGTGCAATATAATCAGCAGTTGGTAATAAGCAGAAACACTCGCTTTCTGCTATTCCCATAATTAATATTAATTATTGAATAATTGAAAATGGTGATAGTATTAGCAAAATCTATGACAAGAGAGATGATTTTAATTTTGACATTGTTAATTATCCCCACTTGGATGGGGATGTTCCCCGAGCAACTTTTTATGAGGTGTATGTGTCTCAACTTATTCATTTTTCAAGAGCTTGTACTTGAGTTGAGGACTTTAATATTTGTAATCTTTGTATAGCTAAAAAGCTACTCCATCAGGGTTACCGTTACCATAAACTTCGTAAAACCTTTGCAAAATTTTATTATCGTAACCCTGATCTTCTTTCCAAATATAAAAGCAATTTAAGGACTCTTCTGCGACAAGGACTATCACAACCTGACTTCTATGGTGATGTGATTTACAAACTTTGTAAGATTCTTGGTCATGATCACTTTCATACTATTTTTGTTAAACTTGTTAAAAGGTTTATCAAAAGAGGTTATGACCCTATCGTTTGCAACATACTGCATGCTTAGTGGTGAACCCTTTTACAGTTGCCACTATGCTTTCCTCTTTAATTGTACGATGACCTGACAGGCTTTGGACCCTATGATGATGCATATCTAAAGCCCATTAAGACGGTGGCGTTTGATGTTTGTCCGCGGTCTTGTCTTGTCGTGCCCTCAATGGTTTATTCTCTTGTTGCTCTTGCTTCTACCAAGTCATCGAGTACCTTCATTGTGGCTTTCTATGCTTTTTTTTTTTTGTATTTATATATACACGAGCATCTAGGTGTTTTACTTATATTGCCTTTTAAAGCTGCCTTGTTGGTTAGAGAATATTTCATGGCGGGGATTTCTTTATTTACACTGTCCCGTTTAATTGGGATGACAGTGGGGTATGTGTTGTAAGGGTTGGTGCACCCTAGAACCTGGTTTAAACCCCCAGTGGCCTTTTTGGCCACTGACCTTTCCAAGGCGGAAGCCCTATTGTCAACCCTTTTGTGTTTGTGATGTCGTTTGCATTTTTTATTACTTTTGCCTTCTCGTTTGTGTGTTTGCGTGTTTGTTTTTGTGTTTTGTGGTTGACTGTCATCATTGAATTCTACTTTCCCTGTCCAATTTTTATACCTTTCTTTTTTATGTAGAAAAACTAATGGGACACGGCACATTTTTAAAAAAATCAAGAATGTCCCTTTAAACATTGATCTTTATTCATGTAAAAGTTTTACTATATCAAGTAAAATACAAGTTACATCTTTTAATGAATGCTTCAAATGGCATATCATGATATTTAGCTGAATCATATGATTTAAAGTATATATTGAAAACATGTATTTAGTGATCTCATTAGGTTAAAAGAGAAAATGTTATTTACTGGTGAGCATGTCAAGACCAATTTTGTTTTGAATATTTATGCATGTAATGTAACATAACATGAATATTAAGTATCGGTGTTGTCTTCTAACACCTAGTAATTGATTCAATGACTTTTTTAAAGAAATATAAGACCTTGATTGAATAAGTTATCTGCCTTTACTGCTATCCTGTGGTATCGAGGATTAAGCCTGCCGTGTTTGTATAGAAACAATACGCAGACCATGGGCATTTACTCGCCCGAGTAGATCCACATTATCCCTATTGTTCACCATGGCTTGTAGATAGGGAGGAAGAATACCATTATCTGGCCTTTGATGAATATCCGCCATGCGACCCATTAAACCTGTTGTAAATTGCCAAATGTATATCACCAAATCTTATTATGATTGGAACAAAATCACTTTACACCATAAACAGGTGACAAAGATGAAGCATAATTGGGCAGATATCAGATGATAGTTGGTCAATACCCAGGTATCAACACCCCTGCCAGGCCGGCCACAGTAAGGTGTTAGATGTAGGAATATAAATTCAACAATTTCTAGTTGATCAAATTTGCCAATTTAAATGTTAATTGGTCCTATCCCCTCCACGCATAACAAAACACTGTTGATACCTGTCGAGACAACATGCTTCCACTATAGTGTAATTAAATATCGCCCCCTAACTTCAGTAATTTTGTTCAAGTTGTATGTAAAAGAAAAATAACATTGTTTTTTTCTCATTTAAACAATTATATATGAAAGTTACAACTGAAATAACTCATACCCACTCCCCCTGACTGGTTAAGGTGAGATATTTGACTGGTTCTAGGTGCCATATCTGACTGATTCTAGGTGCCATATCTGACTGGTTCTAGATGCCATATCTGACTGTTTGTATGTATATATCTGACTGATTCTATGTATCATGAAATCTGAGTGGCTGACCGTTCTATCTGCCATAGCTGACTGGTTCCAGGTGCCATATCTGACTGGTTCTATGTGTCATATCTGACTGGTTCTATGTGTCATATCTGACTGGTTCTAGGTATGGCTGGTTCTTTCTAGGTGCCATATTCAACTGATTCACACTACTTGCAGCTGAGTTTATTACGATTGTATCTAGGTGCCATATCTGGAAACGTGATCTTCTCTCAGGCACGTTCCACCTTGTTTTTAGCTCTACTGGCCGAAGGCCAGCAGAGCTTATGGGATGCCGAGTTGTCCGTCGTCCGTCGTTAACTTTTGTCTCGCTCAGACGATAGAGCCTTCATTTTTCATTTGATCTTTACCAAACTTTACCACATTGTTAATATCAATGAAAGCTCGGACAAGTTCGAAACCAGCCAGATCGGACCAGTAACAGCTGAGTTATGGCCCTTGATTTAGTTAAAAATGCTATATTGCTATATTTTTGTCTCGTTAAGACGATAGGGCCTTCATTTTTCATCCTATCTTTACCAAACTTTAACAGATTGTTAATATCAATGAAAGCTCAGACAAGTTCAAAAACCAGCCATACCGGACAGCGGAGTTATGGCCCTTGATATAGTTAAAAATGCTATATTTTGCCTCGTTAAGACGATAGGGGCTTCATTGTTCATCCGATCTTTACCAATCTTTATCAGATTGTTAATGTCAATGAAAGCTCGGACAAGTTGGAAAACCAGACAGATCGGACCAGAAACAGCGGAGTTATGGCCCTTGATTTGGTTAAAAATGCTAAAATTTGACTCGTTAATACGATAGGGCCTTCATTTTGCATCTGATCTTTGCCAAACTTGACCAGATTTTATGACTCTTATTTTATATTATCAATTTTATTTTTGTAGATTTTTTTTTTTAAATATTTTAATTTATTTTTTTTTTTTGAATTTTGAATTTTGAATTTTGAATTTTTTTTGTAGATTTTTGTAGATTTTTTTTAAACTTTTCATTTTTTTTTTTTTAGCCCTATTGGCCAATTTCGAAAATTAGCCAGATCGGACCAGTAACGAAGAAGTTATGGCTCTTGATTTAGTTAAAAATCCTATATTTTGCCTTGTTAATATGGTAGGGCCTTCATTTTTCATTCGATCTTTACCAAACTTTACCAGATTCTTTAGTTATGGCCATTGATTTAGAAATGCCGTATTTGCCCAAAACTTTCAAAAAAACGTAAATTGCAGTCAGTCGCTTCATTGATGTTATAAGAGCCATGTTAGCAAGTAGAGCGTCCACAGGCCCTCTTGGGCTTCTTGTTTTTATTGGGTTCCTGGCATCCACGTTGTACCATATATGTTTTCTTGTCTTTTTTATTCTTTAGCTTAAATTGGACCATGAACCATCTTGTCTGTTTGTCTGAAGTAGACAGGACCATGAACCATCTTGTCTGTTTGTCTTCAGTAGACAGGACTATGAACGATCTTGTCTGTTTGTCTGCAGTAGACAGGACCATGAACCATCTTGTCTGTTTGTCTGCAGTAGATAGGACTATGAACGATCTTGTCTGGTTGTCTGCTATGGATCACCTCTGTCTGTCTGGTTGTCTGCAGTTCTGTCTGTCAGGTTGTCTGGTTGTCTGCAGTTCTATCTGGCACCTGGTTATCTGCAGCTTTATCTGTCTACAGTTATATATGTTTGTTTGCAATTCTGTCTGGTTATCTGCAGGTCTGTCTGTCTGTCTGTCTGGTTGTCTACTGTTCTATCTTTCTGGTTGTCTGCAGTTTTGTCTGTCTGGTTGTCTCAAGCTCTGTCTGGTTGTCTGAAGTTCTGTTGGGTTGTCTGAAGTTCTGTTGGGTTGTTTGCAGTTCTGTTGGGTTGTCTGCAGTTCTGTCTGTCTGGTTGTCTGCAGTTTTGTTTGGGTGTCTGCAGTTCTGTCTGGTTGTCTGCAGTTCTGTCTGGTTGTCTGAAGTTCTGTCTGGTTGTCTGCAGTTCTGTCTGGTTGTTGGCAGTTCTGTTTGTCTGGTTGTCAGAAGTTCTGTCTGGTTGTCTGAAGTTCTGAAAGGTTGTCTCAGTTCTGTTGGGTTGTCTGCAGTCCTGTCTGGTTGTCTGCAGTTCTGTCTGGTTGTCTGACGTTCTGTCTGGTTGTCTGCATTACCGTCTGTCTAGTTGTCTGCAGTACACTGGACCACGTTCTGTCTGGTTGTCTGCATTACCGTCTGTCTGGTTGTCTGCAGTACACTAGACCATGGATCATCTTGTCTGCAGTGGACTACCTCTGTCTGTCTAGTTGTCTGCAATACCATCTGGTTATCTGCAGTTCTTTTTTCTGTTTGTCTGCAGTTCTGTATGTCTGGTTGTTCACAATTATGTCTGTCTGGTTGTCTACAGTTCTGTCTGTCTGGTTGTCTGCAGTTCTGTCTGATTGCTGCTGTTCTGTCTGTCTGGTTGTCTGCAGTTACATCTGTCTGGTTGTCTGCTGTTTTGTCTGCCTGGTTATCCAGTTATGTCTGTCTGGTTGTCTGCAGTTCTGTCTGGTTGTTTGTCTGCTGTTCTGTCTGTCTCAGGTTGTCTGCAGTTCTGATTGTCTGGTAGTCTATATTTCCATCTGTCTGCAGTTCTGTCTGTCTGGTTGTCTGCAATTATATCCGTCTGGTTGTCTGCAGTTATGTCTGTCTTGTTGTCTGCTGTTCTGTCTGCCTGGTTGTCCAGCTATGTATGTCTGGTTGTCTGCAGTTCTGTCTGGTTGTCCACAGTTCTGTCTGTCTGGGGTTCTGTCTGGTTGTCCATAGTTCTGTCAGTCTGGTTGTCTGCAGTCCTGTCTGTCTGCAGGTCTGTCTATCTGGTTGTCTGTAGTGGACCATGTGTGTGTGTTTGTGTAGTTTTAAGGTTCATAGTCCCTTCACGTTTTAATTAATAGGGTGTCCTAAAGGTATAGGTACAATAGAGTTTGGACTTAAGTGGACCACCTGTGTCTACCAATGTTTATACAATGGTGAATTTATTACTGGAATTCCCACCTGTGTCTACCCATGTTTATACATAGGTGAGTTTATTACCGGAATTCCCACCTGTGTCTACCAATGTTTATACAATGGTGAGTTTATTACCAGAATTCCCACCTGTGACTACCAATGTTTATACAATGGTGAGTTTATTACCGGAATTCCTACCTGCGTCTACCAATGTTTATACAATGGAGAGTTTATTACCGGAATTCCCACCTGCGTCTACCAATGTTTATACAATGGTGAGTTTATTTCCGGAATTCCCACCTGCGTCTACCAATGTTTATACAATGGTGAGTTTATTACCGGAATTCCCACCTGCGTCTACCAATGTTTATACAATGGTGAGTTTATTACCGGGTTTCCCTCATGTCTACCAATGTTTATACAATGGTGAGTTTATTACCGGAATTCCCACCTGCATCTACCAATGTTTATACAATGGTGAATTTATTACCGGAATTCCCACCTGCGTTTACCAATGTTTACACAATGGTGAATTTATTACCGGAATTCCCACCTGTGTCTACCAATGTTTATACAATGGTGAGTTTATTACCGTAATTCCCACCTGTGTCTACCAATGTTTATACAATGGTGAGTTTATTACCGGAATTCCCACCTGTGTCTACCAATGTTTATACAATGGTGAGTTTATTACCGGAATTCCCACCTGTGTCTACCAATGTTTATACAATGGTGAGTTTATTACCGGAATTCCCACCTGTGTCTACCAATGTTTATACAATGGTGAGTTTATTACCAGAATTCCCACCTGTGTCTACCAATGTTTATACAATGGTGAGTTTATTACCGGAATTCCCACAACAGCATCTTCTGCTTCAAGAACAGTCTTGATCTGAAGTTATAACAGAATTAAATAAGTCCATCCGTCCAGTCCATTCCCCGCCACCACCACCCCAATCACCATCTAAGCCTTTGTTGAGACAAGCAAGTAGTGAGTTAGTTACTTTGTGTCCCAATCTTAATTGAGTGGTAGTGAGTTAGTTACTTGTGTCCCAATTCTTAATTGAGTGAGAATTTAGCCCACAGAGATTAGTGGCCTGTGACCATTTGACAGGAAATTACAACCACTTCATAGAGATCTGTGGCCTGTGGCTATATGACAGGAAATTACCATTATTTCACACCCTTCAAATGATGAATATTCTTGTCCAGATTTGGTGATACAGTTATTGATAAAGTGCTGCCAGCATCTCAGGAGTATTTGTTATATGGGCATTCCATGCAGATATTGCTGTAACTGAGCTTTTAGAAGGGCATAACAATCTTGGTGGATGGCCATTATGTCAGAATAGATGGAATCTGACATAATATGGCCTGATGAGGTTGTGAGTGAAAATGCATAGTTGTCTGGGGATGTTCTGGCTAGGTGACTTCCCAAGGCATACTGAATTTATGATTTGAACACACAAAGATGCTATCTTTGAAAACTGAATCATCCATGAAAGGTAGCTTTTAGACTGATTTGCAGATCTATATTAATGTTATGTTTATCATTTCATTACCATTCAGCAGTGCAGTGTTATGTTTTGCGCTTGGATACGAGAGAGTCCTCGAGGACAAGAGAGTCCTCTCTTGAGAGAGTCGAGTCGACAGATCAATATGTGACACTATCCTGCTAAGAATGAATGAATTAATCTTTGAATAGAAAAAACAAGAATTGACAGACTTAATTATTGACTGAATGTGTTTATATTCAGTATACAGACATTAATTTGTGTATATAATGGACTCCGATCAGGCAAACCTGACCATGTTTCTGTTGCCTTTGTTTAAATTTAGAATTTTGATATAATTATGATTTTTGAAGTCTAGAAGATTTTGGTGGCTTGTATTGATCAGGAGGGTTTATTATAGCATATCAATATCAATTACTCCCAACTCTTAGACAGTTGTCATTGTATATAATCGTGGACAAATTCTCATCTAAAAGCACAGTTAGCTATTAAATATGGAATTGTCTAGTAAACCTATAGAATAATGACGTATGAATATTAGCGAGAGTTGAGTGATTTTTGAAGTTTTACTATTTTGTAAACTTTTGTTATGCCCCCGAAGGGCGTCATATAGTAGTCGCACAGTCCGTCCGTCCGTCCGTCCGTCCGTCCGTCGGACAACATTGGAGGTTTATTGGGTAAAAGTTTTATGAGCTAAATTTTCGTCTACGCTTATGCGTTACGCAAACCCATAAATCTGTTTTGTACCAACAAATACCAAGAAATTGGGCAAAACAATCTTGGCGGATGGCCATTATGTCAGAATAGATGGAATCTGACGTAATATGGCCTGATAAGGTTGTGAGTGAAAATGCAGAGTTGTCTGGGGATGTTCTGGCTAGGTGACTTCCCAAGGCATACTGAATTTATGATTTGAACATGAGAAGATCAACTAAATTCAACCAATGAAATTGCGCGTTCCATATGCACTTCAGATACCGTTCGAGTGAACCAGAGTCCTTATATAAGGACCCTGAGTGAACTGAACAAACGAAAATCCACATAAAACACAGATCTATATTCGAATAAAGATGAAGTCTTCGTGTGTTATTGCTGTGGATTGCATGATACATTCAAAGAAATGCACTGAATGGCATGTTTTATATCAAGATACGAAGAAAATCATGGGCGCTGCCATGTGTGTTTTGAAAATATATATTCCACCGAAATTATTACGACAATAGTACTGTAAATAGTAAGACATAGTACATCTGGACCGCTTAGCTTAGTTGATAGCCAACTCGACTGTTGACCCGCGAATGTCATTTTAGTGTGGGTTCAATCCCTCGAATCGGTAAACATTTTTGTACTGCTATTAAATTCCGTCAACAATCTTTTCTTTCTTCTTTTTTCCAGTAAATATTCAATAATGGTTGGTGTATTATGTTTGTCAACGCATTTATTTTGTGTTTTCTAAGCTAAAAGTTACGAATATTTTCTTTTCAATACCGAGCGTAGACTGCTCCACAGCGTTTTACTGAAACGCGACATGCGCAGTGAAGCAGTCTATACCGAGCAATTTCGTAGGTTGAAATCCGATTGGCTAATCGTAAGGTCAGTCTGACGTGACCTCCAATGGAGCATTGTCAGATCCTTGTAGTGTAGAGTATCATAGTTTGTAGTGTAGAGTATCATAGCTGATAAAGGGTCAGCGTCTCCGTGGCTGAATGGTTAATGACATTGCATTGTAAACCTCCGCATCTCAACGCTGCGGGTTCGAATCCCAATGGGAGCTCGACTTGTGAGGAAATGTTGATTCTTACATATGGCGGGAGGAGTACTGTACTGGTTCTACCCAGGAAAAATGGGTGGTCAGCCTCCACCACAAATAATTAACCGTCATATATAATTTTACATGTGTTGAAAATGACGTAAAACACCATACAAACAAATAAACAAACTGATAAAGGCTTTGATTTTAATGAGATTGGATCTAAACCGAATTCTTATAATCTCACCAATAAAAAACACTCAAAAAATAGTCCACTCTACCATACTTTATAATGGTTACAGTGTAGAAATAATATCATCTATAAAAATGTGTTTTTCTGGCAAAACTTGTATGCCTATTGCATGCTTCTGTATTGTTCTGCCAAAAAAGCATCGAGTCACCTAGAACAGGGTTAAGATAAGGTTGCTTTGCTCTGAAGAAAGCTTCTCCGTGACTTGAATTAATGAGTTTGATTCTACATGCCTTGTGCTGAAGATTCTTTAACAGCTAACGGCTCCCTTGAAGCAGTTTGAGTAATAACGGCACAACATCTTTAGGAATTAACAATTCATGAGGATTTGAGCCTAGGAAAACCTCCCATCTTGGTAATGCTCCCTGTAGTTAAATATTTAATCAGCTATCTAAAAGAATCTCTAGTCTGAAGGAGTTTTTTGGAAATATTCGGTTAATCTATTTACTGCAGAGATACAGAAATCAATAAATGTTTTTTTTGCCTTTTCATTTAACATTGATTATGATTATCTTGTCGCAGTTGGTTATATTTAATAAAACTGTGCATAACATCAGGTCAAACATGACACATCTAGACCCCACACGTGTGTATTGCATAGGGGATAAGTTTATTGCATAGGGGATAGGAGAGATAATGAAAGAGCCAGTCCCAATATGAAAAACAATGTCTGGGATATAAAAAAACTACAGACCAATTGTCCACAGAGGTGTCTAGGAATGGAGGCGAATCCGTCTTTATCATACAAATACATACTTTAATTGTGATGTAATAAGTTTCATTTTATGAGGCTTTATGTAATTGAGATAACTTTAGTAAACAGTCGGTATTTGGTTTATATAGGAATTGATTCGATTAAATGGGAAATGCCACGAATCACGTTAAAATGCTTTTAAGCGATTCTTATATTTTCATTATTTTCCCGTCGCTATAGTATTAGCAATGGTGTGCCTTGGGAGAATGGTAATGATAAAAAAAAAGTACAAGAGAAACCACTGCAGTCAATGTGTTTAGAAAATTATTTACATATTTGAAAAATAAACACCTGGGTCATTCATAAAGCTTATCAATATCTTAAGTAAAAAATTATCAATTTTTTAAACTAATTTTTCAATTCGTTTTAAGACATCTACTTTATATTTTTAATAAATGCCACAGCTAAGAAATTGTCATAAAATAAATGCTTCGTAGAGTCTCTGAGAGGTTAATAAGGATATCTAAACATTTTAAATTTTGACTTGTAAGTAATACTTTCTGCTAAAGTTGCTTTATGAATACGGGCCCAGAGTATTAAATGACCCTTGTCAACACTCTAGCACCTTCATTTAGTTTTCGCTCTTTATCAAACTTGGTCATTCTTTATATTAATAAAAAGTCCATCAGTATCAGATAATAAACATCGGAGTTATGGCCCTTGATTTAATGAAATCTTTCTATATTTCAACACTCGAGCACCATTGTTTTTCATCCGATCTTTACCAAACTTGGTCAGAGTTTTAATTTTAGATTTTATATTCTATATATGATAATGATGTGATTCATGAACATTCTTGTTATTAAATGAGGCTTGTTTATTAAGTACAAATTGTATAAGATAATTTCTATGTAGAACACTTCTGGCTCTCGTTTACTTTGAGAGTCTTACATTTCAGTTACCAATCACACAACATAATTCCTGTTTATGTTCCTTAAGTTACTCAATATCGGACCTTCGTTATTTTAGCTGGTAGAGTGGTACAATGTAAAGAATGAAGTAACCAGGAATTCTAGCACTCATAATTAAATTCACATTACGTGGTCCGAGTATTAACTTTCATACCCCATCCAACCCTTTTTTCTCCAAGAAGCGAAAACGGGGTTGGCTGGGGTATGAAATCAAAACCTTAATTTCGGTTTTAAAACTTTGTATATTGTAAAATTAAGACATTTAATAGATAATTTTAAACAGGTTATCACATTTTTTCAGTAAAAAGTGTTTTTAGACATGTTTTATTGTCGAAATATCCATTAAAAATCCTGCTAATATGAGTGTTCTCATCGCTTAATGGAATTAAGGCAGGACCACGTAATGAGAGAAATAGCCTCAGTCATGCAATAAAGTCAGAAAATAACACCAAAAGAGATTTATAAGGCCACTCTCTGTTATACGTTTAATGGCTGAGGGCCGGATAATATAACTTAGGCCATAAGAATTTAATTACCTGGTTCTCAGGCCCGCCCGCATGTCTTTTTTTGGTGCCGCATTGCCGATTTTATCTCAAAAGTAATAAAATAAAAATTGGAAATGCGCTACCAAAATTTCGAAAAAAAAATCCGCATCCAAGTTCGTTCCGGTTTTTACATGCAACTACCTCAGGGGAATCCCCTTGTGGGTAGACTGGTGCGCGGCCGACTATCTGCCGCTCTGCTCGCTAGCTTGTGAGTGTTGCAGTCGTACGGGTAACAGTCTAGGAGTCAGACGCTTGATAGGCTTGGAACTAGTAGGTGCTACAGAACAGGCGATTTATTCAAGCGTCTAATCGACAAAGTCTCACAACAACATGCAATAATGGCGGTGTCATCGCGATTGAAGTTCATGCGTGATCTAATACAAATATACGGACTTATTGTCATTGAAAGAAGCATAAGTCGTGAAAAAATGATAAGGTAATGATCGACAATTGAGATGAGCTGATCCAACTGGTTATTGCACACGTATTTCGAGATATTTTGCATCAATACATGTATTGGAATTAAAAGTTTGGATAATAAAAAAATCGCCCGCGTGTCTGTTGACCACTGTAAAATTGTAAAAAAAAAATGCGCCCGCCCGGATCTCTTCTCAGAAAAAGTGGCCTGAGAACCAGGTAATTAATTTGTTGTGGCCTTGCACCAAACACTTTATTTTTCATTTTGAGCAAAGCTAAAGAAATTGTTCTAAAATTTATAAAAAGGACTATAAACCTTAGTAGTTTCCATTGCTGCCGAACAGAATGGAACATTTGGCACAATCAAATGAATTGATTTGATATGAATTTTATGTTTAATTTAGTGCACTGAAAGGAGAATATGTATGTGGGCGGATTAATATCAGGCGGATTAATATCAATATCGCTTTTAACAATCGTTCAGTCATATATCATGACGGTGTCTAATTGTAGCAGTGAACTCAATACTCAACTTCACAGTGCTGCCTCACTGGAATACCTTGTCATATACACACAACATGATACCACACCCAATCTGTTATACTAACACCGGGCTGACAAGTCTGTTTGTACTTACACCGGGCTGACAAGTCTGTTTGTACTAACACCGGGCTGACAAGTCTGTTTGTACTTACGCCGGGCTGACAAGTCTGTTTGTACTTACGCCGGGCTGACAAGTCTGTTTGTACTTACACCGGGCTGACAATTAAGTCTGTTATACTTACACCGGGCTGACAAGTCTGTTTGTACTTACACCTGGCTGACAAGTCTGTTTGTACTTACACCGGGCTGACAAGTCTGTTTGTACTTACACCGGGCTGACAAGGCTGTTTGTACTTACACCGGGCTGACAAGTCTGTTTGTACTTACCAGGGCTCAATCTACAGGGCGATTCGGGCGAAGAACGCGCCCGCGATCTCTTGACTTCCCCTTGGCAGCACATCAAAGCGAAGTTCAAGTCGCCGAAATTTTTTAAAAAAAACATTTTTTATTTTTATTTTTTTTTTTTTTTTTTTTTTTTTTTAAAAAAGGTACAGTATAGTAATAAATCCATTATCATAGAAATTTGCATCAATATTTCAAGCTCATATTGTAGAGTAAAAAGAATTAGTGTGCATTACACTGTATTCACTGCACTGCGATATACATGGTGATGACTATTCAACCGTTGTCTACGTATACACGTCGCGTGAAGTCTCCCTAAATTCTCTCCACTTCTCCCTAAAATCACTTGAGGGAGAAGTGACTTCTCCCTCAATTCCTTGCCTAGATTGAGCCCTGCTTACACCGGGCTGACAAGGCTGTTATACTTACACCGGGCTGACAAGTCTGTTATACTTACACCGGGCTGACAAGTCTGTCATACTTACACCTGGCTGACAAGTCTGTTATACTTACACCTGGCTGACAAGTCTGTAATACTTACACCGGGCTGACAAGTCTGTTTGTACTTACATTGGGCTGACAAGTGTGTTTGTACTTACACCGGACTGACAAGTCTGTTATACTTACACCGTGCTGACAAGTCTGTCATACTTACACGGGGCTGACAAGTCTGTCATACTTACACGGGGCTGACAAGTCTGTTATACTTACACCGGGCTGACAAGCCTGTTATACTTACACCGGGCTGACAAGTCTGTTATACTTGCACCGGGCTGACAAGTCTGTTTGTACTTACACCGGGCTGACAAGTCTGTTTATACTTACACCGGGCTGACAAGTCTGTTTGTACTTACACCGGGCTGACAAGTCTGTTTGTACTAACACCGGGCTGACAAGTTTGTTTGTACTTACACCGGGCTGACAAGTCTGTTTGTACTTACACCGGGCTGACAAGTCTGTTTATATTTACACCGGGCTGACAAGTCTTGTTATACTTACACTGGGCTGACAAGTCTGTTATACTTACACCGGGCTGACAAGTTCTAGAACTATATTATGCTGAATGTCAAGCGAAGGTCCAGCTTCTGGTTCCATTTTTATGAAATCTTTGGTATGACCCAGCCGGGGATGGAACCCACAACCTCCCACATGCCACGCGGATGCTCTATCACTAAGTCACGCCACAGTTAGGAGAAACAAATTGTAAATGAAATGCACGGGGCTCAAAGAGTCCTGCAAGGTATACTGCAATGCGCAGAGAGGCATCTGTGCATTGTACGGGGCTCAACGAAATCTTTATAAGATATACTGTAATGGGCCTGGCACGAGGCTCAGAGAGCCCTCCAAGGTATATGTAGCAACGTGCATTGCACGAGGCTTAGAGAGGTCTCCAATGTATACTGTAATGGGCATGGCACGAAGCTCAGGGAGGTCTCCAAGGTATATGCTGCAACATGCATTGCACGAGGCTTAGAGAGGTCTCCAGGGTATACTGTAATGGGCATAGCAGGAGGATCAGAGAGCCCTCCAAGGTATACTGTAATGGGCATGGCACGAAGCTCAGAGAGGCCTCCAAGGTATACTGTAACTGAAGTTTTACAATGATTGCATGCAATTGATATAAAAGGCACAACAGCTTTCAGACAAACCTGATGTGGAATAAAGCAATTGTAACTAGTTTGCCAACCTTTTATTTTGTCTTTTATGATGAAATATGAGACAAGCATAGCAGCAGTAATATCAGCATGTGGAGTCCTAGCATTAATAACACAGTTAGTGAAAACAAGTGAAATACTCTCACTTTCTCATGCTAAAGGAAATTTGATTTGTGTTGTTGTTGTTTTTTAAGACAGTGAAAACTGCCTTACACTAGGAAGGCTGATGATCTCAAGCAGTTGAATGTTATCTCTCACGGAGTTCAGTTCGCTGCCCGTAATAACTGTTCTGTAACACAGTATACAAACTGCATTTCATGTTCTATTTGGAAGAAGTAAAGTTATGTTGTCGAGCTACAATTAAGCCTGAAGCATGATGAGCCTTGGCTAAATTCAGTATTCTCCAGATCTCATGAAATATTTAAGACGAAGCTAATTGGAAAAAGCATTCCCAAATGTTTCAGATCAAAAGATAAAGTTTCATTTTTCATTTCTGTTAAGATCATTAGTGTGTATTTCCTCTCATTGTTTCCTATTGTATTGGTAGTTTTGAATTTATTCTTCAGACAAGAACCGGAAGGATGGAGGGACAAAGCAGCGACTATATAATTATGATCACCTGGAATTGTTTCGAGAGAATAAAATTTGTTACTTCTCTATAATACTAAAGGGAAACACATGCGTTCTAAGGAAAATATTTTCATTTATGGATCAATTATATGTTCTTGTATATGAATTGCAACATAAATGATGATGATAGAAATAAAATCGGTATTGGATTGGAGCCATCTGATCAACTGGTCGTTAATGTTGGTCTCATTCTGTCAGTTGTCACAGATTTATTGGAATAATAAATAGAAACCGCTGGAACCCTCAGGAAAGTGTTCAATGAGAGAGATTTCTTATCTGTAAATTGAAACTTCTTTTTATTTGTTTTCCTTATTGGTAAGACACAATCATAAAACACAGTGATAGGTTTTGCAGTAATAATGGGTCCGTTCAGGGTTCTCCCATCGGTTACCGAAAGCACTTTCGGTAGCCATCGGCTACCATCGGTCACCGTCGTTTGCCGATAGGTAGAACGTTGGTAAATAATCTTCCCGCGACTCTACACCTGAGGTAGTATCGGTGGCCTCGTTGATACCAAATGTTACCATCGATGGCCATTGGTAACCAACGTGGTTGCCGATGGGAGAACCCTGAACGAACCCAATGATGCACACTGTCAGTCCGGATAATATAATTATATGGAGTACAAAAACACCTCAGATTTGTCTAATGGTCTTCTCCTGTGACATAAAATATTTTATCTTTACTTTTTAGTTGGGTTTAAAATCTCATTAGAGCTGGTGTAATTTTGTTGTAAAACTGCTGTTTAAATAAATATTATTGGACTTGACTGTACCAGAGCATATACTGATAGACCTGAGTCATGTGATATCACTCCACCAAAGCTAGCTGAGAGAATTTGACAACACTTCACAGAGTTATTTATACAGGAGCTTTACTAAAGTGGTCAATGTGGTATAAGTTGTCCACTGGCAGCCATCTCCGTTTGTCAGTGTGGTATCAGTTGTCCACTGGCAACCATCTCCGTTTATGTAGGAACATGTTGTGGTTGCTACTCCTCTGCTTTTAAACAGAAACACTGCAGATGATATCCATGGTACTTAATGAAATTATATTCGTGAAAAATTCAATATGGCCTCCATGGCTAAAAATAGATTAAACAAATCTAAGTTTGTTATCCCTACTCTCTCTTAAAGAAGGGGTATTGATATTGAACCTTTATTGAAGTGACCACAATTAACATGTATTTAATCCAGCACCCAAAATGGCCACCGGCAGCCATCTTTGTTTATTTAGAATTGAATAAAAAAATAATCTTATTCTTGCTACTTCACCGAAACATTTATTTTGATCTTCATTAATTTTCAGAGGAACATTGTGAGGGGTGAGTGGAAAACTATTGGAACTATATATAAAGAAAGAAAAAGATACGATAGTTTCACACTAAACCCTATTTATTTATTTGTTTATTTGAATATGCTGTCAAGTTCAAAAGAGAATTTGAACTTCGATGGCTAAAATAGGAAAGTTGTCATATCTTAGAGAGATGATTAAATTGTGTCGTGTTCTTCTAGTATAGCTTGGTCTTTGTCATTTTGTAGTCAAAAATATTCTGACATCAGGGGAATTAATGATGGCTATGGTGGCATATAACTGCTGTCGTGATAATTTAGTCGAGAGACTTTTTTCGGCTATTAAGACGACTTTTAAGCCGTTATAAGTCGACTTATAAGAAAAACTACTCCAAAAAGTATCGTGACAAATTTCTTTGCTAACTCGCTGTAAAGTCGCGATAATACTCTGGAATGACAGTCAAGTTAGACTGCTACACAGCATTGAGTGAAACGAGACATTCGCAGGGAAGGAGTCTATCCCATGCCTTAAAATCCGAGTGATCCGAAGATTAAAAACTAACGTGACATATTAATTGAGCATGTCACTTTAGAGCATTATCATGACTTCATGGTTAAAGTTTGTCGTGATACTTAGGCCTTTTTTTTTTTTAATGACTTGGTTTACGGATCCGCCGAGTCTAATTCTCCCGTTTTGGAGAGAATTTTTTTTTGTACTTTTCCCTCTTTTAAATTTTTTTTTTTTTAATTTTTTTTTTTCCATTGTGTCAAGGACTAGAATTCCGTGCAAGTTTTTCCCGCTATATTCGTTTGTTGTATCCTACATTTGTTGTCATTCATTCAAGTTAGACATGCTCGGTTATCTAAAGTATGCTATTAAACATGGATTTCGATAGGGATCTACGAAAAGTGATGTTCGATTTTTGATTCTCTCCCCCTTTTTGACTTAGAACGTCAACATTTTGCTTGTAATTTTTTCTCTCAATTTCCCCAGAGTATTTTTATTTTTTTTGCGACCTCCTGACGTAATTTTTCCAGAAAAAATCTGTAAACCAAGTTATTAAAAAAAAGAGGCCTTATCTAGACTTTGTTCTTATAAGTCGACTTAGAAGGGCTTAAAAGTCTTCTTATAATAACTGAAAAAAGCTCATGACTAAATTATCTCGACGGCAGTTATATGCCACCATAGATAGCACTGAAGAGTTATCGATGTTTTGATGCAAATTTACGACAGTTGAGTTATATGTGAACATGTTTGCTTTAATAATGAGGATTCTGGTTCCCTGGTAAAGCATGACGTGTGAGGCAAGATTGCCATTTCAGAGATCAATTATAATGAGGATTCTGGTTCCCTGGGTAAAGCATGATGTGTGAGGCAAGATTGCCATTTCAGAGATCAATTATAATGAGGATTCTGGTTCCCCGGTAAAACATGACTGTGTGAGGCAAGATTGCCATTTCAGAGATCAATTATAATAAGGATTCTGGTTCCCCAGTAAAGCATGACTGTGTGAGGCAAGATTGCCATTTCAGACATCAATTATAATGAGGATTCTGGTTCCCGTGGTAAAGCATGACTATATGAGCAAAGATTGCCATTTCAGAGATCAATTATAATGAGGATTCCGGTTCCCGGGGTAAAGCATGACTGTGTGAGACAAGAATGCTATTTCAGACATCAATTATAAAGAGGATTCTGGTTCCCCGGTAAAGCATGACTGTGTGAGGCAAGATTGCCATTTCAGAGATCAATTGTAGAGAGTAAATAGAGGGAGAAAGTGGCCTGAAAGTAGACAAACATGATGAGAACGCATCCTCGGAGATTAACCACGGAGTGTAACTGTGTCATATTGTGATGAGAGAAACAGACAGGCATGGTGATGAGAATGCACCCTCAGAGATTAACCACAGAGTGTAACTGTGTCATGTTGTGATGAGAGAAACAGACAGGCATGGTGATGAGAAGCACCCTCAGAGATTAACCACGGAGTGTAACTGTGTCATGTTGTGATGAGAGAAACAGACAGGCATGGTGATGAGAAGCACCCTCAGAGATAAACCACGGAGTGTAACTGTGTCATGTTGTGATGAGAGAAACAGACAGGCATGGTGATGAGAAGCACCCTCAGAGATTAACCACGGAGTGTAACTGTGTCATGTTGTGATGAGAGAAACAGACAGGCATGGTGATGAGAAGCACCCTCAGAGATAAACCACGGAGTGTAACTGTGTCATGTTGTGATGAGAGAAACAGACAGGCATGGTGATGAGAAGCACCCTCAGAGATTAACCACGGAGTGTAACTGTGTCATGTTGAACTGTGTCATGTTGTGATGAGAGAAACAGACAGGCATGGTGATGAGAATGCATCCTCAGAGATAACACAGAGTGTAACAATGTCATGTTGAACTGTGTCATGTTGTGATGAGAGAAACAGACAGGCATGGTGATGAGAAGCACCCTCAGAGATAACACAGAGTGTAACAATGTCATGTTGAACTGTGTCATGTTGTGATGAGAGAAACAGACAGGCATGTTGATGAGAATGCATCCTCAGAGATAACACAGAGTGTAACTGTGTCATGTTGAACTGTGTCATGTTGTGATGAGAGAAACAGACAGGCATGGTGATGAGAAGCACCCTCAGAGATAACACAGAGTGTAACAATGTCATGTTGAACTGTGTCATGTTGTGATGAGAGAAACAGACAGGCATGTTGATGAGAATGCATCCTCAGAGATAAACCACAGAGTGTAACTGTGTCATATTGTGATGAGAGAAACAGACAGGCATGGTGATGAGAAGCACCCTCAGAGATAACACAGAGTGTAACAATGTCATGTTGAACTGTGTCATATTGTGATGAGAGAAACAGACAGGCATGGTGATGAGAATTCACCCTCAGAGATAAACCACAGAGTGTAACAATGTCGTGTTGAACTGTGTCATGTTGGGATGAGAGAAACAGACAGGCATGGTGCCGGAAATGTACATTTAGAGATCTAATGCAGAGAAACATTTATGCCCTGTTATATAGAGACAAGTGTAGAATGTACCGTCAGTGCCCTGCTACTGTTGTGCCACAAGACAAGACCAATGTCGGTAACTCTAGGGGCTTCATTTTATGGTAAACATGCTGCCTGGAGAAAAAATCACACATTTGGTACTGACCTATAAGGATGTAATCTTTGACCAGTCAGGGTCATTCTGTGATGAAAGTAGCAACTATAAACGATATTGTAGCATGGTCGGTGACATTTCCTTTGATGAATGCAGAGCATTAAATCGTTTACAACTACCAGATATTGGAATTTAGAGTACGGTCACTATGATGTCACAGTGTTACTAAGTACACCATGCTACAAAAAAGATAGAGTCTGTCTCAGCTTGTTGGTTATTTAAACACTTTGATTGGCTACGCCCATCTCGGTGTTTAAATAAGCCAACTCGCTGAGACCAGACTCTATCTATTACTTAAAAGAGGACAAAGGTTCTTTTGAACAGGAAACAAAATGACTATGAGATACCTCTTACATTGAATTTGAAGTCGGTAGCTTTCCTGATCAATAACAAACGGATACCAAGTACTTAATGTGCTTAATAAAACGTAAGTTAGTCATCAGTACCCTCAACGTGACAAGCTAATCGTGAACTGCATCAAAATTTAAATAGCACATACCTCCACTCAAACATTGTTAATATAATTTAAATCTAGGGAGATTTCCACAGACAATTTTGCTGCAGTCTTCCTCAAAGTCATCCAGTACTGTGGAATCGATTGATTAGATGACTCCATAATGAATTTGTAATTCTTTTATGTGTTCTCTAATGTGCATGTTAACATTTTGCAATTATTGAAAAACATACGTCTCTGAAACTGTATACCATAAAAAATATAATACAGCATGTGACAAGTTTTAACTGTTTTTCAACTGAAAATTCTGGTTTATTACATTGGTGAATGTTGTTTGGCGGGCAGGCGGTCAGACGTTATCAAACTCATAGTTTCCACGAAATAACTTGAGTTAGGAATGAGATATTGGAATGAAATTTGGTATGTAGGTACTTATATGGAAAGGAAGCTTGTTTGTTTGAATGTTTTTTCATGTCATTTTAGCACATGTTAGGCCATATAATTATGACGGTCATTTTTTAGCTCTACTGATCAGAGATCAGCAGAGCTTATGCCGTGGTGCGTCGTCCGTCGTCCGTCTGTCCGTAAACTTTTTTTTGTAGCGACAACTCCTCTGAAACTACTGAATGGATTTTCATGAAACTTTACAGAAATGTTGCCCATGAAGTCTAGTTGATCCTAGCAAAAATTCATGTTGATGAGAAATCCAAGATGGCCGCCAAATCTAAAAATAGGTTTTTAAAAAACAAGTTTGTAGCGACTACTTCTTGAAAACTATAAGTGATATTGATATGGGACTTTTTGTAAAATGATCAGCATGACATGATGGTTATCAGAGTCAAACATTATTTTGATTCGACGTTAAACATGGCTGCCAGTGGCCATCTTTGTTTACATAGAGTTATATAATGAAAACTTGTAGCGACTACTCCTCTGAAACTACTTGACGGATGTTCATGAAACTTCACAGGAATGTTGCTCTTGATGTCTTATTGATCCTAGCAAAATTTCAGGTCGGCCGGAAATTCAAGATGGCCGCCACGGCTAAAAATAATATTTGAAAAAACAAGTCTGTAGCGACTACTTCCTGAAATCAAAATCAATCAGTAGAGCTTCAAGGTCATTGACCTCTTGTTTGTGGTAGTTGCAGACCCACCCATTTTTCCTGGGTAGAACCAGTACTGTATACCTCCTGCTATTCATAAGAATCAACACTTCCTCATTCAAGAGCTCCCAGTGGGATTCGAACCCGCAGCAGTGAGAGGCTAGAAAGTTTTAGATGCAGTGTATTTACTGTCCCGGATGCACTTAGGATTGCATTTGAGATCACTGGGGTCAAAGGTAGATGTTACAAAAAAACAGAAAAATAGTTTCTGGGCAATAACTTAGTTAAAAATGAGGTATCAGAATGAAACTTTGTGTGTATGTAGCCACTAGCACTTGAGCCGCAAATATTACATATATATATTTTTTTTAAAACTACGATACCCCTACTGTCTATATAAGCATATGGCAGTGAAGCGTGTTTGACACCAAGTTGACCAACCTCGTTTCGAAGTCTGTATCTTTGTCAAATTACCAAATTGATTCATATCCTGTGCACCATTAGTTAGATCTGATGCCCACATTTATCACAGTATATTCAGTTCGTACAAAAAAGCACTCTGTGGGGAGAAATTACATTTCCTACATATGTTTACTTACGGTTGTATGTAAAAAAAGTGATCCGATAGACGATTTTACTTAAAGTTGGTAATTATACCCCACACAAAGTGAAGTGGCGGCTATATAGGAATCAGCTTGTCTGTCCCGTCCCATAACACATATTTGCTGCGACCCGTAACACATTTGTATTACTTGCATTCCTCAAACAGTTTTGAATGGGTTGTTCCCAAACTGCATATGCACATAACAACTGATGGCGTTACGTCCCTCTACATCACCCATTGTTGATTGCCTAATTAATTACAGAATTATGGCCCATTGTTCGACTTAAAATTTAAGCGGGGTATTCATCACCTTCCGTGATAGTTTTAATTGTTGTTTGTATACTACCTTAAAAGTACCGTTTAAAAAGTACCATTTAGTCGAAAATTTACCCAACCGTGGTCATAACTTGAAAAGTTTTTGACCTATGTTCATAAAACTTCACACACACCTTCATCTTAACCCAAGGAATGTCGCTCGTTACACATGTCCAGTAACGCTGACTTATTTTAGCTATGTTATGCCGCTTTTCATAAAACATTAACCTGTAACCTAATCAAACTCATAACTGAAATAAGCACATGGCAGGCGACACAAGTGTTCCCTGGACCCCCCCCCCCCCCCCCCCCCCCCCCCCCCCCCCCCCCCCCCCCCCCCCCCCCCCCCCCCCTGCGAAACTCTGTTCTTATACTCAAGATACAGTTCATGAACAGTTCTAGAACATTAAGAACAGTTCATGAACTGTTCTTGATTCATTGTTCTAGAACATATGTTCTTAATATGTTCTTGAACACTTTCAAGAACTATTGAAGAACATTTCAAGAACTTTAATTTTTCTTAAGATATTCTTGAAAGGTTCTTGAACAAGTTTAGAACAGTTCAAGAACCTTTAAATAGAGAAAATGTTCTAAAAATGTTCTTGAACAATTTCAAGAGCAAATCAAGAACAGTTTAGGAACTTCAGGAGTTCCTGAACTGTTCTTAATTTGTTCTTGAACAATTTGAAGAACAAATGAAGAACCGTTCAGGAACTTCAAGGGTTCTTAAACCGTTCTTAAACCATTCTTAACTCTAAGTGTTCTTAAATGTTAAGCACTAATTAAGAACAATTTAAACCCTTGAAGTTCCTAAACTGTTCTTCATTTGTTCTTGAAATTGTTTAAAAACAGTTTTAGAATATCTTCTCTATTTAAAGTTCTTTCAATGTTCTTAAAATGTGAACTAAATTCCTTTAAATAGGAAATGTAATTAAGATGTGCTTAAAATATCTACAAATGTGTTATCTTAATAGGAATGTCGCTACAAATCGATTACATCTGTGCAAATGTAAATATACATTAAATTAGTAAGCAAGTCACAATATTAACCACCTAATAAACTATTGTGATCTTCCATTATTAGTCACACTACTTACTGATACAGCATTTGAAAAAGGCATTATTTTTGTAATGCTGACAGGCACAGGTATTATAAAGAAATATGAAATTTCTTTGTTTTAAGTAGCTTGAACACACCCCAAGTATACATGGATGGCTTTTTCTGGGACATGAAAACAATTATCCATAAACTTGGTATAAAAAGACATTTATTTTGTAGCACTTAAGTTTTGTGTTGATTAAATTAAAGTTCAAAAGTTTCGAATCTTTTGAGTATTTTTCCACAAAACAACATAATTTTATTACACTATTTCCAGAACAGGTTTTTCCATAACAAACTGAATGTTTATGAATGTTGTTTAATGGCTCATCAACACAGTATAGATTATAAGAAAAATTACAGTTCTTGAAATGCTCTTCAATAGTTCTTGAAAATGTTCAATGTTCAAGAACATATTAAGAACATGTTCTAGAACAATGACTCAAGAACAGTTCAGGAACTGTAAGAACAGTTCAGGAACTGTTCTTAATGTTCTAGAAATAATCATGAACTGTTCTTGAGTATAAGAACAGAGTTTCGCAGGTGTTCATCTTCATTAATTAAACAAATATATACTACTATTAACAAACAAATATATGATCATTATTGCATGAACAGTTTAATATAATAACATTATCTGGAGTTTAAAAGCCCATGTCTTCATTTATATTTGCAAAGAAAGTAGGTAAAGAATATATGACACCTGAGTGTGATTCTGACAAAATTGCAAATAAAATGCAAATGCCATTCTTTTGAGTTTTTGGCGGTAAAATGGCAGTCCAACTGAAGATTGTGCTTGCATCATTTAATGATTAAATGTAAGTGTTTTGTGATAATACTTAAATTACTTATTGTGTCAAAACATCTTCTGTATTTAATAGTTGTATTTGAAAGATGAAATTTCTAAATGTAGTCTTTAGAAACAGTATTTTAAAATGAAATCCCTATTGTCATGTGTTTTCGCGGATTGACTTTCTTTTTTTGTTGCTGACAGAAAAATGGTATTCAGCACTGCAGATATTATTTTATTTCAGTATCATATGTAACATTTCAACAAGTATGACCAGGCATTCTGAAGGTTCAATTAATGAATCGTTCTTTAACTGTTATGTAGGTTAAATTAGTGGCCAAGGGAGTTCTTGAACTGTGCAGGAACTGTTCTGGATAGATTGTTCAAGAACGGTTCTTGAACTGTGCTTCATCTGTTCTTGAGCAGTTCTAGAACGGTGCATGAATGTTAAATGAGACAAAATTTCTAGAACTTATGTTCAAGAACAGTTCTAGAACTATCTTACTGGAACTGTCCAAGAACAGTTCCAGTACAGATCATTCTGGAACAGTTCTAGAACAGTTTCAGTACAGATAGTTCTAGAACTGTGCTTCATCTGTTCTTGAGCAGTTCTAGAACGGTGCATGAACGTTAAATGAGACAAAATTTCTAAACTTATGTTCAAAAACAGTTCTAGAACTATCTTACTGGAACTGTCCAAGAACAGTTCCAGTACAGATCATTCTGGAACAGTTCTAGAACAGTTCCAGTACAGATAGTTCTAGAACTGTGCTTCATCTGTTCTTGAGCAGTTCTAGAACTGTGCATGAACGTTAAATGAGACAAAAATTCTAGAGATTATGTTCAAGAACAGTTCCAGTACAGATAGTTCTAGAACTGTTCTAGAACAGTTCCAGTACAGATCATTCTGTAACAGTTCTAGAACAGTTCAAGTACAGATAGTTCAAGAACTGTTCTTGAACATAAGTTCTAGAACTTTTCTTGAACATAAGTTTTAGAAATGTTCTTGAACATAAGTTCTAGAAAATTTGTCTCATTTAACGTTCACATACTGCTCTAGAACTGTACCAGAACAGATTAGGTACAGTTCTTGAACAACCTATCCAGAACAGTTCAAGAATTGTTCATGCACAGTTCTAGAAAATTTCGCAGGGGCCTTCTTGTTATATAGTTTGTCTAATTCCTTTAGAGTACCCTTAAGTCGGTTAATTGTGAATGTACTTTTGTTTCTATCTTTAGAGCAGCCTTAAGTCGGTAAATTACATAAATTCGGTTGATTTACCATAATGTTGTAACATGCAATGAGTCCAAATAAGGAAGGGCAGGTGTTTCTGCAGAAGATTGCTTATTAATGGTGACAGCTTGGTGATAAATAGTCTCCATCAGATTGGCGCAATCTTCCTCTCAAATTTCCTGTCTTGTATTTTGTTAAGTGCAATTTTCCGCTGGAGATGTGGTTAATCCATACTTGGAACTGTGTCAGAATTCAATTGTTATTAAATTGTTTTTAAATTGTTTTTAAAAGGTTCAACATCAGATTATCTTGGTTTATTTAGAGCCACTCTAGTAGTGAGAGAGGAATGGTACATAGGAATCAAGGAAACTAACAATTACATAGCTCCAGATAAGCTGCATATCTGCGTTATTTAGAGCCACTCTAGTAGTGAGAGAGGAATGGTACATAGGAATCAAGGAAACTAACAATTACATAGCTCCAGGTAAGCTGCGTATCTGCGTTATTTAGAGCCACTCTAGTAGCGAGAGAGGAATGATACATAGGAATCAAGGAAACTAACAATTACATATCTCCAGATAAACTGCGTATCTGCGTTATTTAGAGCCACTCTAGTAGTGAGAGAGGAATGATACATAGGAATCAAGGAACTAACAATTACAGAGCTCTAGATAAACTGCGTATCTGCGTTATTTAGAGCCACTCTAGTAGTGAGAGAGGAATGATACATAGGAATCAAGGAAACTAACAATTGCATAGCTCCAGATAAGCTGCGTATCTGCGTTATTTAGAGCCACTCTAGTAGTGAGAGAGGAATGATACATAGGAATCAAGGAAACTAACAATTACATATCTCCAGATAAATTGCGTATCTGCGTTATTTAGAGCCACTCTAGTAGTGAGAGAGGAATGATACATAGGAATCAAGGAAACTAACAATTACAGAGCTCTAGATAAACTGCGTATCTGCGTTATTTAGAGCCACTCTAGTAGTGAGAGAGGAATGATACATAGGAATCAAGGAAACTAACAATTGCATAGCTCCAGATAAGCTGCGTATCTGCGTTATTTAGAGCCACTCTAGTAGTGAGAGAGGAATGATACATAGGAATCAAGGAAACTAACAATTACATAGCTCCAGATAAGCTGCGTATCTGCGTTATTTAGAGCCACTCTAGTAGTGAGAGAGGAATGATACATAGGAATCAAGGAAACTAACAATTACAGAGCTCCAGATAAACTGCGTATCTGCGTTATTTAGAGCCACTCTAGTATTGAGAGAGGAATGATACATAGGAATCAAGGAAACTAACAATTGCATAGCTCCAGATAAATTGCGTATCTGCGTTATTTAGAGCCACTCTAGTAGTTAGAGAGGAATGATACATAGGAATCAAGGAAACTAACAATTACATAGCTCCAGATAAGCTGCGTATCTGCGTTATTTAGAGCCACTCTAGTAGTGAGAGAGGAATGATACATAGGAATCAAGGAAACTAACAATTACATAGCTCCAGATAAGCTGCGTATCTGCGTTATTTAGAGCCACTCTAGTAGTGAGAGAGGAATGATACATAGGAATCAAGGAAACTAACAATTACATAGCTCCAGATAAGCTGCGTATCTGCGTTATTTAGAGCCACTCTAGTAGCGAGAGAGGAATGATACATAGGAATCATGGAAACTAACAATTACATAACTCTAGATAAGCTGCGTATCTGCGTAATTAACGCAAATAAATGAGACAAAAAATGCAAAAGATTTCGATCAGTGCTTATTAAAAAAATGTGGAAAAAAAAAGAAAGTAAAACATAAAAGATCTATTTCAATGAGTAGCGAAATATAAATATACAGCGTTTAACATGCCTATCTCCATCTTCAGAATTTATGATAAGTTCTATTGTAGAACTGTTCCATACTCATCACTCTTGTGTAGAATATATCCAAGTACTATATCATGCAAGACTCGATTAGATCATATTCAGAACAAATCTACGCTTGACAAAACCAACATTTCATAGACGGTGTCAGGTTTATCTTAAAACATGTTGAAATAATGAATACCGGCTAATTATTAGGTACTGTAATCCAGTCTGTGTATTTATATCCTATCCATTTTTCCCGTAAAAAATACGAAAACAAGCATTCTCGGGCGGAAAAAAAGGTATAAACAACGATCACAACGTAAATAAAATTATGAGTCGTCTTTCTATGAATGAAGACAATTCTTCTGAGTCAATTTTTTGGCAAATGGTGTTTGATTTCATTGACCAAAGTGTCGCAAAGTGAAAAAAGAAACACAAACAAAACAAAACATACACACATGCATAACTGGACAATTTAGTTGAAACTGTACAATTTATAATAACTCCGAGTAATTGAAGAAAAAAAAGCAAATGTGTACAAAGGAAGGATAATAATATTGATAAGAAAAAATGATTGGAGTAAAAAAAAAAATAAGGGTAAAAAACCTAATAGTAAAATCCTTATCTAGAGCTCTGATTATTATATATGTATGATTCTGTCAGATGCTGTGAGGATACACACAGGACCTCCCCATCTGACGTACATCTACCATTATTAGTATAGGAAATATTAAAACAACTGTTAAACAAATTCTGCATTGTTCTTTTTTTTAGAATATTTAAATAATTTATTTCTAAATGAAAATAATAAAAGTCGTCTGCACACAGAAATCAAGTCACTATAATGACATGTGACTTGGATTCTACCAGACGTCTTCATTTTCCTAATGAAGGAGTGTCCATGATTTTCATAATTGGCACAATAATATGGTATATTTGTTGTAAAAATATTGAGTGTCAGAGCTTCTTGTTGGCAGTTGATTCCTCTTTTAACCCTTAACCCACTACATATATGTAATGGACTGTTCTTTCTTTGAATAAAGACCATTCCATTTATGTGACAAAGGAGTGTTTTGGGGGAAATGACTGATTAGCAGGCTGATCTGGGTTTACAATGGACGCAAAGGCTATTATAGTCGTGCTTAGCGGGTTAAGGGTTAAAACACTTTTTAAAGCAACCGCAGACATAAAAAATTACTGAACACACCCTGCACTCAGGTAGTACTGGAGAGCCATTGTTCAATGATTTTTTTCAGCCTTTTGGGAATGGTACCGGTATCCATTTAATTCGGAAAATTCGCGTCATTTTGCCTTAATTTGGGAATTTTTCACTATCGAACAAAAGCAATTGTGTATGGTTAAATACATTGCTAACACATTACCATGACTGTATACATTCGCTTGTAGTATTTCATTACCCTCACCTAAAAGAATCTAGTTCTCCACTTCTTCTCTTCATTACGTGGTCCGAGTATTAACTTTCATGCCCCATCCAACCCCGTTTCCAAGAAGCGAATATGGGGTTGGATGGGGTATGAAATAAAACCTTAATTTCGGCTTAAAAGGTTTGCATATTGTAAAATTAAAACATGTAATAGGTAATTATCAACAGGTTATCGCATTTTTTTACAGTAAAAAATATTTTTAAATGCGTTTTATTGTCGAAATATCCGTTATAAGATCCTGCTAATATAAGCTTTCCCATTGCTTAATGGAATTAAGGCGGGACCACGTAATGTAAATAAAGTCTCACTCAAAATATTTAATATATATATAATATGTTGGGTTTTTTTTGATTGGGAGTTTTTTCACATATTTGCCATTGGGAATGGTACCGGTTTTCGGTACCATTTATATAAGGAAATAAAAAACTGTTGTTTTTTTGCTGTGTGTTTGACTGTGACATATAGCTTGTGTTCTCAGTGTCTGCTCTTGACGAAACTTGTAGAAAAGGAATCATGCAGTAGAGAAGATTGTAAAATTAGCTGACTTTTTTTTCACAGTTTGAACCTTGTTAGTACTTACATTGTAGGATTGATATGGGTGGGTGGGGTGACATCTGTTTTAGATGACAAAAACAAACATTATGTTTTCGGTATATTAGTTGGCTGATTTCCTTTTGTTTCAGTTTATTTCTCCTGTATCCGGCACTCCGTCCCACTCCGTGACCGTATCAAATCCTCATTACCCGTACGATTAAAAGTAATGTTTAAATAGAAGTTACAAATGCATACCTTGTTTTTCAGGTGTATTTAAATCATTTAAACTAAATGAGTACATTAGTCATGCATAATACTTAATAATTACAAACCACATTTTCTCAAGGGCCTAGATCAGTAACCTTTTATTTGAAGTGGAACAAAGCAGGGGGGATTTATATCTCAACCTACACAAAAGGTATGGGCATAATAATACAGTATAAGATTAAGGATTAAAACTTAATAAATTCATAGACATTAAGGAGTAGCATTAAGTTTGGAAAAATATTGATTGTCTAAATGTGGATTTTCAATGTGTTTTATGCTGCACGAATTAGCTCAATGGTGAATAGAAAAACTATTTATTTGCGCTATTTTTACCTATGGCATTCGTTGTATGACACCTACATATTCTGTAATCATTGTATCACATTCTAGATCCTTACCCATTCATATTTTAAAATCTGGGCCGAATTGTTAAGAATGCAGAAAATCAGATTTTAATTAATGTATCAAAATGCCTTGAATAATTTATAGCTTGCTGGAGTCAGATTTTCAAGAGAGAAGTTGTTGCCAGCGAAAACGTTCTCAACAAAGGTTGTCAGTGCCAGTCCCAGAATGGTCAATTCTCCCTCTCAACAAAGGTTGTCAGTGCCAGTCCCAGAATGGTTAATTCTCCCTCTCAACAAAGGTTGTCAGTGCCAGTCCCAGAATGGTTAATTCTCCCTCTCAACAAAGGTTGTCAGTGCCAGTCCCAGAATGGTTAATTCTCCCTCTCAACAAAGGTTGTCAGTGCCAATCCCAGAATGGTTAATTCTCCCTCTCAACAAAGGTTGTCAGTGCCTGTCCCAGAATGGTTAATTCTCCCTCTCAACAAAGGTTTTCAGTGCCAGTCCCAGAATGGTTAATTCTCCCTCTCAACAAAGGTTGTCAGTGCCAGTCCCAGAATGGTTAATTCACCCTCTATGACAAATACATCTGCATGTTTAATCATAATCCTGTAACTACAATATTTATCAATAAGGACAGAAGTGATAAACCATTAGCTTGGAGACCTTAGACCAAAACTCATGTGTAGTGCTATCTATATATTATGTTTCATTGTTCTAAAATTTTCCATCTCATTCTAATGTTTAAAGTTGAAACCAGAGGTGAAGAAGGTTTCCATTTTTAGTTTATCTATGATATAGTTATTATCCAGGATGAAGTTTTACTTATAAACCTGTAACTCCCCTCCATGGTTTATTACTGATAAAGACTGTGAAAAGAAGATTAAAAAGCGATGTAGACAAATTTTTCTCACCTTAAATTCACAAGAGAGTTTCTAGTTGTGCTGTCTGTGTACCATGTCAGACACTAGGTATCACTTTATCTGTCGGCATCCGTCATTGTCGTCAGCGTTGTCCAACCGTCCACCCGCCCGTCCTTCACATTTTAACCTGCCACCTTTGTAAACCTTGCCCATAACTTGAAAACTGTTTGACCTATGTTCATGAAACTTCACACACATCTTCAACTTAACCCAAGGAATGTCATTACACATGTCCAATAACTTCGACTTTCATTTTGACAGAGTTATGCCCCCTCTCATAAAACTTTATCCTGCAACCTATCCAAGCTCATAACTGGCCTTAACTTATAAAGTATTTCACCCATGTTCATGGAACTTCACACACATCTTCATCTTAACCCAAGGAATGTTGTTAACACATGTCCAATAACTCGTGACTTTCATTTTGGCAGAGTTATTCATAAACTTTAACCTGCATGCTAACCAGTTGAAGCTCATATAACTGGCCACAACTTAAAAAGTATTTGATCTATGTTCATGAAATGTTAAACTAATATTCATCTTATGGAATGTTGTGTCCTATGACCAATAACTCTGACTCTTATAAACTTTAACCTGCGACCTAACCTGGCTCATAACTTGGCAAAATATTGACCTATGATCATAAAACTTTATACAGATCTTCTTTATCTATTATTCAATGCCCTTGACATGTCCAATAACTCTGACTTTCATTTTCAGTGATAAAATTGGACCAATGAAACCAGTTATTTAAAACTCATTATATTCTCAGAACTCATAAGGGTTTTACTTGACATTGAGTAATGAGGTTCTTGAAATCCAGAAACACACAATCCTAATAACGAAATAAGTCTAAAATGATTTAATAGACTGTTTTACATGTATATCAGATACAATAGAAGCAAAAAATGACACCTCTGTGAAGATAAAAGATATTTTTTAAATCGGTAATAACCAAATACCCTAAATAATAGTCAGCAAATGAGTAATGCTTTTTTAGATGTATCTGAACTCTTACAAGGTTTTCAAATGTGTTATCTTAACTCGTACAACGTTTATAGAAACTCTGATACTCCAGTAATCTGTAATGGTATCTCAGAACAGCATCGTGTTACAGTTCTCAGTATTGATTCTCTATAATAATTTTAATATAGGCCAATTAGGTAATCGTGACCATTGTTCGAGTATTGATCATGAACTAGTCTGTATTTGTAGACCTTTCTCCTTCTGCAGGATACTCTCGTCCTTCTTATCGATCAGAGGGAGACGCACGTCACCGAACAATTAAAAATTTAAAAAAGTAGAAAGTGCAAGATTAGAATAGAGAAAATCGCTCTGGTATTTATGAAACGATGGTGGGGTTTATCATCATGGTTTATCATCATTGTTTATCATCATGGTTTATCATCATTGTTTATCTTCACATCATGGTTTATCATCATGGTTTATCATCATGGTTTATCATCATGTTATAATAGATATTTAAAAAGAAAAATGCATATATAAAAAAAAAAAGTCTTATTATTATTGAAAGGTTTAAGTTTAACATTGGTTTTATTTTCAGGTTGCCATACTTTAATGACAGCAAGACGATGTTGGGGAAAAATACATGTCCTGGTTCCGGACGTAAATGGTTCTCTCGGGCAAGGGACGGAAAGGCAAATTGGTGCAGATTTGGCGCAGAACACAAGCAACCTGTACTGCTGTCAACTGCTGGACATTGAGATCTTGTGTACAAATTTAAACCTTTAGTTGCTGTTATAATATGAAGCGGAGAATGATAACATATTTGACGTATAATTAGCAACAATTATTTATCTTTAACTCTTATGTACAGTTCAATCTTTGATTATCTTTTTAATATTTAACGCTATGTGGAGAAAGCAGCTTGTTTAATTCTTTCGGCGCCAAATTTCTGATAAAAAGGTTCGCCCGGCGTCAAATATATTATTCACCTCGAAGAAGTCTTGGGATGGTTAAATCCACTTATCATAAAATTCAGTGTAGTGAGCGGATCCTATCTGAAGCGGCCATATGACATCATTGGCTGGAATATGTTGCCATCTGCTGACAGTGGCACTGAAAGAGTTAACATAGAAGGAAATAACAGTTCAGTATTTATTTATCTTGCGTAACAAGTAAAGCGATCACTGTTATCTGACCAACATGACAGTCCGTAATGCGAATGAGCCCTATAACAGAATTACTATTTAGTTGGTCTAACTCAGATATTTTCTTTTGCCTGATTTGAATTTTTTTTCACCATATATTAATACTGCTGTAATAAATTATTTACTAGAGTTTCATCTTCATGCACCCCATTGTTGTTTCTCCTCCTGATTGACTCGCATTGATTACAGCTTGATTGCCAGTTCATTACAGGCACACAGTTAATTATCTCGTCTGTCGCTTTTGTTACTTTTTGATAGGAATAATAAAACCCTACTAGAAAAAAATGAATTGCATTTATAGTCGCACCAACAGCTATTAAAGGAAGGTCATTTAGCGACTTTCCAGCTTCCATTGGTGGAGGAAGACCCCAGGTGCCCCTCCGGGCAATTTACTTGGACGGGTGATCACCTGAGCCAGATAATTAGAAGGAAAAAAAATGGATGAAAATCTAAAAATTAACTTGTTGTTATAAGTTGTCTTTGCACATTATTATTGAGCTGTATATGACCGGCACCATTAGGTTTCTCCAGTGGGCAAGTCATTTTCCCCAAGCACACGTTTGATAGTAATAATAGGGCATGATCGGTTTCCCCTCTGGGGTGCCTCAAAATAACCTTTGATACTGTTTTGATGCTTGTAAATAAGATTTCAATTCAGAAAGATTTGAAAGTATATTTATTATCGCTCTATTGGAACATAATAATTAGTTTTTAAAAAAATAAAAATAAAGCCAATCTATCGACTCAAATTATAACAGTGTTACACAATATTATCATGCTTGGTCTCTGTTAAAGGAGATGCCCATGGTACTTGATGATGCCAGTTGTGAGCATGCTGTGATTTAATGGTTATATGTCTGCATGATTATATATTCTGTGTAACCACCCTTGTATTGCACCTACATCACTATCGGTGTTGGTTTGAACATTAACAGTAGATTATGAGATTGTTGGGGCATATCATATATAATAACTATAGTATTATACTATATGGAGTTGAGACAATTTTAGATTTTGTGTCAGCTCATCCACTGATGAAAGTTTTATGTTAGATCTCTGTATAATTGTGCCATTCTGGCAAATAAATCGTATTACCCTTTTGATCCAAACTTTGCGTACTTATCTACACTAAATAACATGTATTTAAATCAGACCATTTCATTGTTTGTGTAGTTATTTAGTCAGTAAGGTATTTTGGTACAAAGAATATATACCATATTTTAAATATTCGGAAATCTGTGCTTGACCTCTGTGTGTGTGGTTAGTATTAATTTTGTACATGGCGCAAAATTTTACTTTAAAGGGCCTGAATGCGATCTGGGAGAGTAATTGGTGCGAGAACAATAAATACAAATACAAGAGAACAGGGTCCATAATGTGCTTCAGTTTCATATGAAATGTTCAAATGCATTAAATAAGCTGCATATATAGTTTGGTTGAATTATTATTTATGTTTTGTCTGGAAAATGACTCAGCTGTTTTTTGTTGCTAAATGGCTATTATATTGCTAAATAAAGTGTACTTCAATTACAAAACGAGATTTTCTAAGAACCTTAAAGTATGAATTAATATTAATGATTATATAACAAAGACTAGCTGAGTCATCTAGACTTGATAGATTATTATGTCAACTTCTTGTCTCTCGGCAGCTATTTTACGCTTTCGTAAAACCTTGCTTGTATGTATACTGAAACACATTATGGTGGTTTTATTTGTATTTGGATTGACACCCATAAGGCGTCCAGATCGCCTCTAGTCCCTTTAAACTTAACATTATGAATATTTATTGTATTAATAATCGTTCCATATGACTGGACCTTCTTGTATTTCTGTAGACGGATTATAGTCCACTACTATGTTTTATTGGGGGACTTTTGTTGGTGGACACACCAGGAATAACTAATCACCAGGGTTTGAGGTATTGCTAAAGCTATACTGTTTCAGTTTTGAATGGTAGGAAAGGTTAGAACCGAGTATTTACGAAAAAGCATGGGTAATTTTACACTAGACTTTTTCATAGGGGTCTGAATTAAATTTGACAAATATAGATATTTTCTATTTTAAAAGAATAAAACATTATGAATTAACATAAACACTTCTTTATTTATACAGAAATTAGCGGGTAAAGGGTTAAGACATTTTACACCAGATTTCATGCAAAATCTATGGTGGATTCATGCAAAATCTATGGTGGATTCATGCAAAATCTATGGTGGATTCATGCAAAATCTATGGTGGATTCATGCAAAATCTATGGTGGATTCATATTTTACACCTGAAGATCACACTGAGGTTTATCATGAATTGGTACATTTATAAAGTTCTATAAAAAAAAAAGAGTGATATACCCCTTGACAGGAGGATCAACTTCTACAAATACACATTATATACATTATAGGTATGGACAGATCATAATAAAGGTTGCCTCTTTATACTAGCCAGGAACATTTTTTACTAAAATTTGCAATATATGTTTTGTGCACCCAATTAAGGCTGTGATCTGACAAAAACATTGTTTAAAATATCAGAATCAACATAAAAAAAAAAAAGGGATTACAATTTAAACCTAAACATTTAATAAAGTTGACCTGTATAAAGATTTTTAGTATTCATTATTCAGCAAGTTACAAAATTCCTTCTCGCCTCTCACTGCTGCAGGTTCGACTCCCACTGGGAGCTCAATTTGTAAGTGAGAAAGTGTCGATTCTTACGGATGACGAGAGGTATTCAGTACAGTACAGGAAAAATGGCGTGGTCTGCCTCTTCCACAAAAAAAATCAACCGTCAGTTATGGCCTAAAATGTGCTAAAAATGTATGTAAAACACCATTCATACAAACAAACAAATTCGTCATTACCCTCCTGAGCTAGACAGATAACAATGTATTTATATCCTTAAAGCAGACAATGCATTTAACAAAAAGTGTACAAAAAGGGAACTGGACTTCTGTTTTTAGATGATGCAGACATAGACAAGATGAAGAGAATAAATATATAGATGTTATATTTCAATAAATAATTTTATTGAACTTTTTATGTGAAATTTATCTCTCAGTAGACTGGGTAAGTGTTTAGTGCTGACAGTTCTCACTTTATGTAATATTAGATGAATACAAAACCAAATAAAGCATGCTGATAAAATGCAGTTTGCAAATGGAATGGGTTTAATGTTACTTATATTGCAATGCATTCAGTTGTTTTATTTACCCCACCAGGGCCCGAGTACATAAATGAAGTAAATATGGTGTGATTCATGTACTACTCACAGCACTTTGCTGACCTTTGTTTCACATTACATAAATCACAGATACTAAACTTATCTAAATTCAGCTAATCAATATTGCAGTCTTTTTTTTAAAGAAAACTGTGAACAATGCCTTGTAACAGGTATTAATGAAAACTTACGGTCATTTTAGAACTAACAGGTGGAGGGACTATAATCCTTAGAAATACACACACACACACACACACACACACACACACACACACACACACATTTTAGAACTAACAGGTGGAGGGACTATAATCCTTAGAAATAACACACACACACACACACACACACACACACACACACACACTTAAGAACTAACAGTTGTCCAGTACATTATGGTGGAAATATTTTTAGACAAAACGGGATGAGTATCCAATCAGGCTGCTGTGCAGGTATATGATGGAATTACACGTTTTTTTACAAAACAGTTGGCATTACAGTTACTACTATACTCTTTTTTTTTGAAGACTCTTCGAATAAAAAAGCAGTACAGAGGGATCAGTTGGTCCGTTGTTTCCGGCATCACAATAATTTAACATTGGCTATAATTGTTTCATTTCTTTATATTTTTCCATCAAATTTATATATACACTTCAGGACAATATTCACGTGATCTTACCAATCAGTACATGAAGGTCAACTTCTGGGTTCAAAGGGTATTTTTATGCTTCCAGAGAGACGCATATAGTAATCGCACCATCCGTTCTTCTGTCCAAAACAATAATGTTTCAGCCGTAACCTAGAAAGTACTGAAGGGAATTGCATGAAACTTCACAAAATGTTACTCGCAATGAGAAGGTGTGTCGCGATCAAGAATCAAGTTTGTATCTCAAAGGTCAAGGTCAAACTTGGAGGTCAAACCTCTAAAAAAGGTTTTAAAAGTCTGGCTCATGTATCACCAACCGAGACATTTCTTGTTTGGTCATGAAAACTTAACATTGAGTATAACTTCTTTATTTTTTCATCAAACTTTGGATAACAAAAGTCATGAGGCCACACCAATATATAAAGGTCAAGGTTATACTCAATGTTTCATTGTTTCATTTCTTCTTAAAACTTTGGATATATACTCATTATAACCATAGCCACACAACCGTACCAATATCAATATAAAGGTTATGGTCCTAGCTTCAGTTCAAAATTATTTTTGATTCCCTATAACCTCTTCATGTCACATAATGACCATCGCCATCTAAGCAAAGCCCTGAAGGTGACACACCTGCCCCAGACATCACCCATATAGTATAATGCTAATGGTAGATCTCAAATGCAAGATATGAAAATTATTCCAAAACACACAGAAAATGTGCGACATGATTGATACAAGCTATTTATACTTCAGGATGAAATGATTAACACAGTGTGAACTTATAGAGTATCACATGGTTGCCTGTTTAATATTGAATTTATTAAATGAGTTGGATAAAATCATATAATGCAAGACTGTGCCGAGTTTATCCAACGAGTTTAATAAATTTGAAAAACTTAAATAAACTCCAAAATGCCTCCAAAAGAACATTTATTAATGTAGATGCCTACACATAACATTGTTATATGATGATGTATGTTTGTATGACGTTGATGTAGACTTCGTCTTCTCCGTACGACACCGAACAACAGAACTTTCTCGTTGATTTCCCTATTCAGTTATTTCAAATGGTTACAGATATTGACGAGGCAATTACAATGCACATCAAGCTGAACAGAAAAGACCGAACGGCAATTGGGCCTTCATTTGCATATTTATTACACTAGTGTATTATGATATATATGTTGTGGCTTTATTACACACCCACACTGCAAGTTATGTGATAAATAGAAGATAATGATTAGATATTATCTAAATCGGTAAAAGATCAGTATTGCCATATATATCTCCACAAGTAGGACTTAGTTGAGTCATACATAGATTGTAATACCAGACAAGGCCAAAATAGTGGAATGTTTGGTCCCATCTACCACTATGGTGTATTTAAGGTCAGGACTATTACCAGGGAGTATTGTTCCTGCTTGTTGGAAAGGCAACTAAACACAAATGTTTATGCATATCTTTATCACATACAGGGGCGTCCGTGGCCGAGTGGTTAGAGTCTCTGACTTGCAATCACTTACCCCTCACCGCTGTAGGTTCGATCCCTCAGGGTCCCGTGTGGTTCCCGGGGGCACCCGTTTGGTCACGGGGCAAAGAAAAGGGCCACTGCAGGTCCCTTTGGAGGGGTAGGCAGAGGGGTAGAATCCCCCCAAATTCATGTTCATTTTATCATTTTTTGTTCATGTTCACTAAAGGTCTTCATCATGATCCCTGCATTGTTTCAGGTGCTATCTCACTCGTATCAAAAGAGCAGTGGCAGAAAAACAATAAACGTGGCTCCAGCGTAAATGGAGTTTCTACAATAGAATTTGCAGCAACTCTGCAGTTCAGGGTGTGAAGGTTCTAGGCCCATTTTCCATATTTTATCTCATGTACATGGAAGATGAGCCTGGCATGTTCATGCCTGTTAGGCGCCATATAACCTTTTCATGTGTTGGTGCGCCTTAAAACCCAATTCAATTCAGTTCGATCCCTCAGGGGCCTAGGAATCTTTATGTGAGGAAGCTATCCTGCTGGCTTGCGTAACGTCTGTGGTTCTACCCAGGTGCCCGCCCGTGCACGAAAATTGCCCGGAGGGACACCTGGGGTCTTCCTCCACCAGTGGAAGCTGGAAAGTCGCCATATGACCTTAGCTGTTGGTGCGACTATAAAATCCAATTAAATTATCACATACTAGTAACTTATGGTGTGGGAGTGGAATAACACCATTCTATATTTTCGATATACCACTAGTTATATAAGTATGCAAATAAGCCTAGTACGCTGTCAAAAAATCGATAATGACTATGATCCAATTCCCACGGTTTATGTCGGTTTCGAGTGTTAAAGCGACAGGCAAAATGCAATAAAAGTCGATATGTGAGTTATGTGATAAATAGAAACTAACATTCAATTCTCATTTATTATTGAATTTATTAAGCTAGTTAGCTAAAATGATATAATGCTTGGGAAGAGCCTCGCATTATATCATTTTGCCAACTCGTTTAATAAATTCAATAATGAATGAGTACTCATGTAAGATCCTCTATATGTAAACAAAGAGTGGACCTGAAATGTTGTGGGTTCTTTTGCGCCACATAGCCTACTGTAATTTTGCGCCACATAGCCTGCTGTAATTTTGCGCCACATAGCCTGCTGTAATTTTGCGCCACATAGTTTGCGCCACATAGCCTGCTGTAATTTTGCGCCACATAGCCTACTGTTATTTTGCGCCACATAGCCTGCTGTAATTTTGCGCCATATAGCCTCCTGTAATTGTGTATTCAAGATTGTATAGGTGTAGAAAAGTTCAGTTACTCTGGTCATATATATAATATAAGGGGAGGTAAACTAGGTGGTCCAGTGTATCTGACTATCCCCTGAGCTAAAAGCACCATATGCGACTATTCTAGGTAAACCAGGTGGTCCAGTGTATGTGACTATCCACTGAGCTAAAGCACTATATGAGACTATTCTAGGTAAACCAGGTGGTCCAGTGTATCTGACTATCCCCTGAGCTAAATACTATATGAGACTATTCTAGGTAAACCAGGTGGTCCAGTGTATCTGACTATCCCTTGAGCTTAAGCACCATTTGAGACTTTTCTAGGTAAACCAGGTGGTCCAGTGTATCTGACTATCCCCTGAGCTAAAGCACTATATGAGACTATTCTAGGTAAACCAGGTGGTCCAGTGTATCTGACTATCCCCTGAGCTAAAGCACTATATGAGACTATTCTGGGTAAACCAGGTGGTCCAGTGTATCTGACTATCCCCTGAGCTAAAGCACCATATGAGACTATTCTAAAGTCAGAGTAGGGCACGGTTTTACGGGTTCTTATGTCTCTTTGAGGCAGCTCTAAATAAGCTGAGGTAATGTTTTAATGAGCTGTTAAACAACCATTCCACTCATTTAAACACAATTCCAGATAAACTGTTAGACTACCGCTCAACTTGATTGTAAATTTGCATATTGATCTCAAGTTTTCACATTAGACAAAGATTAATCAAGTAAATCGCAGTCTTCCCAGACCTTCTTTGTTTTAAAATTTCATTTATTGAATTCAATACTTTAAACTTGAATTACATGTGTTTCAAAGTGATAGCGGTATTTACAAGTGGTTAACATTGATTTAATTGATTTCTGGGTAGTGTTATACCCTACTCAGGGACCCATCACCAATTAAAATCAATTAGTAGTCCATTAGTAAACAATAAAGAAATTAGTAAACCATTCATCAGAAAAATAAAAACATACTAGCCCTATTACTATAACAAATATGGAGATCAATTCAAACCAAATGAATACTATAACTATACAATGGCGTAACTACAATAAAAAAATAAATAAAACGATAGAACCAATAACAAACAAAACCTGAAATGAAACCTTATATAGATTATATTCAGATATGTAATTCTGAAATGAAACGCACGTTTACATGTATGCAACTCTTAATAATATGACAATCATTACTTCATAAAGCAAGTAATCCATTATAAATTGGTAACTTTGTAACCAAATTGTAACAGATGATCGATTGCCCTGTTACTAATCCATACACTAGGATTTGTACATCACCCGTCTGCTCCATGCATACTGTGCTTTTGAAGTTTGAAAGGTGGTTTTATGTCAAGTTGTGAAAAGATTAAAAACATTATGGTTATGGTATATTAAAGAAACCACATGTTGTGAATAGTGTTACTGTATGGTTTCCGCAGTTCTACTTTGGAAATATCATTCGCTGCTTGTGAATTATAGATTTAACTTTTTACACTGATGTCTTTACTAATTTGTAGAAAATAAGTGTATTGGTTAATAGATGGTTACTATGGCAGTGGTTATTATATGGCAATCTGTAATAGTTATAAAAATTGTAAATTAAAGAAACAGATACTGAAATAGTGAAGTGAAATAATTTCAGTTCATTGATGTAATTTGATCTTATTGTACTCGAGATCATCATTTAGAAACAGAAAAAAACAACTTAGTACATATGTGTTTCACATATCGTTGTATATTAACGGACACATGGCAGTCTTGCTTTATTTTCACCATAATTCATTTTAAAAACAAGAATCTGTTGATGCTGTTGTAGCAAAAGTTTAATCCAACAGAATGTCCATAAGCTCTGGGAAGGGAGTAACTTGCCAAAATCAAAATTAATCAAAATTAATGACAGGTCATTTTACTTGAGGAGAAAACAAATAAGCACTTGAAATGTTTTTTGTTTTTTCATTATTTATTAAAACTAAAGGAGTGGGATGCCGCTTGTTTTAAACAGCTACATGTTTAAAAAAAAAATAGCTTATTGAATAATAAATAGTGGCGTTATAAAAAACAAAAGAAGGCATGTTTGTAGATATTTGCGTATATCATAGCACAAGATTGTCAGGTGTCCCTTTAAAAATTGACACTGCTTCATCCTTGCATTGTAAAATGGACTAGTATTCCATTGTTCGGGTCATACTTTGGTGATAAATAGAGGAGAAGGGGTTAACCCTTAGTGGGCAAAGGGGTGTTTTGGAGAAATGACTATGAGCAGCCAGACATTGTAAACCCTGATCAAGTCGCAGGCTGATCTGGGTTTACAATGGACGCAAAGGCTATTGTAGTCGCCCTTAGCAGGCTAAGGGTTAAAAGATTGAATGAGGTTAAATTATGAAGTAAAACAGTTTTGAAAAACAAATTTAGTTGCTGATTGCTCATTAACCCATTGTTCGGGAGATTTTCAGCCGCGCCAGCGACGGGAGATGGAACCGTGTTCTACTTTTACTTTCAAATGTTTCCAATGGTCCTTTAACATGCTCAAGAGGAAAGACACGGGACTGCCGGTTTACGTCCCCATCTGGTGAACAAGGCTATGATGTTTTGCCTAAGGACACAACGAAATATCCCAGTGGTGCCGGTGGGGCTCATGCTCATGTTCGAACATGGAGTCGAACACTGAGCTACTGTGGCCCTTTTTGGAAAGGAATACTATTCATGTTTCTTAAGCATTGTAAATAATAATAATAATTGTTATGCTTTGATTTATTTTTTTTGATTTTTTTTCATATCAGGTTCTGTCTTTCCCATTATTATTGACAGTTTTGTGAAACTGTTCACAGAGTTCTAGCTGTTCTATTTCATTTATTGGCAAAACATTTATTCTTTGGCCTTGTCATTGGTTGTCGTACTTTTTAAACAAGATTTTTACCCCCTTTGAGTTGTTTTTAATGTAAAGAACATACTTGACCTTATAATAGTTGTGTATTAGATAATAATGTCAAAATTCAAGTGTAAATCTTGTTTTATTCTACTATTCAGGCTGTAAATTAGGATTTTGTAACTCTGCATTAGCATAGATAGCCAAGTAGATTTTATCAAGGGTTTGACTAGGAGTATGTAAATGCCAAATTAAAAGAACAAAACCAAGGTGTGTGCAGCCTTTTAAAAATTCAAAATAAAAATTGTATTTTTAAATTATTTAAAAAAAGATGTATTGAAAATGTATACTACGTAACATGAACTGGTACAGTATTCCAAACTTATATAATTATGCAGATTTTGAAAATAGAGAAATAATTATTATATATGTAATTGTATGTGGTTAAATGGGGCTTTTATTAGTCTCTCAGTCATATAGAAGTAAATAGAGGGGTGTGCGCCAGACTGCTGTAACTACATTAAATGAAGAAGGAGATATAATAGTCTTGCACTGACCTGTTGAAATGATGATTGAGAATTGGGAGATTGTGATAACACCTCCCTCTGAGGTTGCTTACCACGTGTGATGTTGGAGCGTGATGGTTCACGTGTGATGTTGGAGCGTTATGGTGCACATGTGATGTTGGAGCGTGATGGTACAAGTTCAATTCTAGTGGCTAGTGAGGAGAAAAGTAAGCTGTATGTGCAGAATATTTGGCCCCGGTTAATTAGATTTCTGGTTAAATTGATTTCTTTAAAGTGTTAATATTTTATTTATTTAATTTACTTCCAGAGAAACTATACTGTTAAATATTTAAATGTGCTTTGTATTTATTGCATAATTCATTCAATGCATACTCCTTGTGGTAATCAGTCAAATCTATTAAAGGGACACACAGCATTGAAATTTGCATCTTGAATAGGTTTTCTAAGTTGCACTACAGTTTGTTTTTGAACTTTCTAGAAATTATCCAGTATCATTTGCAAATTTAACTCTTAACCTGCTTAGCATGACTATAATAGCCTTTGCTTCCATTGTAAACCCAGATCAACCTGCGAGTAACTTGCAGGCTGATCGGGGTTTACAATGTCAGGCTGCTGATCAGTCATTTCCCCCAAAACACCTTTTTGTCACATAAATGGAATGGTCTTAATTCAAAGAAAGAACACTCCATTATATATATGTAGCGTCATAAGATATTTAAGTATCAAGATTGCCGTGTGTCCCTTTAAGTATAATTGTTATTTTGTCCAACTATATTTATGCCACTTTAACGATAATGAGGAAACCACTTTATATCGGAATAAATGGTTACACGTTTAATTGTTTTGTTTTGTTACTTTACACAACTATGCCATATTCTTCCAGGGAAGAGTGATTTCTTACAAATCCAGTATGGTCCCCATTACTAAAGATATGTTTGTTTTTGTATAGAAGGTAAATATTAATTTTTGAACCAAATGACCCATTTTAGCTTTGCCTCGGTTTATTCAGCAAACTGTAAATAGCGAAGGTTTTGTTATGCCAGTCTGCTCGAAAAACAATACTTATAGATTTTATAAGATAAAAAATTCAGATGTTTATAACATGACAGATAAATCAATGAGTATTTTGGCTCCAAAGGTAAGTATTCAACAGCACTTTTAGTTCTCTGAAAAGGGAAAGCAATGAATTTGCTCACGTATGTGTTTGCGTCAGTCAAATAAAGGAGCATTTGGCTGGAATGGATTTAATGCCAAAACAAACAAGGAACCGAATATGGTACATACCCCTGTAAAACCAGACGCGTATGTCAACATAATATCTTAATCAAATAAAACTGATACATAATACAGTATTTTACCATGGGTGTGATGTTAACTGGATTATCACATTTCAATAAGATTCAATAATGGTCGAAGAGTTGTGAATTTTGCTAGGATTGCCTCTTGGTTCATTTGAAATGTGTACTTTGCTTGGATATCCCTCCCTATATCTTAGTGGATATCCCTCCCTATATCTTAGTGGATATCCCTCCCTATATCTTAGTGGATATCCCTCCCTATATCTTAATGAATATCCCTTCCTATATCTTAGTGGATATCCCTACCTATATCTTAGTGGATATCCCTCCCTATATCTTAGTGGATATCCCTCCCAATATCTTAGTGGATATCCCTCCCAATATCTTAGTGGATATCCCTCCCTATATCTTAGTGGATATCCCTCCCTATATCTTAGTGGATATCCCTCCCTATATCTTAGTGGATATCCCTCCCTATATCTTAGTGGATATCTCTTCCTATATCTTAGTGGATATCCCTCCCTATATCTTAGTGGATATCCCTCCCTATATCTTAGTGTATATCCCTCCCTATATATTAGTGGATATCCCTCCCTATATCTTAGTGCTCCCTATATCTTGGTGGATATCCCTCCCTATATCTTAGTGGATATCCCTCCCTATATCTTAGTGGATATCCCTCCCTATATCTTAGTGGATATCCCTCCCTATATCTTAATGGATATCCCTCCCTATATCTTAGTGAATATCCCTCCCTATATCTTAAGTGGATATCCCTCCCTATATCTTAGTGCTCCCTATATCTTAGTGGATATCCCTCCCTATATCTGAGTGGTTTAGGAGAACTAATTGTGGCACTTGTCCTCCAGACAACCGACCCATGTAAGACAGCTGCAGCTAATCACTTCTAATATAACTAGAGCAGAGCAGACGGACCAAGCAAGCATCCTTATTGGATTCATTTTTTCATTCCACTATTTCTCAGAATAAAGCATTCAGTAAACTGCTTGATAGATGCGAAGATGCACATTTAAAGAAAATCGAGGAAGAAAGGAGAGAAAAGCAGAGATAAATGTACAAGTTTATCAAAAGTGTCGACCTGAAAGCATTTTGACAGAACACATTAAATTTTCATGAATTGATATTACTTCTATTCATCAGTTAATGGCATTGAAATGACAAAATTCTGGGGGAAATAGCTCTGTAAAACAGTGATGCTGATGTGATAGCCAGGTTGAGGAAACACTCTGGGAATAATAAGACCAGCATGGATGACTACAACATGGATGACTACAACATGGATGACTACAATGTCTCTAAAATCTGAGATAAATTATGAACTTTCAGAGAATGAAAGAGGAATGAACTACTAGAAAAAAGTACAGCTTGTTTCTATTTGTTTCTATTCTCGCAGAGTGCGTCTCCGTGGCCGAATAGTTAATGACGTTGCGTTGTAAACCTTCGCCTCTCACCGCTGCGGGTTCGAATCCCACTGGGAGCTCGACTTGTGAGGAAGTGTCGATTCTTACGGATGGCGGGAGGTGTACAGTACTGGTTCTACCCAGGAAACGTGGGTGGTCTGCCTCCACAAAAAATCGACCGTCATATATAACCTTACATGTGTTGAAAATGACATAAAACACCATACAAACACCATACAAACAATTCTCAAAAAAAAAAAGAAGCTATAAAAAATAGAAAAACAGTTAACAGTGTGTTAGCCATGTCCGATATTGACACCTAAGCCCAAGGTGTGTATTCCTCCTGTATTCTAATGCCATCATCTGGAACATGCTAGATATTGTGATAAAAATATCAAATAGGATCTATTTTTGATGCGAAGGTGTCGGAATTCAAGTCGATCACTGAAATGCGTGCGTCACATGTTACGCTCAGTCGTAACTCATTGAACTTTCTAAATTGTTCATACATTCTTCATGTCCATACATTCAGCAAACTTGCTTCAAAATTGACAGCAATCCAATTCGCACGAGTACCCGCTTTTTTACATGCTGTTGTTTTAGCGGCAAATTGTGTTTTTAATTACCATGATAGCCTATTTTATAGACCGTTTATTTCCTTGGTAACGTCCATCTTACATAACAGAGCAAGCCAGAACAGCAAACCATTTCAGAAAATGGAAAATTCAGAAAATAACTGGTCATACATATAACATAGATCCTAATAGCGTAGCTACCTATAGGCCAAAAGGCCCGGGCCTGCACAAAATTTTCACATGAATGGTTGAAAAATATAACAATGAAATAATAGTGTATGAATTTTGAAGTGTGACTTTACTTAAATGTATATCTAAATATATGCCAAAACGCACCTGAGATGTCCTACGTTTTCAAAAATGTTCAAGGAAGCATGCCCAGACATAACTAGAAATATTCAAGTATACGACAAGGTTGCCAGTACTTCCTCCAATCTCTACCCAGAGTTGTCGTTCCTTTCGTACACATACAATGACGGCCTCTGGGAGAGATTGTACTTCCTCAAGTGTTCACTGGTAATTTACGTTTCACGTTTTATACCCGGTCTTGAAAGTGTGTTACCCTTGTGCGCCCTTTTGTACGTCTGTCCCGTCCATATGAACATTCAGACGTTATGTGAAGTTTTTGATCTAGTCAATTTCTTGGACACCACAAAATTCATGCATGTTTACATCTACATGAAAGAGTACATATATTCCTATCAAAAGTAGGTCAGTACGAATGACCTTCACTTACTTTTGGCTCTTTGCTAATTATACATTAAAGTTTTATATTCAAGATGTTATTCAGCCTATAACTGATACTAAAAGTCACACAACTGTCAAACGTCATACACAGTTACACCTACATGACATCTGAACACGTTCCTATATGTGAATTTCGACAATCTATTTAGACGGACTTTTTAAACCTGAATGAAATCCAGGCTTAATACAAGTTTTTAACTATTTTTGGAATATGTTCCTTTAAATATAAGTCATTGCCCATAGAATATAATACTATATATTTATGCTCAGTTCTAAGTAAAGAAATAAAACAATTTTAAACAAATCGTGTTTTTATAAAATGTTAAGAAATCCCAAAAAATTCATTGCATTATTTACAATAAAACATATTTAACACAAAACCTGTAGCTAAATGCATGAGTTTTTTGACGGCAAGGAAAATGACGTAAAACACCATACAAAAAAACTGTTTTGATTGCATGCAGACCATTGCACTTGTTGCCCCAAAAATGCAGAACACGCCCAAATAATAACAGTTAATTATATCAGTATTGTGTCTGACAGTGTTAATTCAAATATCAGTTTGATCAGGCATCCTGCAGGTTTTACAGGATCAATACGCACTGCCATTCTCTGTCCAACAGCTGTTCTCCTGCCTTCAGATGCTGCAATCCAATTACTGGTAGCACCAGACACTGCAGATGGTTTTGGTAATAAACCGTGCAATGTTGTGGTGATCATTATCACAACTCCCTGTCATTATTAATAAATGATGGAGTGTTAGTGGTATAAACTGGAAGTTTCCTTGGTATGGTAGAATAGATGTGGAATAGCCAGGGATTTTTGTAGGCCCAATTGGGGCCGGCCCCATCCCGATCCAAAATATCCTCATGTTTTTCCCAAAAAATGCAAAATATTTTCCCTAACTACAAAACAAAAAAATATGTTGTTTTTTTTTTCCCCCTTATATTAAATGTATTTGTTGCAGACTTGTAACCAAGCTTGATTTTGAAACTATTCCAAACATTTTTAGTGCCTTACTATGTAACAGTAGGATTATTCTTTTTCCCAATTTGTAGATTCACGCACATTTTTCCTAATTCAAAACAGGGAGTACGTTACTCCCTGTTCAAAAGGCCCCTGGCCCCACTTCCAAAAATGCAGAAAAATTCTTGATAGCATTTGGAAAAGCGAAAAAGGGAGATAGAAAAAGTATTGGAAAATGCCAATCAATGAACCTAAAGGTTCTGAAAGAGTAACAACATAAAGTTGTCTTTTTTCAGTTTGTTTTTAGTTTTGGTCACCAATCTGACACTGACACTCATTTAAGAGGAATTGAATTGAATTGGATTTTATAGTCGCACCAACAGCTAAGGTCATATGGCGACTTTCCAGCTTCCATTGGTGGAGGAAGACCCCAGGTGCCCCCCAGGGCAATTTTCGTGCACGGGCGGGCACCTGGGTAGAACCACCGATGTTCCCATTTAAGAGGAATTGGACATCCTGTAATGTTTTTTGGTGATATTGTACCCGGTGTCCCGGTAAGCTCAGTTGGTAGAGCACTCGCCCTGTAATCGAGGGGTCCCGGGTTCGAGTCCCATACCAGCCACAATTTTTCCCCTTGGTTTAATTGGCAATGAATATAATTCAGGGAAAGCGAGATAGCCGCACAGGGGAATCTGAGACTGGAAGAGCTAAGTCAGCTCTTAAAAATTAAAAGGGGGAGGAGTGTGGTGATATTGGGTACCCGGTGGCCCGGTTAGCTTAGTTGGTAGAGCACTCTCCCTGCAAGTGAGGGGTCCCAGGTTTGAGTTGTGTGCCAGCTGCACCTTTCCCCTTGGTGTACTTCTGTTTCAAAAATATCCAACTACAAGTACTAGTATAGAAGAAGTTGTGATCACAACATTTTCTATACAAATCTATATGAACCAAGATCACTTGTTGCCAGGTAGGAAGCAATCCATTTAGGACCACATAATTTTATGTTGATCACTTTTGGTAACTAAAGAAGAGTGACAAATTGCAGACACCCATCATTCGAGAGGAATTACTTCTTTCACATGTGGAGCTGAAGTCAGATATTCAAACCAGTCTAGCAATAAGCAACCTTGTATAAGAAATTTAAATGAAAACGAAAATGTTTATTCGAGACATTGAACAGAAACCAGTCTTCGAAAAACTGACTAGAACTATCACTGAAGATGATGAATCCCCCCGTTTTTTTATTCTAAGTCTAACAAAGGGCCATCATTCTGTAATAAATTAGGCAATCACCAATGGGTGATGTAGAGGGATATAAGATCACGAGTTGTTATGTGTACATGAAGACTGGGAACAACCCGTTCACAACTGTTTGAGGAATGCAAGTAAATATAACCTACGACTGTCACTGAAGGTGTTAAATACCCCCGCTTAAATTTTAAGTCAAATAAAGGGCCATAATTCTGTAACAAATTAGGCAATCAACAATGGATGATGTAGAGGAACATAAGGTCATCAGTTATTATGTTTATATGAAGTTGGGAACAACCCATTCAAAAGTGTTTGAGGTATTTCAAGTTTTGAAAACGTGTTATGGGAAGGGACGGGATGGGATTGGACGCGATTAAAATGTGTTACGTGACGGGACGGGACGGACGCGATTCCTATATAGCTCCCATTTCTCTTTGTGAAAGCGGGGGTATCATAATATGACTTTGTGTTTGGATCTTAAAAGCAATCCTAGTGACAGTTTAATGATAAAATAATCTGACAATATGCATGTAACAAATGGTGTTTTACGGCACGTCGACACATAAATAGGTCATATTGTGCGCAAAAACTGACGAAAGATGAAGAAATGGAAGGATTAATTAAAAATTAATGTAAATATATCAAGATAAAACTATTAAAAAATAAGGGATGATATGGTAGTAATATAAACTATATATGTAAATCAACAAATGCCCAAAAACGGGTATATAAAAAAGTAAATATATATAAGAACAAATTATAATGATTTATATAGTCTGACTTCCTTCAGGAAATCTAAAACTAGACTAAAATCTATAGTATTAAATAACTCGGTCATAGTATTAACATTGTAGTACCTTTGACGCATAGGATCAAAGTCTACACATTCCAGTAATATGTGTTTGACCGTTAACGGTGCAAAGCAGGGTATACATTCTGGTAATTGCTCACCTTGTAATAAATATGAATGAGTATAACGTGTATGCCCTATTCTGCACCGGGCTAGGACAACTCCCTCTCGACGAATGGGTCTACTAGAAGAACGCCATTCTCCGAGTAACGGTTTAATTGAATGGAGTTTATTGTTAACTGACAAATCCCAAGCGGCTTGCCAAGAGTTACGAATATATGTGTTAATACAACTTTTAAAATCAGTATAAGGTAATTTGGTATCAGATATATGTAAACCTAATGCTGCTTTAGCAGCACTATCAGCTCTATCATTACCACGTATTCCTACATGGCTTGGAAGCCAGCAGAAAATAATAACATTATCAATTATAAGAGAATTGTACTTTTCTAAAAGTTGAAGCACCATATTACCCAGTGCTTGAAGAGATGAAAGGGAATCAGAAAATATTACAAAATGATCTTCATCAGATTCCTGAATATAATTTAAGGCAAGTTCAGTTGCCTTAAGTTCAGCTGAAAAGATAGAGGCCTTTTCAGGCAGGCGGCTCTTTATGCTGTGTTTGTGAATAACAGCTGCTGCAGCTACCTTATCTCCAACTTTAGAACCATCTGTGTATATATGTTGAAAGTTACTGTATTTCGATTTAATTTCATTAAATTTGCTTTGAAAGACAGAAGGGTCTGTATTCGATTTGTTACTATTACAAAGGTCGAAAATAATTGTTGGTGTTTCCAAAGTCCACGGTGGAATTTGTGGTACTTTGTACTTGGCAATTAAATTTATGTCGATTTCAGTGTCTCTCAATTTTGGTTTAATACGAAGACCAAATGATCGAATGGCCTTCGGTTTTCGATCAAAAAGAGGTTCATAACTTGGGTTAAAAACATTATCGAAAGTTGGGTTTGAAGGGTTAGACTTTAATTTAATGGTGTATTGAAGGGCTAATTTGTCCCGTCTATGAGACAGGTGTCTATGCATGTTATGAAGTGGAAACAGAAACAGCAAATCCACACTTTCAAGTAAAAGGTCACAGTGACCTAGACATTGGACCCCAAACTCTCCAAGATATATAACTACATAGCAAACATGAATTCAATTCCTGCAGCTGTTCTCTTTTAAATTATTGGAAACCTTTTTTGAATAAAAGTACCAATTGACCTTGTCCCCTGTGACCTTGACTTTTGACCTGTTGACTCCCCAAAATCAATAGAGCTATTAATACACAGCAAACATCTTGACAAATCCATTCTCTTTTAAATGAGCATTATCAATTTAAGGTCACAGTTACCTAGACTGTTGACCCCAAAATCAATTGGGGGTTTACCTCTCACCACAGCAAATATAAATTCAATATGTGCAATTGAATTTCTTTAAACATAGGGAAACCAATTTTCAATAAAATATGTCACATTGAACGTGACCCCAAAATCAATAGGAGGTCTAACTCTCACCAAGATACAACTACTAGTATGTCACAACTAGGCTTGGTACTGATCATCCTTGCCAAGTTTCATTGAAATTTGGCCAAGGATTTAGGAGAACTAGTCCGGACAAAGTTTGCATATTAAAACCTTAACTCTGCCAAAAATCATTCAACCTGAACACAGCGATGATATGCACAACTATAGGCCTGGTACTGATCATCCCTGCAAAGTTTCGTTGAAATCTTTCCAGGGGTTCAGGAGAACTAGTCCAAAGTTTGTGACAGACAGATGACAGACAGACAGACAGACAGATGACAGACAGTAGACAGCCAGCACAAAAACAGTATGTCTCCCCTCCACAACGTGGGGGAGACAAAATTAAAAAAACTTCAAAATTCGATACATTTTCAATCTTTTGTATCCAAAAATCCCCCCACCCCCAAAAAAAAGTGCCCACTTGGCATTTCGCACTGCGGTAATATTTGAGGGAATACTGTATGTGTATTTTCAGTCATGGAATCATTCAATATCATCAATGTGTATTTGAACAAAGCACATTCGTCATGGAATCATTCCATTACATACTGATCATTCAGTATAAAAACAATTCTAGTATGTGACGGCAACATTGACGTTCTAAATGAAAATATTTCCTCTGGGGAAATCCATTCAGAATAATGCCATTTCAAACCCGACTGAGATAAATGACAATAATTTAAACGCAATGTTATAATAAGAGTACATGTAGAGCCATATCAAAGCTTTGTTAAAAACAATTGTTTTATCCTCTTTTTTTTGACAGTAATAGTTTTTATTAGGACGTGTACAGGATTCTGTTCCCTTTTATTGTAACTCGCACAAAATCCTAGGAATTTCATTGGATTAGAGCGGTCACATGATTGGTGACCTCTATTATTCAATAGTGGGTCAGTATATTTCATAGAGGGTCACTAAAACAATATGGACTACAGATCCGATTCGAAGTTTAAATTATTTGCAAATAGTTCTTTAAGGCGTTAGTAACAAACATAATAAGTAATTTAATACTGTTTTTAAATTGCACCGGTCGTGACGTCAACCTTATGACGTCAAACTGCGTGAACGTCTCAATGACGTTGACGCTCCATTATTTAAATGGGTTAAATATTGTTTTTTGCCTTAAAAAAGGTGCTCGATGCAATAAATCAGTTATTGGGTTTGTTACTGACCCCCTACAGAAATATTTGGGGTCAGTCAGATATATACATGTAGAGGGACTCGTCTATTGCCCCACCCCCTATAAATCTTACTGACCCCACATACTTCTGTAGGGGGTCAGTAACAAACCCAATAGCTAATAATGTTATCCCATTGAAATTGCATTTAAAGAACTCAAAGTCATCCTTAATATTTTTGCATGAAACTTCCAGTTTAATATGTTTATACCTTTATCCAGTCAGTTCTATCCTTGAATACTAAATACAAACTTGACACATCTGTGCATTAATGAATGATTAATACACAAGCTGAGTATTGATTAATACCAGTTCATATGTAGCAACATGGATATATATGTACACTGGATTTGAAACTCCCTATACGCCCCTTGTTAATTCCCGATTTATCCGCCGAATGGTCAATAAGCTGGTTCGCTGATTATTCTGCGGTAAACAACAGGGTACCTGCCAGGGTAACAGGTGCGCAGTGGCTATTTTTGACGCGATCGATTATCCTGAAATGAGTTGATGCTGACATAAAGCTGAATTATTAACATACTACTTCACGATCTATTTCAAATATCGAGGTAAGTTATTTAAATCTGCATGTATTGCTTTTAATTTATTGAAAGAAATTATGGAATTCATACTATAACTTGGGTTTTAGTGGCGAAAATACGCTCAATAGCTGTGTTGATTTTCTTTTTTCTACAGTTTTCGCCATTTGCGGCTTGAAATCGAGAATGTACATTTTTTGAAATTTAACTTCTCTTTCATTTACGTTACGATATTCAAAGTAATTATTCCTTCGTAATGCCATTATTGTGTAGAGTTGCTTGACGGCCTTGGATTTATGTATAGCCTTTGTTTTGTTTGCAAATTACGCAGTTGAATTTGGTTGAAAATTCATCAATAAAATCGCGACACGTTTGACTTTTGGGGTACTTGCGTGCAATAAAACAGAAATATTATATGGATCACCAACATCCTGTTATTTGGAACACAAAACAACCCTTTGAATTACATCTGTTACCGCCCTTCTAAGGGGACAACATGCCGAAATATCGCGCACGACCACCTTGTATATTCGGTATGACACCTCTGACTTAGGGGTGGAAGGGTGTAATAAAAACAGACACGTCGACCGCACTGTATATTCGGTATCGAACAATGTTAATTAGAAGGCGCCAGATGTGCAATATGGAACAATAGACCACTAAATCCATCCTAGTTTAATTAAACAAGGCAACTGAAGCCAAAATCAAGTCGAATTACCTAATGAGCCAGCGAACTTATGTACTTACATGTATCATTATGCATGTATATTTACAATTTCCAGAGTCACATGATCATTGTCGCAGTTGCACCTACGGTCATATTATTTATTTTGTTTATTAAAGTTAAAACGGAAGTCACTTTATAGAATGAAGAATAATCTCTCCGCTTGTATTTGAATTAGCCAGCTAGTTCAAATACTTTTCCCAGAAGAAATAATACAGCAACGATATATATATATATTACATATTTGTCTGTGATTTGTATAGAAAATACTGGGATACAAAAGCTATATCTACTCGTTTGCTCTACTGGGAAATATCTCCCCCCAGTACGGAACATTGCTCGGCCTTTTCCGTCAGTGGCGGGAATGCCAAATGACGTTTCGATTGTTTTATGGACGTCGTCAGATTCCGCCACTAGGAAATAACGATTACGGAAATTAACGAAGAGTTCCGGTTCCACTTGTTTTGTTTGTATGACGTAACGTCGTCTTGGATGATGTAACGTCGTCTTGGCTTTCCCGTGCAAACTGGTGTAAAAAGGCGTGAATCATTAGAAATATTAATAAAACATCATTTTAAATTATGTAATATATAGTTTAATAACCAGTGTTTTTGAGATACTGAAAATATCTCCCTCAGTAGAGAAAAGGCCCCGATATAAGAACTCGTGCTCCGCACTCGTTCTTATATCGGGGCCATTTCTCTACCTCGGGAGATATTTCCCGTATCTCAAAAACACTGGTAATTAAACTCTATATAATTTGTTGAGTCATGTCACTGTCGCAGTTTCACATACCGTCAATCGAACATAATTGTTCTTATTTAGTAAAGCTTAAACAGACATCACCGCATAGAATAAAGAATTATCTTTCAGCTCGCATTTGAATTAGCCAGCTAGCTTAAATACTTTTCCCAAAATTAACAAATCAGCAACAATATGTATATATATATATTTCTAAATTTGCCGAGTCACGTCACTGTCGCAGTTTCACATACGGTCAGACGAACGTAATTTTTGTTATTTAGTTTGTTTTTAGTAAAGCTAAAACCAACATCACTGTATAGAATAAAGAATTATCTTTGAACTCGTCTTTGAAATAGCCGGCTATCGTAAATACTTTTCCCAAAACAAATAAATTAACAACGATATGTATACTAGGTTTTCTTACATTTGATCAATTCGTAAGATGGTGCGTAACTTAGCGCAATGCGCATGCGCCATAATACCTTACCTGTACGCGCAAGTATTCATGGGTAAATTATTATTTGGCGGATAAATTGGATTTACGACATGTTTCAAATCCAGTGTATGTAGATCTATGGTAGCACTGACTAGATAAATGTGTAAACATATTAAACTGGAATTTTAATATTCAGGATGATTTGAGTTTTAACTTTTGGGATAACACATAAGGGGACATAAACCTTAAGATATTTTTTAATGAAGTCCATCATTTTCACTTGTGCTATGTACTCATGAATGTGTTTTCTCACTTCTCAATGAAGATAAATATATATTTTTTGTTGTTCCCCGAGAAAAATCCTCCATTTATCAAAGAAGATTATTCATGTATATTTGCTTGTTCATTTGCCACCGTAGCAGTGAGCCTGTGACTACCGGGGACACTAAATGTGGAGAGAGAAGGATTTACCAGCAATTACAGTAATCCAGAATTCGCCAGTTCAGATGGAAAACACAGACTCAAATTCTCATGAGCCCAACATTAAACAGCTTGCTTATAAATGTAGATTTGTTTTTAGTTATTTCTTCAATGAAGTTTGTAGTTCAATGCAGTTTGTAGTTCAATGAAGTTTGTAGAAAATTTAAGGTTAAAGTAATCCCACCAACAACAGCCAAATTTTCAAAATATGTACACCGTATCTAAACATACTGACGATGAGGTATATATATAACTTACATATTTTGAAAATGCAAACTCCCGGCCAAACCTCAAAACTGAAGCGTCAAATTAAGACTCCTAATTCATTTTACGTATATTCAGTCAAGGGTATTTTAATAACCTGTCAATAAACTCATACTTTTAATCGGTACACATCGATACATTATTATATGGCCTAAACACCTGGCTAGAGTTTTGATAAACGGTTTTGTAGTGTTGTTTTGCCATTATTTGGCGAGTTAGTTTCTTTAAGGCTTATGTTCCCTTTTTTTATAATCTCATTGCGATTGCATTTAAATATGAAAAAAAAACACATTAGAACTCAAATAATCGTTCATTGTTTTACATGCAACTTTCAGTTTGATGTGTTTACACATTTATCTATGCTATGCTACCCTTGAACAGTAAATACATACTTGATAAATATGTGAATTAATCAATAAACACATGACCTTGAGAATGATATAAGCCGAGTATGGCTCAATATACACTTTTATCATATGTTTGTATTTATTATTCAATATAGCATTGCCTAGATAAATTTGTAAACATAATAAACTTTAAGTTGCATAAGTGGAGTTCTATTATTTTCTTGTTCAAATGCAATCCCAATGGGATTACACAAATGGGGACATAATCCTTAAGAGAAGCCATGCTAAACCAATTCATAAAGTTAGCCTTAAGATACAGAACTTTTCATTAAGTTGCAGAACTTTCCCATTAACAGAACATCAAGATACACACACTTCTAAGTGAAATATTGATTGTACCGTAATTATATCAAGTACTGATTACTGTGATGGGAACACTAAATTTCACAAGCAATTACTCCAAAGTTGTGTGACTCCAGGCTGGAGACCACTAATACTGATGGCATGGCCATACAATGTTTATCTTTAGATTCTCAGAATATAGAAATTATTTTCTACAACATCTCCATGATTTTTTCACTTTTTAGGTCATATACCACTATTGCATTTCCCATAGGCCTCCATTATAGCCTTTTGGCCTACATCGGAACGGATGATAAAACCTAACTTTTTTTAAAGAACTATCTTAGAGACACTCAAAAATGACCAGCAAATTGGGGGTAATTTGATGCTTTCAGCCTCTAATATTTCACTGAAGGTGGCCACCCTCCCAATGCAGTCAAGAAATTTTACTTTTTGCAAATAAACTCTCAGTACAATTGTATCCATACAAATGCAAATTTCAGTCAAAATATCCTAAATCAACATGTTTTATGATGGAAATATAATATTTTGATGTTTTATGGGGATTTGTTATGAGTTGGGTAATTTAATCCAATCAGAATCTGCCTTACCATCTGACTACATGCCCTAATAGACCCTATACCTTTTTCAACCAATCAGAAGCCCCAAATCATTAGTGGTATATGACCTCTTAGTGAGTTAGGACCAATATTTAGTGAGTTTGGACCAATATCAATGGTCTACCTCAGACTGTGGTATTAACCAGCCTGTGATGTCACAGTTGAAAACGCAGACTGAGAAAGACCATTGAGTTGAGTTGAATTGGGTTTTACGTCGCACCAACACAAAAAGATTATATGGCGCCAACAAGAATGAACATTCAAGCCCCACCCATTGAGAATGGTCAAACTGTCAAGTATGTCAAAAAATTGTGGATATGTCCTAGGATTTAATATGTTCTATGGATTGACATTTCTATCCTGATGAAGCTATCTGGCATTTTCTCAGAAATTGCCAAGTCCAAATTTGTTCTGTCAGTCAAAAGGTTGGACAATTTAGTTGAAATGATATTCGTTGTTCTTAAAACTAGCATATTTATAAAGAGATAGTGCTCATGGAAATTTTGAGGGCTCTACAGGAAAGTAATGGATCTTGTTCTTTATATATCGTTACAAAATTTCATGTTCACCATCTATATCAATGATTTTTTATTAAAAAAATAAAGCTTAAAGGGATATGTCAGTAAGTATACAGATAGTAAGCATAGCCAAATAACTGTTTGATTTTTATTCAGTGAAATTTATGCATGAAAATAACAGCATAGACCCAGATAAGTCTGTAGTAATACATTCGGGAGTTTGAAAAAAAGAAGTTTTATTTATTATTTGTAAACGATGTGGGACCCACAATATTTACAGTTTATGCTGAAATTATAAATCCATTAGCACATTAGGTTTTCTATACAAAATGTGTTACGTAATACATCTGGCCCGTTTAGCTCAGTTGGGAACGAGCTCGACTATTGTGACGTTTGACTATTATTACCCGCGAGTGTAATTTTAGTGTGGGTTACGAGTTCAACCCCACGAAAGAGTTCTTCTTTTTTTGTACCATTATTGAATTCCGTCAAACAACCTTGGTGTGTTATGTTTGTTAACGTAATTTTTTTTGTGTTTTATAAGCTAAAAGTTACGGACATTGTCCCTTTAAGTTCATGAAAGTAGTATTGAGACTACGGTGTATCTTTTTTTTATATTAAAATAACAAAATACCTTTTGAACACCCCATATATTCCCACAAGAAAATGTACCATATTTCCCGTAATAAGAGATCCTCCCCCAATAGTGGCACCCCCTATCTACCTTTTAAAAAAAAACAAGAGGTCAATGACCTTGAAGCTCTACTGATAGTTTTTGATAGCTAGATCAGCGTTCCTGTGAAGTTTCATGAAAATGTGTCAAGTAGTTTCAGAGGCGTAGTCGCTATAAGCTTTTACGAAATAACTCTTAGTTTGACATGGAATCGAAATGAATCTTGGTTAGGACAAAGTACATGCCCCACGAGTAATTGTGGTAAAGGTTCCATTGCAATATCATTTATGGTTTTAGAGAAGTAGTCGCCAGTCGCATTTTTAAAATCTATTTTTAGTAGTGGCGGCCAACTTGAATTTCCTACTGACCTGAATTTTTGCTAGCATCAACTAGACATCAAGAGCAACATTCCTGTCAAGTTCCATGAAATTCCATCAGGTAGTTTCAGAGGAGTAGTCGCCACAAGTTTTTCCTATATAACTCTAGGTAAACAAAGATGGCCACTGGCGGCCATGTTTGACATCCAATCAAAATAAACTTTGGATACGACCAACTACATGTCATGCCAATCATTTTGGTAAAGGTTCCAAGTCAATATCATTTACGGTTTTTGAGAAGTACTCGCCACAAAATCACATTTTTAAAATCTATTTTTAGTAGTGGCGGCAAGTCTTGAATTTCCGGTCAATCAAAATTTTTGCTAGGATCAACTAGACATAAAGAGCAACATTCCTGTGATGTTTCATGAAAATCTGTCATGTAGCTTCAGAGTAGTTGCCACAAGTTTTTCCTATATAACTCTATGTAAACAAAGATGGCCACTGGCGGCCATGTTTGACATCGAATCAAAATGAATCTTGTTTAGGATCAAGTAAATGTCGCACCAGTCATTTTGGTAAAGGTTCCATTTTCAATACGGTTCACTTACAATCCAATTCACTTACGGTTTTTGAGAAGTAGTCGCCAGTCACATTTTTAAAATCCATTTTTATCAGTGATGGCCATCTTGAATTTCCTATCAACCTGAATTTTGGCTAGGATCAACTAGACATCAAGAGCAACATTCCTGTCAAGTTCCATGAAATTCCATCAAGAAGTTTCAGAGTAGTCGCCACAAGTTTTTCCTATATAACTCTATGTAAACAAAGATGGCCACTGGCGGCCATGTTTGACATCCAATCAAAATGAACTTTGGTTAGGATCAACTACATGTCGTGCCAGTCATTTTGGTAGAGGTTCCAAACCAATATCATGCACTTACTCTTTTTGAGTAGTCGTCGTCCCAAAATCGTATTTTTAAAATCTATTTTTAGCTGTGGCGGCTATCTTGAATTTCCGGCAGACCTAAAATTTTGCTGGGATCAATTAGACATCAAGAGTAACATTCCTGTGAAGTTTCATGAGAATCCGTCCGGTTGTTTTAGAGGAGCAGTCGCTACAATTTTTTACTATATAACTCTTATGTAAACAAAGATGGCCACTGGCAGCAATGTTTAATGTTGAATCAAAATAATTTTCGACAAGGATCAACATCATGTCATGCTGATCATTTTAGAAAAAGTCCCATATCAATATCACTCATAATTTTCAAGAAGTTGTCACTACAAACTTGCTTTTTAAAAATCTATTTTTAGCCATGGCGACCATCTTGAATTTCCTGGTCGACCTGAAATTTTGCTAGGACCAACTAGACATCAAGAGCAACATTCCTATGAAGTTTCATGAAAATCCGTCTAGTAGTTTCAGAGGAGTAGCCGCTACAAATTTTTACTATATAAACTCTATGTAAACAAAGATGCAGCCATGTTTAATCTCGAATCAAAATAATTTTTGACTAGGATCAACATGTCATGCTGATCATTTTAGAAAAAGTCCCATATCAATATCAATATCACTTATAGTTTTCAAGAAGAAGTCGCTACAAACTTGTTTTTAAAGATCTATTTTCAGACCTGGTGGCCATCTTGAATTTCCGGCCGACCTGATATTTTGCTAGGATCAACTAGACATCAAGAGCAACATTCCTGTGAAGTTTCGTGAAAATCTGCAAGTAGTTTCAGAGGAGTAGTCGCTACAAAAAGAAGTTTACAGACGGACGGACAGGAGACGCCATACCAAGGCATAAGCCCCGCTGATCTTGGAAATGATCTTCAAGATTCAATACATGTTTCGATCTTTTGTATCCAAAAATCCCACCAAAATAAAAAAAATAAAAAAAAGAGAACATTTATTTTTTACATTTTATAAGAGTGGTCCCATGGCATGTTGCACAGCGACTGGCTGCTCAAATTTAATAATAATAGACTTTTTATTTATTTACGTAGGGTAATACACATTTAGTTACAAAACTAATCTTCCATGTGGCCCTCAACTTTGATTAGTTATTGAACGTGTTCAAGCTTTCATTGATACAAACACTCGGACTGATCAGATGGAAAATGAAGGTATTAGACAATGAAACAAAATATAATATGTTTCAACAAGAGGCCCAAGAGGGCCAGTATCGCTCTACTGGTTATATGGAATCTTTGAAGTGGAACATGACAACAACATGCGCAACTAGGCTTGGTACTGATCATTCCTACCAAGTTTCACTGAAATTCAGCCAGGGGTTCAGGAATAATTGTCTTGATAAGTTTGTGCATATTAGGCCATAACTCACTCAACCAGAACACAGCGATGAAAGGCACAACTAGGCTTGGTACTCCTCATCCCTGCCAAAATTTGTTCAAATTCGGCCAGGAGTTCAGAAGAGACTAGTCTGGATAAAGTTTGTGTATCAAAAGCTTTAAAGGGCTATAACTCCACAAAAATCATTCAACCGGAACACGGCGATGACATGCAAAGCTAGGTCTGGTACTGATCATCCCTGCAGTTTCACTGAAATCCGGACGGGGGTTCAGGATAATGTAGTCCATACAATTAATGTATTAAAACATTCAAAGGGCCATAACTCAGCCAAAAATCTTTCAACCAAAATACGGCGATAACATGCGTAACTAGGCTTGGTACTGATCATCCTTGCAAAGTTTCATTGAAATCCAGCCAAGGGTTCAAGAGAAATAGTCCAGATAAAGTTTGTGTAGTAAAAATTGAAAGGGCCATAAATCATTCAAGCAAAACATAGTGATGATATGCACCTGTAGGCCTGGTACTGATCATCCCTGCATAGTTTGGCTGAAATCCGGCCAGGGGTTCAGGAAATAAAAGTCCAGACAAAGTGTGTGTATTAAAACCTTTAAAGGGCCATAATTCTGCCAAAAATCATTCAACTGGAACACGATGACGATATACAATGACCCAATTTAGCTGGTTTTCGAACTTGTCCGAGCTTTCATTGATATTAACAATCTTTGCAAGTTTGGTAAAGATCAAATAATAAATGAAGGTGCTAGAGTGTTCAAAAGGCTTAATATGGCATTTTTCAGCAAAACAAGGTCCATAACTCCGGTGAAACTAATCCCATCTGGCTGATTTTCGAACTTGTCCGAGCTTTCATTGAAATAAAGACACTGACAAAGTTTCCTAAAGATTCAATTAATAATGAAGGCCCTAGAGTGTTTAAAAGGCAAAAGTTAACGGACGACGGACAACTTGCCATCCCATAAGCTCTGCGCTAATAAAACCATCATGGTGTGCTTCAGTTTCATACTCAACATGCATTGTTGTGCACCACTGGATTACTGTTAATGGAATAGCTTTGCCTAGAGAACTTAACGAGTGGGCTATTCATTCTTGTTTGTGTGAATGGTGTTTTACATCATTTTAAGCACATGTTCGGCCAATCTCATTCAAATCAGACCCTTTATCAAGCTACGATACTCTACACTACTAAAGATCTGACAACACTGCATTGGAGGTCACGTGAGATTGACCTTATGATTAGATTTCAGCCTACAAAATTGCTTGGTATAGACTGCTTCACTGCGAATGTCCCGTTTCAGTCAAACACTGTGGAGCAGTCCACGCTCAGTATTGAAAGAGACAATTCCGTAACCTTTAGCTTTTAAAACACAAAAAAGTAGCATTGAAAAACCATTATTGAATATTTGCTGAATAAAACCAAGACTGCCGAAATTCAATAGCAGTACAAAAAAAAAAGAAGTACCGCTTCGTAGGGTTGAACTCGTAACCCACACTAAAATTACACTCACAGTAATAACAATAATAGAACGTCGCAATAGCCCATCTTGCTACCAACTGCGCTAAGTGGGCCAGATGTATTAATACGTACTATATAGAAAACCTAATGTTGCAATAATCTTGGTAGAATATATATTTTTCAGATACAAATATAATGTTGGGAATGTTTTCAAAAAACATGACCGCACCCATGATTTTCTTCGTATTCTTGCTGTTAAACATGCCATTTAGTGCATTTCTTTGCATTTATCATGCAATCCACACAGCGACTTTATCTTTTTTCGGATATGTGTGTTTTATGTGGATTTTCATTTGTTCAGTTCACTCGAACATCATCTAAGTGTGTATGAAACGCGCAATATCATTGGTTTAATTTAGTTGATCTTCTCATGAATATTGATTAGATGAAAGGTCGATCTGACATGACCTCCAAGGCAGTGTTGCCAGATCCTATAGCGGAGAATATCAAAGCGTAATTAGGATTTGATTTTAATGAGATCAATGTTAGGCCATATAATTATGACTGCTGATTATTTGGTGGTAATTTTTTCACTTCAATGCATATGGATTATGCATATTTAATATAAAATGAAGCACATCATTATGTTTTGTATTTAGATCGACGGCCACTCTTCCAGATTTCACGGAGGCATGTCCGAGGAAAACTTTATCTTACATCTCATCAACCTCTGAGGTTGCTGTCCCAATATAAAATAAATATAATGTGTTAAGGGGATGTAAAACAAGAGAGCCTTGAATATCGCTTGCATGATGATCTTCGCAAAGATGAAAAAATTGTCGAACAAGCTTATAATTTTATAACAGAATGAGATCACGTAGTCTCCGGTGCACATCACAGATTCCAGCGCCCACCTTATAGTGTTCAGGCCCAGTATTAAAGTGTATAAATGGTTATTGGATTTCAATGGTTTCCAAATTATGACCCAGGGACTATTTCCCAAGGGATGGACCCCGGGGCCTATGCTGGTTGGATGGCTGTATCCGTCTGTTCATGCCCAGTAAGTGTATATATGGTTATAGCGTGGGGATCTCAACGGTTTCAAAGTTCTGACCCAGGCCAGCTTTGACCCCCAGGGTCACCGTTTGAACAAACTTGGTAGAGGACCATAAGCTTATTGTAAATGCGAAATGTTAAACCTTGTAGTTTCAGACAAGAAGATTTTTTAAAGTTTTTCCCGATGTACATGTAAGTCTATGCAAAACATTCAAAATCTCTATACACAAATTTTCGACGCCTAGGGTGTAGTAATTTTTGACATTGGGGACTTGATTTGAATAGAACTTGATAGTCCAGTGGTTGGCGATCATTAATAAAGACAAGAGGCCCTGTGGACGCTCTACTGGCTCAAGAAAAAGTTTATGTATAAGGAGCCATACGTCTTTCAAAAATCATTCAACCAGAACATGGCAATGACAGGTGCAACTAGGCTTAGTACTGATCATCCTCGCCAAGATTCACTGAAATCTGGCAAAGAGTTCAGAAGAGACTAATCTGGACAAAGTTTGTGTATTAAAACATTTAAAGGGTCACAACTCTGCCAAAAATCATTCAACCGAAATATGGCGATGATATGCACAACTAGGCTTGATACTGATCATCCTTGTCAAGTTTCGTCTATATCTAGCCCGGAAAAAAATTGTGGTATCAAAATCCTTTAAAGGGCCATAACTCTGCCAAATATATGTAAAACGGAACGTGTCGATGACATGCACAAATAGGCTTGGTGCTGATCATCCCTGCAAAGTTTCACTGAAATCTGGTGAGGGGTTCAGGAGGAGTAGATCAGACAAAGTTTGTGTATTAAAACCTTTAAAGGGCCATAATTCTGCCAAAAAATCATTCAGCCGGAATACGGCAATGAACTAGACATGGAATTGATCATCCCTAAAAAGCTTCGTTTAAATCCGGCCAGGGTTTCAGGAGAACAAGTCAGAACAAAGTTTGTGTATTAAAACCTTTAAGAGCCATAACTCCGCCAAAAATCATTCAACCGGAACACGGCGATGATTTGCACAACTAGACACAGAATCGATCATCCCTAAAAAGTTTCGTTTAATCCGGCCAGGGGTTCAGGAGAATAGTCAGAACAAAGTTTGTGTATTAAAACCTTTAAAGGGCTATAACTCTGCCAAAATCATTCAACTGGAACACGGTGACTATGTACAACTAGGCTTGGTACTGATCATCCCTGCAAAGTTTAAATGAAATCTGGCCAAATGAAGGCCCTTTCGTCTTAATGAGGCCAAGATATAGCATATTTCAGAAAATCAAGGGCCATGACTCCGATGTAAATTCCAATCTGGATGGTTTTCGAACTTGTCCAAGCTTTCATTGAAATTAACAATCTGGTAAAGTTTCTTAAAGATCGGATGAAAGATGAAGGTCTTAACGAGGCAAAATATAGGATTTTTAACTAAATCAAGGGCCATAACTCCACTGTTACTGGTCCGATCTGGCTGGTTTTCGAACTTGACCGAGCTTTCATTGATATTAACAATCAAGTAAAGTTTCATAAAGATCGCATGAAAAATGAAGGCCCTATCATCTTAACGAGGCAAAATATATAATTTTTAACTAAATCAAGGGCCATAACTTATCTGTTACTGGTCCGATCTGGCTGGTTTTCGAAATTGTCTGAGCTGTCATTGATATAAACAATCAGGTAAAGTTTTGTAAACATCAGATGAAAGATGAAGGCCCTATCGTCTTAATGAGGCAAAATATAGCCTTTTTAACCAAATCAAGGGCAATAACTCCGCTGTTAAAGGTCCGATCTAGCTGGTTTTCGAACTTGTCCGAGCTTTCATTGATATTAACAATCTGTGCAAGTTTGGTAAAGATCAAATAATAAATGAAGGTGCCAGAGTGTTCACAAGGCTTAATATGGCTTTTTTCAGCAAAACAAGGGCCGTAATTCCGGTGAAATTATTTCGATCTTGCCAGTTTTCGAACTTGTCCGAGCTTTCATTGATAGAAAAACACTGGCAAAGTTAAGTAAAGGTCCGATTAATATTGAAGGCCCTTGAGTGTTCACAAGGCAGAAAATAGCATTTTTCAGAAAAAACAAGGGCCGTAACTCCGGTGTTACTGATCCGATTTAGCTGGTTTTCGAACTTGTTTGAGCTTTCGTTGATATTAACAATCTATGCAAGTTTGGTAAAGATCAAATAATAAATGAATGTGCTAGAGTGTTCACAAGGCAGAAAATGGCATTTTTCAGAAAAAACAAGGGCCATAACTCTGGTGTTACTGACCCAATTTAGCTGATTTTCGAACTTGTCCAAGCTATCTTTGGTATTAACGATCTGTGCAAGTTTGGTAACGATCAAATAATAAATAAAGGTGTTAGCGTTCACAAGGCAGAAAATAGCAATTTTCAGAAAAAACAAGGGCCATAACTCCGGTGTTACTGATCCGATTTGGCTGGTTTTCGAACTAGTCCGAGCTTTCATTGATATTAACAATCTATGCAAGTTTGATAAAGTTCAAATAATAAATGAAGGTGCCAGAGTGTTCACAAGGCTTAATATGGCATTTTTCAGCAAAACAAGGGCCACTACTCCGGTGAAATACATCTGATCCGGCTGGTTTTCGAACTTGTCCGAGCTTTCATTGATATAAAGACACTGGCAAAGTTTCGTAAAGATTTGGTTAATAATGTGTTCACAAGGCAACAGTTAACAGACGGATGGACGACGGACAACTCGCCATCCCATAAGCTCTGCTGGCCTTTGGCCAGTAAACAGTCGAAATGTGTTCAGTGGTTCTTGAGAACAAATGTGACGGCCATTGACATAAGGATCATCTATTTGAAGTTTGGTCAAAACTGACTAAAACAGTCTACCAGTATTAATCATTTTAGAATTATTTAATTATTAGGATTTTGTGCTTCTGGATTTCAAGACCTCATTACTCAATGTCAGGTAAAACCTCAAAGAGTTCTAAGAATATAATGAGTTTTAAATTAACTGGTTTCATTGCTCCAGTTTTTTATCACTGAACCAATCAGAATGCTTCATTCATACTTTCATTTGTTTGTTTCTATCATGTCATCACTTTTTGATATTATGACATCACATCCTGGTATTATGACATCATGTCATGCCATTATGATGCAACTCAGTGTGTTCTGAGAACTGACTGAGCATTTAAATTGCTGTTAGAAACAGATTAAGATTGTTTGTATCTATCTCTCAATGAGTATTTAAATGAGTTTCTTGAAACCAAGAATCGTAAAATTCTAAATATAAAATAATTCTAAAGAGATTTAATAGACTGTTCTGAGTGGTTTGAAGCAAAAGTTAACGACGATGGACGAAGAGTGATCCCAATAGCTCACCTCTGAGCGTTCGGGCTCAGGCGGCCTAAAAACATTCATTTCAAGATAGTAACCTTTAACCAGCCTACTTAAAGGGATGTAAGCGTAAAGTCAACAACCTTTATTTTTGTATGATGATAATGAAAATGTTTGTATGATGATAATGAACATGTGTGCCAAGTTTCAAAGCTTTCCGACAATTTGTTTTTGAGAAAAGAGGAAAAACAAAACTTTAACCAAACGTCAATACGGTCGGACAGACATATGGAAATCGCCAAACAATAAGCCTGGATTTGCTACGCAATCCGCGCTAACAAAAGAAACAACAAAATGTGATGCAGTGTCATTTTTAATATTTCAAATTTTACACTTTTGTTAAAAATATCTTTATCAACCATTCATACATCATAAAATTGTTAAAAAATCTGTTCTCACCATCAAACCAGTCACTAACAACATATTTGGCATAGAATTATACCAAAGCACAATAGTATAAATGCTATATACACTAGAATGATATATACACCTTTTTATCTTTAATATTATCAACAATAACTAAAGAATTAACTTTTTCACCGCTAACTTTCTTCATAAATTGCATACTGTAGCCGATTTTTCTCATGAACTTTTGTGATATCAGCATGTACATGTACACTCTACAAAAATGATAGAACAGCCTCGGTTCTATAATATATAAATTAACAACAAAACATCAAGCGGCACTCTTAATAAAAAAATAATTCACAAGCAGGATTACGAAATAAATGTTTTACGCCTATGCACAATACATGTACCAGCGTACGAAGCCTTATCATTTATAATATTTACCTTTAACAGGTTTTTATTGCAGCTAAAAATAATACTTTTTTCAATATAAACGGTAGCCTGGGTTTATTTTTCAATATTCTGAAATGATATCTCAACATTTTGTATATATTTTCAAACTTGTCATATTGGTCGAACAGTTAGCAAAATCAACAATTATATCAAAATTGTTGATTTGTACATTATGATCAAAATTGTGCATTTGTAACAAATGTAATGAGATTTTGTGCATACATATACATGTAATTATATTGATGGACTGGTGGAGACCAACCTACAGAAATGATCAATTGTAAATTGACAGCATGTACACTCAACTGGGTGATAATTAGCGAACAAAGAAAATGATAACACCTGGAATAAATAGTGGAGTTTTGTGTGGAGAAAACACATGTTTTCACAGTCATTTCTTTTGTTACATGTTTCGTTTTTATACCATCTGCACACTTTCAATAAAAACATTATTCACATATTACAAATATTGATTTTTTCATTTACTCCAGAAATAATATAAATGAGGAATGATGTTCTGTATGTATTAACCACATTTTATCTCAAGAAAGCAGTAAAATTAAACCATGCTAAAAACAACAGACTCAGCATGTACATATAACAAAAAAGGTGAAAAAAAAAGACTTGAATGGTGTCAGGCGGGGTGAGGGTGGGTCTCCGCACACCCTAAACTGGAATCCTGAATACTCTAGCATATTTTCAAAATTAAAATAATCAATGGTCAAATAAGATATTTGTGAATATGTTCTTAACATGTACGCAAATGTGTGTATTGATGAACGAAGAAACTGCTTACAACATCCACATTACCACTGGTGATAAAGAACAAACCATTTTATCATGTTCATTTAATATTCATGAAAATCTCGTCCAGTTTGAAGAGACAACTGAATGCAAAAAAAACACAATAAACACTCTTCACACTGTGGTTTAACTGTAATTAAGACTGGATCAATACTGCCTAGCAACCAAGGAATTCCACCATAAAGAATCTATTTGGCAGACATTTAATATCAGACCAGTTTCAGCACCTACTAGTTTAAGGGCAATTGGCAACTTGTTTATTGTGAATACCGCTCCATGTTTCCAAGGACTAGACGTAGATGGTTAATCAATTATGCATTTAATAACATTGAGCAGGAGTTGATTGGATACCTATGAACAAGGGGGTGTACACGTAATTAGCCTGTATTAAATCATTACCATTGCTTATCGACACTTACTTGTTACTTACTTGTAGCATGAAACCTTTCTGAATGAAAAACTACAAGGCAAAACATACAAATATTTTCTTATGATCGGCTGAAGAGTTAAGAGGAATGAAAGGTAGATGTTGAAGTACAGCCTTGTAAATCACGAGGAAAAGAGGATCTTACAACAACCAACATGTGCTTCATATAAAAAAACACAAGTTTATTCACTTTTATATTTGAAGAGTAAAAGATCAAGATTATCAGAAGATTTTCACTTGAAAAAAATTGTAAATTGAAGTCATCATTTTTATCATATAACAATGAAATATTTCTTTTGAGTTATAAATTCAAAATTTAAATAAGTTAAGTTAAATTTAATAAGTGATATTTTGATTTAACAAAAACAATGCCTTGGTAGCTTATGTTATATTGTTTTACAGTTTGATGCTATCTGAATGATGTGTTATATCAAAATTATGACATACAACCTAAATTATAATTTTACATTCATTTGTAACACTAAAATTCATTAACCAGTAGTATACATGTACATGATACACCAAGGTACACAACATGTAATACAAGAGCAATGTGTCCATAAGTAACTGAAAATCTTTTACTGACAACAAAATGGCAATAAATAAATGTTTTTTCACTGATGCACCACATGAACACAGTAATGTACCAGAATTTGTTCACCTCAAACAAGCATCTGCAACACTTAGTGTTTGATAATCATATTTCAAAATTTATAATAAAACATGTAATATAAAAGAGTTTTCAAAAAAGAAAATGTCACAGTTGTGATTAGATAACATCTACTTTGCTATTAATTACTACTGTTTAAATTGCATTTTTTTTTGAAAAAATATAGTACTAAATGAGACAAAAGAACGAATTGTATCAACGATGAAAAGAAGAAATGGATACATTTAAGAAGAATACTCCCCATACTAGTGTGTAACTGTAAACTGTTGAACTAAGTGTATTATTTAATTTTTAAGACTATGGCCCTATAAACAGTATTTTTCAGTGATCATTTCAACATTCCGATTAACAGTGTATTAAATTATTTTAGAATTATTTTATTTTTAGAATATTGTGATTCTTGGTTTCAAGAAACTCATTACGCAATGAGTGATACAAACAGTCTTAAACTGTTTCTCAAAGCAATTGAAATACTCATTCAGTTCTGAGAACACACTGAGTTACATCATAATAGCATGACGTGTTGTTATAATACAAGGGTGTGATGTCATAATACCAGAAAGTGATGTCATGATAGAAGCAACCATATGAATTTATGAACGAAGCATTTTTGAATGGTTCAGTGATAAAAATTGGACCAGTGAAACCAGTTAATTTAAAGATCATTACATTCTCAGAACAAACTGAGATTTTACTGGACATGAGTAATGATGTTCTTGAAACCCAGAAATACAACATTCTAATAATAAAATAATTCTTACATGATTTAATAGACTGTTTGAAATGAATTGGGGTTTAAGGCGCACCAACACATTATGTCGACAAAATTTCTAAAAATCTTAATACGAAAAAGTAAACTCTGCACATTTTAAAAATATACGCTCAATCATTTCTAAAATAAAAGTAGAATCATTTATACATAACAAATGTTATCATTTTAAAACACTTAAGACTCGATGGTACACTTATGATGTTTACAAACAAGTTCACAACAAAAGCTGTATTCTAATACTCCCTCTATTATAAACACTTACAGTATGCATTAAAATGGTAACCTACATATTTTGTACCATAAGGTCCTTATTCTTATGGGTCTCAACATTACGAGTGTATCTCCATTTTTTAAAACAGTTCTCTAAATTATTTTTGGGATGCCAGATCAACAGTATGTACACAGAGTCTTTGTAAAAGTTTGGTTTAGGTTGTTACGAAATCTGATGGTGGCGCGCTGGAGTTACATAGCCTGGGCTGTGTAGTACCCAATCAAAACAGTCCAGAGAGAACAGTTAACAAATAATTATAAACTGTTTTGAGATTATGGTACGCATGCCATGACGTTCACATTATTGGTAACAATGTAGTAATTAGTGTAAAATCTATACAGTGAACTAATTAATATTTCACAATGTCCAAACTTTAATATACCGGAGTAAGACAAAACTACTGTGGACAATGTATGTAACATAATCATGTAGTTGCAACCAGACCTGTCACCACATGATTAAATGCCATATACTCCAACACATGATTACAAAGATTGCAGCTTTCATCAGGCCTTTGATGTTCATGCATATTGTGACAGAATGCTAAACTGGTTTTGTTTGAAACCAAAAAAAAGCAGGATTTTCCTAATATATGGTTTAAATAAAGAGTACAATCAGAGCAGAATAACACAGATGTTTAAATTAAAATAATTATCTGTTATACAACTTAAGTGTGATAACCTCAGAGCAAATGAAATAATTCGGTGATAAAATCAAATGTACTGATAATAACTGATAATAATTTATCTAATATAACATTCTCATAAAATGTTATCTGAATTGTAAAACATCTTAAAACAAAATAAAAATATTTCTTAAAAACTCGAGGAGAAAATGAAAACAATCTGTAAAATCAATACATATATCACATGAGGGGAGCGTTTTGATCGGTATGCTTTTGGAGTGATTACACTTGAATGATAAATGTAAAAAACTGAGAGCTCTTTATTCCAATCTGTTCTATTGAGTTAAAACCTAATAATGCTGCAGAATAATCTCTTTCTTCAAATGCATCGAGCCGGTGGCTTTGAAACAAGAGTGGAAAATCAATACATGCGACTTTCAATACGATCAAGACGCGCCTAAGAACATTCCAATAACATGCGAAATACAGTTCATTTGTAAATGTTAATAACCTAGAATAATTAACTCTTCATATATGACATATACATGTACATACATGAGCATTTCACAGCATATAGGTATATTCGTTAAAATTCCATTAATTACCACTAGAAATCATATATGAGTATCCTCTAGCAGCTTTGAACAACAAAGAGTTAAGACAGTACTGCCCGTTAAACAATCATAGAATGATTGAACATACATACATTACACCTATTTGACATAACTTGTTATCATGCAAAGCTCATTTAGTGAAACAATCAGATTTCTGGCTGGTACATTTATGTCTATTCATCAATAAGAACCAGCAATGATTGGCCTAATTGAATTGGCATCTGTATTGTATCGACCACAGTGAACGCAATTAGGAAGTCCATACAAAAAGTAACATGTTATGTTTGCAGCATGATACAAAATTACGAGCTAGAGAGGCAACGTATCGAAGAATGAATGATGTTATACCACAATTAGTAAGTTCATACTTGTATCAATGCATAAAACACAATAAAAATATATACAAGTTATTGAGCCTATGTGAGGTCAATAAGCGTTGAATGATGGTATACCCCAGACAGATTGGAATACAGAGCTGTCAATCATCTTTTCCGTTTCCAACAAATTGGGATGATTTATCCACATGTACATGTATGTATATTTATGATAATCCACACCACCATGGTATGGTAGATCCACAACAAAAACATAGACATTAACTATCAATGAAGTTACTCCACAACTGAAGGCTGCATGAAGTTACTCCTCAACAATAAGAGCAAGATGGGAGAACATATCACAGAGATGTTGTTGATCATGATTTGATCATGCGCGTTCATACACCACCGTTTTCACTCATAACTGCCTCAATGGATAAATAGATTAGTACTTCACACACGGACAGACACTGAGGAAATGGTCGATATAAATACTGATTTTTTTTTTTATATTATATTATTACTGTTTCACTTCATATATAAACACGACTATTTAAGCACATTCAGTAGAGAATATATCACAAAGAATATTCACCATTTTGTATTATTTATACTATTGTCAGACTGTAAAAATCACAGCACTTTTTGTGTTTGACTCAGTAAAAATCGACTTCACAGATGACATATCTAATTTATTTTATTTCACTTAATCGAATTCACATTAAAAATCCATGTTTTGGCTAGTGCAGTTTAATCAAACCCATCATTTTATAATCACAGTAACGGTGATTTCATCTTTGAATAAGGCATGTGTGGACGGCTTGAAATATAATTTTGCATTCATCCAATTATTTCTTTATCTAGAATTCAATTCGGTGGTCTAAGACAGTTCTACATGGTAGAACCTATCTGTGGTAATTTTGTCCTAGTGTTCAATGCATGCACATCGTCCTGAATGAACTGCTGGCGGGCCTTTCCACCACTAGATGAGCTTCCTAATTTAGACACTATTGTACTAGTGTTAGCGGTTGTTATCTTTTTCCTAGCTGCTGAATCCTGACGATTTTCCGTGGCCGGTGGTGGTTTTGGTAAACGTCGTCGAAGCCAAGCATGTCGCAGAGCCTGACCAGGCGTCATTCTTGTTGCAGGGTCCCACTCCAGACACCGTCGCATGAAGTCTAAGAAGAGTGGATCATCTGAACCTTTAAGGGCAGTCACCATGTCTTTACTTCCCGGTGGACCCCTCGTCTTCCCGCGACGCGATCTTCCACCCTGAAGAACAGTGCTACCATCTGGCAGGGTCGTGACTGTGCAGTAACGTGGATGACCTTTTGAACTGATGAAATTGCGAGCGCGTTTCGACTGATCAAGCAATTTTTGAGGTGGCATTCCTTGCAACTCTATGACTGTTGCCAACTGGTCTCCCTCATCCTCCCCTGGAAATAGTGGATATCCTGTCAGCAGTTCTGCTAATATACATCCCAAACTCCACATATCTATAGGCATTCCATATTTCGCTCCTAAAATGACTTCTGGAGCTCTGTAAAATCTAGACTGAATATATGTATATATACGCTGATGTTCATAACAGCTGGAGCCGAAATCTATGACCTTAATCCCACTTCTGCCCTGTTGCTTTAGAAGAATATTTTCTGGTTTGAGATCACAGTGTATGATTCTATTTTTATACAGCGCATCTAGACATTGCAATATTGAGTGGGCAAACTTTCGAACTAGTTGTAAGCTAAATCCTTGGAACTTGTTCTTCTTAATTAGTTCATACAAGTTCATACTGAGCAATTCGAATGTTATACAAATATGATTGCGAAAACTAAAATGCTCCAACATGTGAACAATGTTCATTGTGTTATCCTTATCTTGCTTCTTTAAATGTTCTAAAATTCGGATTTCTTCCTGAGCTTGTCTATGGAATCTCTTTTCATTACGAACCATTTTCAACGCTATATGGCCTTGTATCTTGTGATCGTAAGCTTTCACAACTTGTCCAAAGCTGCCTTTGCCAATGACTTTCAATACTTCATACCGGTAAGCTATATGATCATGAGGAATATGAATATATGACCCATTCTCATCATCATAACCATTGTTATTTGCACCACCAACAACACCCTGTCTCTTTTTAGCATTCTGTCCAACAAAGAAAATGGCTGGATAATTGAAAATTTCATGATGCTCAAACGAAGTTAGTTTGTGCATATATTGTTTCATAGCCGATTCAGGACTCATAGCATTGTTTCTTCTTGCTGCAGATCCAGTCTTTGAACCGATACTTCCAGTACTTGAACTGGGGCGAACGATCGGCAACGGTTGTTCTTCTTGGCCGCCATGTTGGTTATGGTCCCTTTTCTCGTGGTGTTTATGATCCTCGTACAACTGGGTTACTTTGGGTCCCTGGGTACTGACATGGGCGCTATGCGAGGCCCCGCCAACTGTTTGACTTGTCAGTGGCGGTAAATGGTGGGAAGCATCAATGGGATGTGTATACATATCGCCTGTAGTTAACAAAGATCGGGTCCTTTGCACTCCAGGCACTGGTAATGGTTTCACCCGAGTTGACATGTTCCGATATAAACACCGAAATTTACCTTTTCTTCTTTGTTTTTAACCGCCTGCTTCATCAAGACGGGTTGAATTATTAGTCCTATTTATCACATTCATAGATCCAAAGGTATATTTTAGTGATTTTCAGTCCATTTTATCGGTTCTTTCTTGAAACATTCTGTTGCTATTTTTCGAAAGACTAGATTGAGCTATGGTTGCCAAGCGAGACCCCTGGTTGGTCAAAACGTCAGATCCCGTGACGTCATGGAAACTGTGGTCACGTGTAGTCAACAAAAAAAAGCGGATTAACTCTTGTTAAGGCTTGACACCACTAAAATATGTGAGAAGTTAATAAACAGGTCGTATTTAAACATTTTTTTTACGGCTCATCAACAGATTATCTGAGGTTATTTCGAGCCGCACTAGAGAGGATGTAGGAAGATAGACGTGATGTCACACGCTTCTAAATTCGGGAACCGTGCCATACTCAGCGGGGGCAGGGAGGAGTGGGAGAGAGAGAGAGAGAGAGACAGAGAAAGCATTTGTGTATATATATATTATATATAGAGGGAGAGGATATTTGTTGTTTTGAAGTGAATAACATACTTTATTTCATCGAGAAGTGAAAAAAACTTTATATTTTCACGAATGCGAAGCTTCGCATTCGTGAAAATATAAAAGTTTCTCACTTCCAGATGAAATAAAATATGTTATTCACGACAAAACAACACATTTTATTTTTATTTTATGATTTTACAAACAATTATTTAAGCAATTTCAGTAGCTAAACCGTTTTACACACCTGGCTACGCGCCCTTTTCACGATGACGCAACGAAACGTTACATGACGTCACTTTTTTTGAAACCGTTAACGTCAAAGAAAGAAAGTAATTAAATAAACAGTGGATTTAACAGTATAACAGTTGGAATATCTTGTGAGTCGTGTTACTGTGCATTTGTGTTGGTTGTACATTAAAAAGGTAGTCCCGGCAGCTACAGTGGAATAAAACTCTATATTTCACAGTGTGGAATAACACTTTTATTTCACTGATAAAATACAGTATTTCATTGCATATCATCAAATAAATATATTATATATAACTGTAATAACTAATTCACCGACCCACTTTTGAACATTGACTCTACAATCGATTCCATACACTCTTCATGCTTCAGCCCACTACATACAAGCAGCCCTAGACAGACAATGGATCAGCCCAGCCATCGTACCCGTGCTCTGTCTAATCGTGTATCGTACACAGGCCAGAGTTTAACACATAGCCGCTCTACATCCACAAGTGGTGATAGCAATCTTCCCCATAATAATTTTAACCTCAGACTCCTAACAGTCAACTGCTGCAGCTTAAAAGCCAATCAGTCCGAATTCAAGGCTTCGACGGATTATATCAAGCCTGATATTATATGCGGAACAGAATCCTGGCTTAAAGGTGTAAAACCAGGGAAGGATCCAGCACCTAGTGACATCAAGACCAGTGAAGTTTTCCCTGAGGGGTACACCATCCATGACATGACATGACAGGACATCTTGCCTGGGTGGAGGCGTCTTTACAGCTACCAGAGAAGGCATAGTGGTCCACGAGCAGTCGGATCTCGTAACAGAATGCGAAATAGCCTGGTCCAAGGTAAAGCGGAAGAACAAGAAGGACCTATTCATCTCATCGTTTTACATGCCCCCCGCAACCTGAATGACATCAAGAAACTAGATGAGTCACTACACAAACTGACCGACAACAGCAGAAGCAGACACATCTTACTGGCTGGTGATTTCAACTGCCCTGACATAGACTGGAAGAAACTGACGGTGAAAATTGGTGCTGCAGACCGTGAAGTACAACAAGCCCTATTAGACCTCTCAATTGACCAAGGACTCACTCAGATACACAACCAACCTACCAGAGACGGTAATATGCTCGAATTAGTTTTCACCAACAACCCTTCACTAGTTAAGACATCTACATCAATCCCTGGTATAAGCGATCATGCAATGGTAGTTACAGATATAGACATCCTTCCACAATACTTAATACAGAACTGTGCTACACAACTGGCTCCTGGGCTACGCATGATTTTCCAAACATCCATCAACTCGGGTCAGCTCCCAAAAGACTGGCAAAACGCGTTCATCGCTCCAGTATCAAGAAAGGGAACGTACACCTTCCTGAGAACTATCGACCTGTATCACTTACCTGTGTTTCATGTAAGCTGCTTGGAAACATTATCTGCAGACATATCCTCACACACCTGGAAAACAACAACATACTTACCTCACTTCAGCATGGCTTCAGATCTGGGTACTCCTGTGAAACCAAACTTCTTGCAATAGTACATGACCTACTGAAGAAACATGACGCTAGCAGCCAAACAGATATGATTATCGTAGACTTCTCGAAGGCCTTCGATACAGTCCACCACGAGAAGCTTCTGGCCAAGATAAAGAATTATGGCGTAGACGGACCCCATAACACATGGATTCGGAACTTCCTGACCCTGCGGTATATGCAAGTCTTAGTAGAAGGCGAGTACTCGGACCCAGTCACAGTAGACTCCGGTGTCCCTCAGGGCACAGTCATGGGGACTCTACTCTTTCTGTGTTACATTAACGATCTCCCTGATTTCGTTAAGTCACAGGCGCGTTTATTCGCAGATGACTGCCTCCTCTACAGGGTCATAGCAACCAGAAAGGACCATCTTATACTCCAAG